>JAPMOQ010045292.1:2880066-2961150 GCA_026543055.1 Argiope trifasciata
GGAGACAAACGTCCGCATGTAAAGAGAATCCGACATTTCATACGCACTAACCTAATATTAGAGAGAATGCGAGAAAGTTTCGGGGAGACCATTTCCGCTGCTTGCTTATTTGCATACGAAAATAAAGCATTGCTATCATTAAAATATTTCCGAAACTAACGAATAATCACATTGTAGATCTCCTAGATTCCAAAAAACACATTTATGGAATTTCGTCTCTCTATCTGTGAACACGATAGCTCAAAAAGTGCTTTGAGATAAATAAATTAAATGTGGTATATGCTATTTATTTTACACATTTCATTGAAAAGTTCAAGAAATCCGTCGGAGGAAAGTCTGTCTGCACATATGCATTTGCAAATCATAACTTAGAATGGCAAATACCGAAGTGTATGAAATTTAATATACAGAGTTATCAACAGATAATGTGGCTGTGAATTCATAGAACATAGAATCATGTACATGATTACAAATTAAGTATATTTTATACGTATTTATACGTATATACAATATGTCATGACATGAAAATCATAAGCACATGATTTACAAAGCATATGAGTTTTCCATCATATTCATAAAATTTTATTAAAACTTATGAATATGACGTTTAAGCACGGTTTTAGTTGTAAGGAAATAAACAAACATAAGTTTGGATGGAATAATTTTGTTACAGAAAACAAATATTTTCAACTTTAAAAAAAATCGTTAATAAGGCATTTTCTGTTAGCAATTTCTCAATGTTCCCTTAAGGCCCGTCATCCTATTGAAGATAGTTGTTACATAGAGAGATCTTTTGATATCGATATCATTGTTTTTATCTTTGATCATCAGAGGATCATTCAAACTAAAGATTTTATGTGTGTGTGTGTTAAGATCATATAGCCAACCCCCTTACTTTGATCAAATCGTGTTCTTTTGCTCAAAACTGGCAGGATATTGATTTTTTTTGAAGGATTTGGTCCAATATTTGATATGAAATCTGCAGTTTTTGTACTAAAATTATGTGGCAAAATTTCAACTATTTTGCTTGTCTACATTTTGATGCACAAAATTTTGACTGAAATCTGCAATTTTTGAGTGAAAAGTTGTATGCAGAATTCCGCCTGCCTACTTCACTGCGTTTTTGCAGAGCCGAATCATCAAAAAAGCAGCTGCCTAACGATTTCACAAATTTGGAGAATCCCAAAACGTTTTTTGCTGCTTTATCAAAAAAAAAAAATAAATTTAGAGGTTGTGTTTTCGAACTTTATTCAAATTAAAATCAAAAACAAAGGCTGCGGTAGCCTGCTTGGTAGAGCATGTCTCGCAACCGAAAGGTAGCGAGTTCTGTCCTCCTCTCGGTCAAAGATCGCCGTGTTGGTATGTTAAATATGTCGTGACTGCAAAGTCCTCCAAGTTCTCATAGCAAATTATACCTCTCTGGTTACTGAATCAGGGATGAGTCGGTCTCTGATTTGGATCTAAATTCTGACTTGCGGATGGATGAATGAGTGTATGAATGAGTTCGACCGCCCCTTAAAAAGGGTTGTGTCGTGTGTGTTCGAGCAAAGTCGTTCTTTCACTTTAAGGGTGCTCGTTAACACCGAAAGGCGCACATTTCTGCCTTAATTCGAAAGAGCTCCGCTCATTCGGGCTTGGTATGACCAACTTAGTTTGACCCACCAACACCACCAAAATCAAGAATCATATAGATCTCAAAATGTCATTCTTAAGATTTTTCTCATGTATCCAAATTCCTTTTTAAAGTACTATGACCCAATTTCCTTTTTAAATCTTATTACAATTGACTTGTTGACTCATGGACCAATGGCTTAGGCCAATTTTTGCTTTCTTAAAACAAATGAAGGTAAAAGTTGCTGCAACAGAAACATATGGAGTACTGAGTGACAAAGAATAGGCATTCTACATGCTGATGAAAGAGGTTTCGTAATTTTTTATTTTTTACAATTTCTATTACTTTTAAATTTTAGTTTTGAAGCATTTTATAAACATTGCTCTTGAAAGTGACTCGCAATTACATGCTTTATAACTTCAGTATCTTGTAACTCAAAAAATTGTTTTTATACATAGATTAAATTAATAACGATAAAAATTTATCTGGTTTTGGACATTGGATCTTGAAAAAAAATTGGCCCCCAAAGATAGCCACGCCACGAGCTGAATCCAACCTTGTGTATCATGTTTACAGGCATTCGCGGCAAACAAAATTTTATTAATAGATATTACTTTTTTATATATTTTATTGATTGACTGATTTGAGGCGATTACAGATAATCTAAAAATCTTGGAAATTTATAGAATTCTGGGGAGGATTTTTTTTAACGTTTACCACATTTTTCAATGTATAAAAAACAGACATTCACGACAAACAAAATATCATACATAAATATTATTTTTTATGTTTTTTTATTGGTTTATTTATTTGGGGAGATTACAGATAATCTAAAAATCTTGGAAAGAGGATTCTAGAGAGGATTTTTTTAATGTTTACCACATTTTTCAATGTATAAAAAAAGGCAAAAATTAATTAAATTTATGTATCGAAATTTTGATTGAGATTTCTTTTTTAATGGAAGACTATAAACAAAATAGAATATATGTTGCGAATCTCGCAGGTTCCGAGCTTCACTTCAGAAGTGGTTTCAGGTGTTGATGGTGATATGATTGGTTAAGGTTCTAAACAACCTTGGCATGAATTATGATGAGCTGCGTCTGAAAGACTTCGAAATACTTGACCTGGTTGAAGAGTTCGTTGAACTTTCCTCAAGTATTAATTGCCATAAAATAATGCTTTGCAATTATCAGCTGGTTGTTCTACATTTTTACTGGAGAAAGAGAGAGAGCATTCCCTAAGTACTAATAAACTTGACGAAACTGAAGTATGGGTTTACATAGATAAGTAAAAATTGAATGAAATAAACAATCTTTTATTGAAAAAGAACAAGATATTTATAATATTTAGAAATATTTTGCGGATTATAAATGTAATGGTAATTATAGATTAATGTACTAGTTAAATTGATTAAAACAAATTGAGTGAATTTTGCTAATTTATAGTGCATTTTCACTGAATTATTTAATGTTATTTTTTTATTCTTTTAAAAAATGCTTTTAATCTGAAATAAATGTCAATAAATTTTTACTATACACTGCACTTTTTTATAATATTGACAAGAAAACACAATATAAACAAAAAATACATATTATTTCAATCTAATCTATGTGGTAATGTATACATAGCAAACGAGAACGTTTGAACACAAATATTATTTATTTTGTCTATTATTTAATTGTAAATACTATGATTTTTAATTTTAAATGGATTTCTTTAATAAACTTGAAATTTCTCAACATATATTTCTGCTGATAATTTACTTTTATTTTTCTCATTTGAAATAAAATATCATTTAGAATTAAAAGTGCAATTTAAAAAAAAAAATGTTTTGACCAAATGATTTTCTTTATAAATCAATACTGAAATTATTTAGTCAAATGTTGAAGGAAAAAATAAAGATATTTATAAAAGTGTTCTTGTTTCTCTCCAATTTTTGAAGTTCTTGGTGAAAAAAACAAATTAAAAAAGAAAAATAACGAAACGCTTAAAAATCTTTTTATAAAAATAATGTAATTTTTTTTTTTTTTTTTTTTTTTTTTTGTAGAGACAGTTTAAAGAACTTTTTAATATTAAATATTCAAACTACGTTGACACAACATTTTGCAATACATCATTGTAAATACTCTGCTCATGTTTGTTCCAGAAGTTTTGAAGATTATCTTGGAAACAAAATTTTTCTTTTTTTATTGGGTTATTATAATGGGTGAAAGGTTTCTTTTGTAATGTATTTCTGAATTCATTCGAAATTATCTTTTCCAAACAGCTTTTTTCAATCAATTGCACTTTGTTTACATTTTTTTCCTTCAAAAAATTAGGTTGCCAGAATAATTTTATATAATGTTAAATGACAAAGTAATTTCAGGCAAATTTTTATACTTTTTATTATCATATTAATACTGCTTATAGAATTTCTGGTGTTAAATAGTCTGTTTTTAATACATTTTTAGCTATTTAATAGATATTTTCATCAGATGCAAAAGATTACCGATGAATCTGTTACGCAAACGATTTTTTATAATAATTATATTTTTATCAAGTTCATGTACAATCAACTATTTAATTTTTGATGCTTGAAATGTTTTTATTTAAATTATATGGCAATTCACACACACACAAGCTGATGATGGAAAATTTTCGATGTTCTTTATTCAGTAAAAATATTTCATAAAGTATATTCAACAAGGAGTGATTGTAAGTACAATTTTTGAACTAATATTTTCATTCCAATAAGTAAAAAGAACTTTTATATACTTACTTTTTTTCAGTTTATATACTTATTTTTGATTTTCGTTCAAGTATTTTATTTCTTCTTTACTGGATTTTATTGGATCCATAGTTTTTGTTAAATTCTAAATCTTGCATTTTAGGCAAATTCTAATTATAAATAGAATTGTATGCATGAGATTACATTTAATCTTCGTTATTTCAATGAATGTGTAATCTCGGGAATTTCAGAATTACATATATATACATTCTAAATTGTACAAGGTGGCCAGAAATAAAACACCCCTACTCTGACCTCCATGGATATCGAACTACTCAGTGTAAAGGCTCAAAATTTTGTACACATACTATTCAAAATATGGGGAAACGGATTTCACGAAAAAAAAATTAGTTCCTGAAATCACCGATAGGTGGCGCTGCACAACTGGAACTATGATCAAAAGACACAAATAATAATAAAAATTAAAATGTTTATGCGGAATGGAATGCTTCCATGCTTCCTTTTTAATTTTTCTGCCCCTTATGGAAAATAAAAATAGTAAAGAAGCTAGAACTCCCGTTGTAACTGCAATTTCACACTGTAACCAGAAAAATTTGCATAAAGCATGGTTAGAAGCCATGTTCTGGGTATAAAAGAAGTTAAAAGGTGGGGAATGTCATTCTTATTAGTGGTGGCTGTCAAGCTGCCAGAACGCGCTTTGCTTGTGAAGTTATTTTACGAGAATAAAGGAAATGCTCCAGCAGCACTTCGAGAGTTTCGCCGACTTAAGGATTTGCGTAAGGGACCATTGCTTCCACAAGCTCTCAGGAGAATGATCGCTCGATTCGAGGAAACTGGACATCTTGGAGTTCAGCCTGGTCGAGGACGCAAACCGGTTCGTTCAGATGTCGTTGAAGATGTTGCCACCGGTATTGTTGAACAGTCAATGGATAATGTTTTAGGCTGCAGTAGTGCACGTGCAGTGTCACGACACTTGGGTGTTCCCTATAGCACAGTGTGGAACGTACTCAGAAAAATGGTGCATTGTTTCCCGTACAAAATCCGCCCTAATCAACAATTGCTGGCCACAGACAGGGAGATGCGACTGACCTTTGCATTGACATTTCTTGCTAGAGTTGAAGTGGATGCATCGTGGCCGTGGCAGATTCTGTGGAGCGATGAGGCCCATTTCCACCTCAGTGGAACAGTGAACACCCATAACTGTCGCATATGGGACACGACAAACCCCCGTACCTTCCAAGAGATTCCACTCCACTCACCGAAAGTTACAGTCTGGTGTGGATTCACAGCCACATTCATCCTTGGACCGTTCTTTTTCGAAGAGGTTACTTCCAATGGCCTTGAGACATGTACCGTGACGGCCAACAGGTACAAAAGGATGCTCGAAACATTTGTTGTACCCCATTTGCAGCAGCGCCAATGCCTTGACACCATTACTTTTATGCAAGATGGAGCACCTCCACACATTGGACTCCCTGTGCAACAGTTTCTTCGCCAACATTTCACCACTGACAGAATAATCAGTCGCGCGTTTCCGACAACTTGGCCATCTCGTTCACCGGATCTTAATCCGTGTGATTTTTGGCTTTGGGGACACTTAAAAAACCTTGTTTATCGAGAACGTCTGATAACCTTGGCAGATTTGAAAGAGAGTATCAGTCTGCATGTGAGAAGCATCTCAGATGACCAGTTACGATCCGCAGTTGAACAAGCTGTCCACAGACTTCACATTTTACATCTTCAGGAAGGGAACCATATTGAGCAGCATTCCCTGCATCGATAACGTCCTTGTTTCATGTATGCTTGGTACTTTCAAATAAAATGTGTTTAAAACGTGTTTTTGTGTCTTTTCAGCATACGTCCAGTGGTACAGCGCCACCTATCGGTGATTTCTGGAACTAAATTTTTTTTTCGTGAAATCCGTTTCCCCATTTTTTGAATAGTATGTCCACAAATTTTCAAGCCTTTACACTGAGTAGTTCGATATCCAGGGAGGTCAGAGTAGGGGTGTTTTATTTCTGGCCACCCGGTATATAACTTGAAAACAAGTAAAACAAGCCTTTTTTTCCCTTATAAATTACGAATTTTTCTGAAAAAGTGTGAAATTTTATGTTAGAGCCAATTTTCAAATGCGAAAGGTTAGTAAAAAAGTCATTACCGGGTGGTGGTCTTATATAATCCAATAAATTTAGGGAATAAATAAAATTAAAACTGTTCATTCTGAAGTTTCGAGCTATTTATATTCTCTTTAAATTGGAACGATAATTTTGACTCGTTCATTGAATTGCAGAATTTTCAATATTTAAGAATGTTTTTAGTAAAAGTAATTGTTCATTTTAAAAAAATCGTTTTTATTATGCTGGCTTAAACATCTT
Source organism: Argiope trifasciata (assembly GCA_026543055.1). Lineage (NCBI taxonomy): Eukaryota > Metazoa > Arthropoda > Arachnida > Araneae > Araneidae > Argiope > Argiope trifasciata. The sequence continues at coordinate 2,886,782 of JAPMOQ010045292.1, forward strand.
AAATAAATTTTTGTTTTGTTTTATTATATATAGAAATGATTGTAGATGTCCAAAATAAAGTATGGCAACGAATTAGGAATTTCCAAGTATGATATGAGTAAGTTCCATGAATTTTCATGAAAAAATGGCACAGTAAATGTGCCATAAAATTTGCTTTGTCAGATAAATCACTAATATTTGTGAGTTATTTTATCTGTGGTTAATTTTTTAGTTTGTTAAGATTTTAATACAAGTTGGTACTTGCTGATTTATTTTTATTTCTTTCAAGTAAACAGTTTTTAAAATCATTATTAGAAATAAAAATCATGAATTTAGAATGTTGTCTGTATTAACTAAATTTTCTATTATACGAAATGTTTATAGCCCAAATCAGATGGAATTATTGAATTTTTTCCATATTCTTATTGTTTTGTTTAAAATGCAAAATTAAATTCATACCAGACTTTGTACAGTTGCTGCTTATTTACGATTCTGACAGTGTTGGAATTATATAGGTTATAGTCCGCAGTAAATCAATTCGGGCTTTGGTTTTATGCCAGTGTTGCAGGATTACATTTATTTCACTATTTTAAGTCATATCTTAAAGCTTTTACTTTATGCTACTAATAGTTATGGAATCAAATCTCGTAACATCATAGTCATCTAGCAACATGACCGTACATATTATTACTATATAACTAAACTTTGTCGTGACATCTTATCCCTTTTCTTCATGACGAATGCATAATAGATTCCCAAAGTAAATAGACGTGATGCATCGCATCATATGAATCTGCATTGACTTCTATCGATGTGAAATGTTGTCTACTGTTATGGTGAAGATTTGCATTTTTAAAACGTTAAGATATTTGAGAATCAGTACATTTATGACAAAATAAAATGATTAATTTTTAGATGATTTAAAATTTTGTCAATTCAAGTAGTCTCACACGAAAAAAAAAATATATAGTCATCTAACATGACTACACGTAGTCTTAAGGGTTATTTAAAGGTTTTTTTTCCCCCCTTTAGCAAGAAATCCTCGAAAATAAAATAGCTCTTATATATGTCATTTTTTTTTCTTACGAGAGTATTAATTTATTCTCTTCCCAAACAATCAGAAAGAAAATGCAGGCTTTAAAAATAATTTATTTTCTTTATTTAATAACTAAAAATATACTTTTTGTATTTTAAATTTTAAAAAATTAATTATTCCTATAACTGTTATAATAAAGTTGGAAATTCAAAATAATTGTCTTTTTTTGTGTTCAAAATTTATTTACTTTAAACTTTCGTTCTCTGTATGTTGAACATATTTTTAAAATAATGTCATCTTGTCTATTACCATGTGAAAATCTGATTAATACTTGCCAACGTAATGACGTGAATTTCACGCTCCAATAATGTTTCACCAGGTGTTCCAAAAACCTCAATATTTATTTTTTTAACCTAAATTTGCGATTTAATAGTAAAAGCTGTACATCATCAATGAGAAAAATAAAGGTATCTAGGACACAACGTTGTTAATAGGCATGAATTTAACTGTGCAACTGCTATAGAACGGAAATCGAGGACTTCGCGTATGGTATAAAACGTGATATTTACAAAAACACTGGCAAAAAAATTATCTTAACGCTATCAGTTCTGCTCGTGGAGTTGATAAAATATAAAAATGAAACTGACATGTTGCAGCTGGATAGCAGTAAATTAAAACCATCGATTCTGTTAGTATTATATCGATATCCATTATCGTCATGCGGATTGTTTATCTGATTTAAATTGATCTCAATCACATTGAATACTTCTGTTTTCTTAACTGATAAATTTTCATTTGATTGTGATCATTTATGTTAACTTTATTTTAAAATCATGTCATCATTTGTCAATATATACAGAACATGTAATTTACGATTCAAAAAGGAATCATACACGTGTACTACAACGTGATTTTAAGTGTGTTTTTAATCGTATATGGTGAAAATTATTTAAAATCTGAGTCATCCAATAAAACTAAAGAGATCATTTTGAATTTTAAAATATGACATTGCTGTGTCAACTACGACTGAATACATTTGAAGATTAATTTTTTTTTCAAAACAAAATTTGTTTTGTGTGAATGATAAAAAAAATTAGTGAGCTTTTCCTTTAGCAGCTTAGAGATGCATCTTTTCAATGTGTATATTTCGTAAACACATTTTAAAGTTTTAAAATATTAATGCGTATTAAGATTTCATTGTTTTTATATTTAAGAAGCAAACTGTTTATAATATGCGATGAAAGTTTTATTATTTCATTCTATCAATGTTTTACAGCAACTTTTGTTCAATATTTTCTTTTACATTTGAAAATAATTTGATATAATATATTTTTTAAAAAAGACCGTCTTCTTTTCTTCATTTCATTTTACCGAAAAATGCCAATCCATATCATAATTTTTGTCTAATATTATTAATTTTATTTAATCATAAATGTATTTGACAAAGTGATGAGCCAAGACAATCTTGATTTTCGACCTTTTTTCCGCCTTGACCCTATTTCTTATATATTGACAGTCGAGGATTAAAGTTTGAGAAAGATGATTGAGAAGATTTCAGTTGGTCTTTTTATAACTGATTAAAGTATTAAAAATATATATTCAAAAACCTGATATTGATGACTATCAACCTTGTTGTCAAACAATGCAATAATTTTTTTAAAAATTCTCGTATGTGAAGTATAGACAGAGAAAATATTAAAACCACTAAAAAATAAATTCGATCTCGAAATTTTAACATATATCCACGTTTCAAACATCCTTAAGTCCGAATTTTTTTTTTTTTTTCGTTTTATGTCGATTTGCTGATACATTCAAAAACGCTTCGAGCTGGATGGATGAAATTTATTATGGGATCTTTATATCAAAATTACAAGCATACCTTTATTACTTTTTTAACGAAATTCATTCACATGAAGTCTTTCTGTTTGTCTTTCCGAGTACAGGTGAATATGGTGACTGCAAATTATGAAACTCAAGATGGATCAAATTTAATACACGTTTAAGCATCAAAAATGTAAATTCGTATCAAATTTTAAAAATATATGAATGAAATTTAGTGTGCGTTTTTTTTTTAATTCTAAATTTATTACATTTTAAATTTCTATCAAATTTTAAATGTAATTTATTCACAGGAAATGTGTTTGGGACAAGATTAAAGAGATAAATAAATAAAATTTAGTACACATGATTTGCATTTAATATAGATTAGTATCACATTTTGTTCAAAATTGTAAAGATGTTAAACGTCTCTCGCTCTGTATTTCGCATGCATGTAAACACAATTATTTAAAATCGCAATGACAGATAAATGAAATTTGGTAAATATTTTAGCATTAAAAGTATGGATTCTTATCAAAATTGAATCATATTTGGCAAAAGATTACCTGCCTGTCGGCTCTGTATTACCGCTGGCATGCAAAAGGATTAACTCAGAAACTCAACTTCTACAAATGGTACTTGTTACACAGTTATAGTATCTTAAGCATATATAAACAAATTTGCACCAAATCTGGATTGATTGTCTATCTATACATTCACATGCATATAGATGCATTAATTTAAACGTTATGCAATTTCTTTAAAAATTATAGTTTCTGTATCAATATTTGATATCAATCAGTAGTCAAAAAAGCCTTCAAATACTTGCATACTTAGTTTTACTTCTTTTTTTAAAATTGCACCATGAAGCACAAAACTCTCATATGCGGCACTGCTGAAATAAAAATCTAATCATTCGTCACATCCACGACTTTGCACAAAGTTCTCAATTTTATGCCGGGAGGATCTTTATTAGATGATATACGAAAAAGTTTCAGATAGATCACTGGCTCATGAATTAATTTTCATGGAAGGAGAGGTGAGCATTTGAAATAGTTTTATGAAAATAATTTTATCAATAAATATCAACAAGTTTTTTTTTTCACATTTTTCCTATTGGAATTCTAAATTTGCACTCTAATTTTCCAGAATATTTTACTTTATTTCCAGAATATTTTGCTTTTTTGGAACAAATAACTTTAGGGCAAATATGTAATGAACAGATAACTAAATTACAAATCTTTAATTACATATTGATGCTCGCTTTCATGTGAAGAGGTTGGTAAGAATTCTTGATTCTTTTAAAATTAAAATTTAATCAGATTCAAAATTACTTTTTTTTTTCGCAATTCGTTGTACATTTCAAAGTTTTATATCTTTTCGAGTTCATATTTCATAAAATAAAATGTTTTCTATGTATGCGTATCTGAGTTAATAATGTTTAAAATCCTATGGATCTATATATTAGAAGCTATCTGGTTGCATCTTAAAATATTGAATATTTCTTATTGTACTAATTTATTTTAAGAACATACCATAATTTGTATTTTAATACTATTTATTAGAAGCATTGCGATTTAAAGTGTATTAATTATTAAAGAAGCCAAATCTTTTTTCACTTGCTTATATGATATAAGAAAATGACTTACCATAAGTGATATTTATTATATGTACATGCAGGAAAATAATTTAGTTAATTTTAAATATATCAATATGCATGTAACAAATTCAATATCTTTTTATTAAAACTGCCTTTTAGAATCACTTTTTTACTTAATAACAGAAAATCCTGTTATAACTGATTTATATAATTATATATACAATATTAAGATATTCCGCTATAAAATGGAAGTCATACAATGTGTTTCAAAACGAATTTCTACCGTTGTATATATTCAAAGCGAACTTGTTACAAAGAGTTTTTGGTGATTTCTAATTCAAAAACTTGATGGACGCCAACATATGAAAAGAAATTAAATCTGATTACCAGCATTTCTTTTAAAAGGAACTGGATAATCGGGTCCTTGTCATTAACTTCAGCGGTGAAATGACCAGAAAGAGTATTTCTCAGAAGGCTCTATTTTTTCCTTTTGAATATCTGCATAGCAAGCGTCAAGTTTCATGACAGATTAATTTACCAACCTGTTCATGAGTTGCAGGTTGGACCACTTTTTATAGACTGAGGTTTAAAACCTTTCTTCGCTCTCGAAATAATCACGTGCTGCGGTCACTTTTATCACAGAGTGTTCATAAAGTTCATATGCATTTTAAAGTAGAATAACTCTGTATTATAAAAATGTACATTTATTTCTTTGCTTATAATAAATACATTTAGAATTTTTTTAATAAATTTATTTTTTAGAATTAATGTTTAGTACCAGGATGGCCGAGCTTAGTTAAGCAATTTTATTTTTTCGAAAAAAATATTTGGTTACATACTGATTACATATGAATATTGTTCTATTTTACCTACATAAGAACTGATCATTTAAATTTTTAAAAAAATCCCGAATCCACTTAGTTTAACATATTATTTGAATTGGTTTACACAGTAATTGCATAGCTGCTACTGGATATGAGTCTAATGTATATTCATTTTCGAATAGTCACATAGCGCCATCTCACAAAATGTTATGGTGCCAGTATGTTATCATCTTACGGCAACAATGCAAATACCACAAATATTTACGAAAGATGCTATATTACGTTGTCAACATGATAGCAGATAGAAACAGACTGCAACAGTTAGTTATAATAAAATGTTTTTTTTTTTGTGTGTGTAAAATGACTTTTTTTCTTTTAGAAACGACACTTTTATAGATAAACTTGAAAAGGAAAACCTTACGATATAAAATTTGATCCAAATCTTTAAAGTCATTTCTAAGATACATGAAATAAATTTATATATATATACAAGAATTGCTCGTTTAAAGTTATAAGATACATGGTATACATATATACATACTAAAATTTTGAGAAATATTATACATACATACTAAAATTTTAAATTTATTTGAAATAAATTTTTCTTTTAATGTATTTAGTTCCTATCTATTTACTTTTAACGAAGCCCGCTCCATATAAAATGCTTAGAAAATAAATCTCATTAAAGCTTGCTTGGCGACTAACGTTTCTACGAATCGTTTTCTGAAATAGCAAAAAATTTGGCGATAGATCCATCAGGAGTCTACTTTTGTCGATGTTTCTTGAAACCTTTTTATCCCATCCTACAAAATATATAACAACCTTGAAATTGAGCTGAATAAGACATACAAGTTGAGTTCAAGATAATAGTTGAGCGAGTTCTCTCTGAATTTTGTGTGCTGTTTCTTACTTATATGATGCATTTGTTCTGATGTTTGTGTTTTGTTTTGGAAAATGTATTCGAGGTTATGTATAGATTGAAAGATTGTTATTTGTAATTGAGCCTGTCGACCTGTTTCACAATACGCCATGCCCATTCATTTTCGAATAGCGGATAAGGAATTTTCCGTAACAGTATTAACAGTTTTCAACTGAGTAATTACCCCCCTCAAGAAGTAAAACCTATTTTTTATGTATATCTGATGGCATTAGATTGTCTGATGTAGTAATACGCTAATAAAAATACATATGCGATTAAAATTCAATGAGCTGCCGTTCTGTGAAAGAAATGCAGGACAATTTCAGATAATTTTTTCTTATTTATAATCTTTCTTATTTTATATATTCATTTTATACATATATACATGAAGTGCATTTGATATTTCATTGAATGTTTGTAGTAAGAGAGCTGCATTTTCCTTTTTTTCTTGTAAAGGAAAAAAATTTTATGCTTGCGTGCTATACGTGTGCAACAAATTCTGGATTAAAGTAAGAGAAATCGGCAAATTCCGCTTGATCTATGTTCATGATGACCACTTTGTCAGCTGGTGTTAAATCCGGTTTGCTTGTTGTAAACTGTTTGTCGAAATTTCCAACGTCCTGTGGATGGCTCTGTAAGATATACATATATAAACGAATTAGTTATATTTCTTCGAATAAGTTCAAATAATGATTTAAAATCATCTAGTAAAAAAATGAATTGGTACTTGTAAAATCTTTTGGTGAAAATGTGAATGGATACTTTTAAAATATTTTGGTGAAAATGTGAATGGATACTTGTTAATTCTTTTGGTGGAAATGGAAATTGATGCTTACTATGAAAAGTGAAATATAGAGATCAGTGTATTATTAAATTCCAAACGATTAAAAATGCAATGTAACTTTGTGATTATTGGATCGTAAAATTAATAATCATAAAGTTGCAAATGGAATTTTTTTATTTGTACATTACTTATTATATTTTAAGTCAAATAATGACGTGAATATCTCATTGCAGTAGTGGTATACGTTTATGAAAATGTGTATATAAGTTTGATGTAGGTGACTTAGAAAATCGTATGAAATAACGGATGTTTTTTATTCAATATTCTAAATTTATGGACAGGTGTCTTTACAAAACGGTTTCAATTTTGTTTTTACTTTCATTCTTTGCTAAGTTAAATTTATTTTTACCTTCTCTTATATAAAGTATAGACAGTATTGCTATCATCTAATTTTGGCAAATCTACTCCTTTTAGACCTTTCCGAGATAGAAATACATATTTCTGGCATTATGTCAATCCATCTGCCCTTGTTAAAGATAACTCAAAAACACTTTAAGCTAGACAATAGAAATTTGGTATATGGTTATCTAAACTTATTTATCCAGATTATTATCAAATTTTGAGCGAAATCAGTTCAGAGGAAATTTGCCCTGCTCTTCGAATGTAAGTTAACATAATAACTACAAAACGAAGACAATTAGGCGGATAAAATTTGAAATGCAGATTTAATATTCAAAGTGTAGATACCTATGAAATGTGGAACCAGATCTGTCAAGGCGTTATTTTTCTGTCAGTACCTTGACATGATAACACAAACATGTAACCGCTATAACAACAACAACCCTTCCCTTCATTATTTAAATGCATAATATTAGAGTATGTTATTTTTTTAGCTATAACTGTTTATCTGGGTCAAATTTTGTTTTCAATTAGCTTTAAATAGGGCGTCTAAAACACAAATATGAGTGTCAGTTTTATTACTAAATATCAGGAATTAATCGCCTAAAATCATACGACAGATTTGTTAAAAAACGCTAAATTCATGCCAAAAATTCATATTTCGCAATCGTCCGTCAACGCCATCCAAAGATATTTATGAATTCAGCCATAATATCACCCATCAATAATCCTCAGCCAATCCGAGGATTATAGATGGATTTTCTCAAATAAACCAAAATATTAAAAAAAAAATTCATTTGCTTTTAGTTGAAAACAACAGCAATAAGAACTTTGTACGAGTTTATTTTTCTGTTGAATCTAGTCTAGACTAAGAAAAAAATATTTTTATAATTTTGAGACCTACTGATATAGTGTGCCAATTTTCAGAAAACTTTAAACTTTCTTTAAGTAAATAATCAATTTCACCAACAAACAATGATTGATTCGTAATTTTATATGGAGGAGAGGGATGGCTGGAAATAACAGCTTTATTAAAGAATATTTGAGAAAGTTTTGGAGGAAATTCCTCCTGCTCGTTATATTTGCTTAATACTATTTCACATCTTTAAATGTTACATTCTCCAGTTCTAAATTTTAGTAAAATCTTTTAATAATAATAAAAAAAAACCAGAAAATGGAACTTATTTAATTTAGTGTAATAACTTTATATCTATATATATATTCCACGATACCTGATCTACAAAATTTTTAAATTTAATCTAGATTAAATTATTTAGTATTTTGGATTTTCAAAGCTTGGGGTCTTTCAAAATACATTATAGAAAATCAGTTTTTCCATGTTAAACTCCTAGTTTCTCAATAGTTACATCCAAGATCATTTGTAAGTTGATCACAGATATTTCGAAAATTTATCCCAATAAATAAATTATCTATAGATTGTGATACATTAAACTTAATTTGACAAGCCTTTAATTCGAGGATTATTGATGGGATTTTCTCAAATAAACCAAAATATTAAAAAAAAAAATTCATTTGCTTTTAGTTGAAAACAACAGCAATAAGAACTTTTTACGAGTTTATTTTACTGTTGAACCTAGTCTAGACTAAGAAAAAAATATTTTTATAATTTTGAGACTTACTGATATAGTGTGCCAATTTTCAGAAAACTTTAAACTTTCTTTAAGTAAATAATCAAATTCACCAACAAACAATGATTGACGGCGGTTCATATACATTCAATTTTCCAACAAAATTTCCACTATATCCGAACTATGAAAAACAACTCTCGATTTGTTTTAATGCAGTGTCGGTGTTTATGCTAACATCTGATAATTTCCAGCTTTATCAAATACTGGTACCTTAAAATTATCTCTCTCGGAGATAACTGTCTAATAAAAAGGCCATACACTTACTGAGCTTCAAGTTTATCTAAAATTGTCAACACCAATGCAGACAAACCGAAAACGGAAGGACTTCATATTATTAGGCTGCTCCAAGATTCTCATGCGTGGTTGAAGACAACCTAGAGGGGCACGGGAGGGGGGATAATACCTTCGAATGCAACTGGTGTAAGTCAGAGTTGGATCGTGGGAAACCCTGTTTCTACTATGGATTAAGGAATTCCGTACAGTAGGACCCCACGCCCTTTGTCGAAAGGTTACCATTCAGGGAATTTTTCCCACCCTTTTCCCTGGGATAACGTGCGAGTGATTCATTCATAAAAGTTGGTTTTTCTTGGATGTTAAACTTTTACTTAAAAATATGGCTTTTACCTCAGTTTTTCCTTACCGAAAATTTCGAGATTATAATACAATGAATTTGGTTTTTGCTGGGTGTTAAATCTTTATTTAAAAAGATGGCTACCCCTCCAACAAGTTTCTTTTTTCCAATGTTTTGTGATTACAATAGTAAAACGGCATAGTACATGTGTGAAAATGACGCAAATTTTATAGTTGTATTTTGTAGAAAACTGGATGGAAAAAAAGAAGACAAATGACAATTATGTGGCACAAAGTTATAAATCAACAAATCATTAAAAATTTATTATCGAATGAAACAACTAATTTACAGATAATTCTCATGGCATTGTTCTATTTTTTTTTTTTTAAATATATGAAGTAAGTATTTGTGCGGAATACCAAAAACTGATCTTTGATATTTTTCTTATAACTTGGAATCAGTAAATATGTTATTTATTAACGTTTGTCATTAGAATATTTGATTATGTCATTTAAATTAATTAAAAGAAGTTGAATGAAATTAGAACGATATCTTGTAAGTACACATTGGAAATGTTTACAAATAATTAAATTTCTTAATTATGCTTATAATTATATCATAAGTTGCGCTTATTTTAACCAAACTTAAATCACGAAACAAATACGGAAACTAGCGAGTTTCCTTTTAATATTTTGTAAGTTTTTATTTTAAAGAAAATCAGTATTTCAATCAGTATACTTAATATTACAAAAATTACATATGATATAAAACAAGCAACACAGTTTTCATTTTTGTATTATTACTATTATTTAACAAGATCATAGACTTGAGTTTAATTATGAAAACGGTATTTTCTTAAATAAAGTGGCGTTGCGAACGGGGTCAAAGGAGGTATACATATTCTGGTCACCAATCAATGGGGGTGCAATGGAGATAAAACATTAGTGTAATTATGTCACATTTCAAATTTAATATTATGTGGGGATTACCAAGGCATATTATATATCAGGCTCCAATTACCTTCGCTACACCACTGGTTCAAGGGAAAATTACTCTTTACTTTCTCATGTATGAAGCATATTGGAATCGTTAAAAAATTCGAATTCGATATTTTGAAGAATCCCCATTTTTTAAACCTCCTTGATTCCGAAAAACAGTTTTTGAATTATGTAACAGGCAAACATATGTTTGTCTGTCAGTCAGTCAGTCTGTAAACACGATAACTCAAAAACGCCTTGAGTTAGATGGAAGAAATTTGGTATACGGACTCATGACAAATTGATTTGATTTGTGATAGATTTTTAAAGAACTTTGAAAGAAGTCAATTTCCAGTCTGCCTGTCTTCTTGAGCATGTATCTAGTAAGTGAATTCGATAACCATAAAACTCAAAGATCTAGGTAGATGAAATTTGGCTTACAATTTATCATCTAAACCAGAGGTGTCCAAACTTTTCGCAGCACGGGTCGGATCGAAATTAGATCCATGTTATACGGGCCACATGTATATACAAATTGAAAAATATCATTATGAGTAAAGTAGCATTCAATACTATTAATTAATACTATTTTATTGTAACTTGAAAATACAAAATACTAAACAAACAAAGTATAATTATATAATTATTTTATATAAATTGAAATATTTTCATGCAACTTCTAATGCGAATGGTGAAACTGTTTTTTTTTTTTTGTTGTTGTTGTTGAAGAATGTCTTTATAGTTGGAATCAAAATTTGTTACACCAATCATAAGCAATGACTTATGATTGGTGTAACAAATTGTGTATTGGTGTATTGGTGTTGGACCGCCCCGGGCGGCAAAAGTTCTAGGTACGCTACTGTGCGCGTGCAATAATTCCATGAAAACGTTATCGAAATCAAAACGATATTTGTTTATTTATACTTAAGTGCTTCTTTAAGCGAACTACTCAAAATTGCTGATGCTTTATTTACAACAAAACAATAAGACTCTGCTTTTCGTCAAAATTCACATGCGTATAAAATTTCTTTTATGTTTGAGTTACCGAAATATATTTTTTTTATTTAGTCTTATAACTTAACAGGGCGATAGACATTTGTGTTTGGTCAAGTACAACAACTCCGTTTTGTTGGCCACGTAGTTTTTCGATATACCTTTATGAAAATGAAAAGGTTTGGGCGAAAACATCATTATGTTTTAAAACCCTCCGCGGGCCGGATAAAATCACTTGGCGGGCCGGGTTTGGCCCGCGGGCCATAGTTTGGACACCTCTGATCTAAACGATTAATCCTTGTGAAATTTTGACCCTAAACTATCAAATTATTAGAACGTCTGTCATTCTCTAATTTCGTATGCATACAAATGAAATGACTTCGATATGTAACTGTTACCGCATTAGGGATTGCAATATCGGACCAAAAGTTCAATACCGGTAGTAGAAATTTTAGAAAAAGGAAAAAAACACAGGTGTTTCTTTGTTTTATTTGCCAGTTTTATTAGAGAATGTAATATCATAAAAGTAATTTGTAACTTATAAATTATAAAGGTATGTAAAGAATCACAAAAAGTAAATGGAAATGTGCATGTATTTGCAAATGTGCAAAGAACCATGTGCATCAATTGTACTTTCATTAAGCCTGGAACGTAATTTTGTGCAAAAATTACCAACCGTCGAAAAAGCTAATTCGTTATTCTACTCTGGTTCGTGGTACTATTAGCAAGTATTTATCTCTAAATCCCTCATTTTCAAAAAAAAAATCAATTTCTTGTCGGATGCTTTGGGATATAGCTAATTTCTGTATTGTATTTGGTTCGTTGAATTTTTTTTATTTATCGCTAATTCCAATTTTTGTTCAAGAAACAATTCCTTTTCACTATCGACATTAGTGTCATCATAATTTTCTATAACTGTACCATATTCTTCTGAATGTAGATAGATTTATGGGTTAAAAAATTTGAAGAAAAAGTAATTATAAACTTGATCAGATTTGAATTGGTTTGTCTTTTTTCCTCATTTTCATTTTTAAAATCATTATAATTATGTAAATATCGTAAGGCATTTTCTATTTCAGTAGGCTTTTCTTCTGAGCGAATTTTCAATGTGGTATATAATTATTCAGATAGTGATGTGTCCTGTTCTTTCAGTGACAGCAGCATGAAATTTATTGTTGCATTAGTTGTTAATAAATTAGAATATCTCCGATATAATGCCTAAACAGTGAATTTTATTGGAAATAGAGCTGATACAGTTCTGGATATTAGGTCGAATTCACTATCAGACAATTAAAAAACAATTCTAATAAATACCGAAAAAACGGTATATTACAAAATTGTACAAATGGCTCAAAATACCGATATTCGGTATCTTGGTACTGCAATCCCTAAACTGCAATTATAGTCCAATGAGCAATCCTGTCGATACTGCTTCGTTCAATGGTGGTGGTGGGGACTCAGAAAAGTCCAGCGAGCAAAAAGGCGTTCACAATATGTATTCGCACTATATATTCAGTGAAAATGTTAGATTTTACCTAAATATCTATATTTCATTATTATGATTCACTAATTCCAAACAAGATACTTGCGGCCTTATTCAAAGTCCACAGTTTTATGCTGAGAGAAGGAGATAAAAAACTTATTTGAGAGTATGCGGGAAAATTTTAAAGAAATTACTGCTGCTGTTAAGCTTTTACAACGAGGATGATTTTAATCTTTAATAATCTTTATAATTTTACTTTACAGATCTGAAATAATTATTATACAAGTTACAAAAGACAATTTACCCCCATCCAAAAAAAAAAAAAAAAAAAAGACCAAAGCTTGTTTTTTAGTTTAAATAAATTAGGTATTGTATTAATGTGTTGTGTAAGCTGTTTTGTTCATATTTATTTGTATCATGTCATAACATACGCGTCATGAATATAATATCGTAATGAATGTAAAATTAGAATAAAACAATTAAACAACCCTGAAAAACAAAAGTAACATGAACGATACTATTTTGTTTTCTTTTTTTAATAGAGGGGGCAATGAATGGCTTCGATAAAGAAATGATGTTTGTACTAATAACACGGAAATAACCTTCACCTGAGCGTTTAACCTCAATTCCCAGCCAATGTGTACATAAAATTATGCGTATTATCTGATCTTCGCGTTAAAATATTTAGAATTTAATTATCTGACTAATTTAATGAAGTAGTTTTAGTTGAACTTTATGCAATTTCTTAGATGGTAAAATAGTATTACTCCCTTTTAAATGTTAAAAGTCTGACGAACTATTTTTTGATATTTTTTAAATATTAATTAAGATCGACATCCAAATTAAGCATTTAAAATTTAATATATTAGACAGATTTACCGCAAGGTGAGGGGAAGCAAATGCATTCAATTTCACATGATTTCTTATAGAAATTTATTAATGAAGGAATATATATATTATAGTTTATTACTATTAATTTTATAGTATTATCAGAACAAAAAATTCACGAATTCTATTGTTTCTGCAAATATTTTTTCCTCGATTTTTACATTTTGTATCAATACAATATGTGTTCTAATGCAGTAATCCCATAGTAAGTGATTACACTAAAAGTATACAAGTGAAAATAATTCCCCCTCTTATTTTTAATTGTAGTCTTTTTTTAGCACATTTTTATTTAATGGAACTTATTTGTTTCATGCTTGCGAAATGGAGTTTTATACTTCAGTTTTCACACATGTTTGCATGTGCTAGAATTTTCAAATTTTATTTACAGGAGTGTTCCCGATAGTAAAAATATGAATAAAACTTAATTAGATTTTGATACTGTACGCTTGGCGCCATCTGATATCACAAATGAGAAAAATTATCTATAAAAATTCACAATATGTATAATTTATTTTATTTTTAACGTATCATTTAGATCATGAATTATTTGTTTTTAGAATTTGAAGAAAGACTAGGTAGATTAAGGATTTTAAATTGTATTAGGCTGTAAGTCATTTGTTCCTGATTGTTTAAAAAAAAAGAAAAAACAAACATTTTTTTTTGTCTACAATCAGTATCATGAATATTCGCAAGAAATACTCAGTTTTTTAAATTTAATAATTCAATTCATCCCAATAACTTTCTGCATTTGCAAGATATCCTCTTTTAAAATTTTAATCATTATAAATCATTATTTAAGGATCTGAAAAATTATGAACATAGCCAACAGTCTGTGTTAAGCTTTCCTTTTAAATGAAATTGCTTACACCTAAAGCAGATGTCGCCCGCTTACCGCCTTATCTTTTAATCGTCGTGTTTTGAACTCCCACTCACGTCTGTAAAAAATACAATTTCAGCCGGTAAGAGAAAGAAAGTCGCCAAGGTCACCAAATATAGTTATGTATGTGGGTCTGGTAGATTTTTAATGAATCTAACCGAAAATGGATCAGAGCTACAGTTCAGCCCTTCTAATTTGATGTCTCGTTTCTCCTGGCTTTTAATGATATTGTCAAAGGGTTGTTGAGTGCTCTCACGGTGAGAGTCGATTCTCATATATAGTGAAGTAATTTTTTAAACTAGGTATCAGTTCATGACCGTTAATTAAAGAGTAAATCACAAGCAAGTGGTTTAAAGAAATTTATTCTTGTAGTTGCAAAATAAATAAATTTGTAAAAAATGCAAATTGTGTAAATGACAAATATTTGAACAATATAAACTCTTAAACTAGAATAATCAGTTCAATTGCTGTGTATTTCGTTACTCTCATTTAATTATTCGAATATTCATAAATATCGAACCTATGTTTCAATAATTTCCATACAAACGAGGATACCTGGTAGTTTGGAATTATATTAGATAAAAACAAATATACTTTTGCAAAGTTAAAAATTTTTTAATTAAATGAACGATAGTAAAGAATGCAAATTACTTATTGTTCTAAAAAGAATGCAAATTTTTAATTAAATGCTACACAGTTACAAAAACTTATCTTCTTCTTGCATACAGCCGATCACCCCGACACCACTGAGCGTAGCAGTATCGACAGGAATAAAAACTTCTCTATATTAATTCACAATTTCTAATCATAATTTATTTACTAATTATTGAACCATTCAAAAATAACTTAAAATAGAACAAAGTTTTGGGTTATAAAGAAATGCATCACTTCTTAGTAGATAATAAGCCACACAATCACTCCCCATTCTAAAAGTCACCCAAACAAGCTGAAACAATGACACAAATTGGAAGACTTGTGTACTTCATAATCTGCATTATGTGGGGGGGGGGGGGGGGAAATACGCATTTTTGATGATATAAGAAAAAATTTTTTTGCTAGTGAATATTTTACTCTTGAGTATATAAATGAATACATTTGTCTGTATTTTCTTTAAGCCACCGGAACCCGCGCCTTATTGGATTTCAATTCTATTCAAATTGCATGCTTCAATGGATAAGTTTGAATTTCTTAAAGTCATTAAAAACTTTATTATAGATTGTTCGCCAGATTAAATTAAAAAAAATGATTAAAAAAGACAAATTTGTACTGAAATTTGATATCATTAAAAATGTAATTTTTTTTAGTTTTAAGAAAAAGCAAAAATCATTTTTATTAGATAACAATTTTGTAATCTATGAACATTAATTTCATAGCCAAATCATACTGATTACCCGTTTATCGAAGTCTAAGCATATTTTTTGGACTCGATATGATTCTACATTTTTTTCTTCCTACTAAATGTAATGCTTAGTGATACAATGAACTATGTCCTGAGTTTTTATAACAATATATTGCAGCTCATTTAATTAATGAAGCGCTAAATTAAGAGCCGTTATAAAACTGTTCATTGTAAGGTTCGTATGATGATTTATTTATTTTTGATTATTGCCGTTCTATAATCCAGTTCATAAAAATGAATTTTGTTTGTTCATATTTTATACACTGCTGTACTATTTATTCCATTGCGATATAACATTGCTAACTTTTTGCTTTGAACTTGAAATTTCACGTTTTTCACATGGCCTGTAATATTTTGAATGGTCACGAGTCATACAGCTAAGAAATTTATTTGCTTTTGCTGTAGACGGACGAACAAAATAATATTGTCTGTTCTAAAGTATACTTCAGTAATAAAGTTAAAAAAATTGTTAATGTTACTTATACTTCTCCTTTATATATCCTTTAATTTCAATGAGTGTATTCCTTGCTGACAAGAAAATAAAATTCTTTCTGTCATTTCTAACAAAAAGCTAGATAGCTATTTCAAATTTCAACAGATATTTTCAAAATTATTTCTTCTACAGCAGCAAAGCGCCGTTTACTTGTTATTAAATAATGAAAACTATTTTCGTACCATATATATTAGCATTTTATACACATAAATTTCTTCTTTTTAAAACATTTATAAGAAGGCATTTTTAAAAATTCTTTTTCTTTACTAGTTTTACTCCTCGGCATTAAGTATTCATAAGATTAGTCGCTGTATCACAGTTCGACAACGATCCATTAATAGATTCCGATGTCGCCAAATATTGCAATTTTGATATTTAACTTGTCTGCCAAAACCAAAGATTAGTTATCACACAATACCGAAGCTGTGACACGCTTACATGTGTAATAAATATCTACACCAAAACTGAAAGGAAATTCTGACACCAAATGTGTGATTTCTTTAAATGTGAATGCTTTGATTGTCTTTCCAACATGGATTGCATATACAGCAGCACAGTATAATTATGTGATATGTGCATGTCTAACTTTGCTTATAAAAATGTGACTTTTAATTATTTAGTAGCAAGGTCTAGAAAAGCAGTTATTTTGGAGAAATGTATGAGAAAGTTTAACCTCTATTTTTAAAGTAACATTAGGGTTGTTTTGTGATTGACCTCTTAGTTTCGAATCGCAGCCAAATGACGAAGATGCTTTTGCTAACACACCAAATTCAAATTTCCGCTCCGCACGAAATATTTATAGCCCATCAATATATATCCCTTTTTTGCACTTTTTAAAAATTTATCTTTTAAATTTTTATATATAATTACTTTATTTTTTACTTTCTCGTATATGAAGTATAGAGAAAATATAGTAATAAAAATTTTTGACGAATCTTCGCGTTTCAAACCTCTCAGAGTTTGAAAAACACATTTTTGAAAAATGTTTGCCTGTCTGTCTGTAATAAAAATGTTTTGAGCAAAACGGATGAAATTAGATATACAGTCTTAACACTAAATTTGTAGATTTTTATCAAATTTTGAGCAAAATCTGCTCTGAGGAAGTCTGTCACACTGTTCGAGTATGATAACTACAAAACGAAGTGAGTTAGATGGATAACATTCGGCACATATTTTTAACATCTATAATGCAAGCACCTTTCAAATTTCGAGTCAAATCCAATGATGGGGGGAGGGTAATGGTCTGTCAATCTATACTTTCAAAAAAAAACAACAACATATAAATGAGATAGCTCAAAAAGGAAATCCTTTAAATTTGTGAAATTTGGTGTGCGTTTTTGTAGTTATATATGTAGCTGTGTACAAAATTTCTTGCTTCAAACAGCAGGGAAAAATTTGCCTACAGCACAAATTCGATTTTCGAATACTATTAACTGCATGCCAGAGAGGAATCACCAAGGATAACACGATAGATTCAGTAAAAAATTGTTACATTTTCTCCCAAAATTAATATTTCACAATTATTGTACGCCGATGCCGTGTAAGGCATTCTCTGAGACAATACTTTTATTAGAGGATATGCTAGTAAATTTTGGGGTGACCAGAAACGCTATTTATTCATCTTACAAATTACACAGACATTAAACAGAATCGGTCTTCTTTAGTTTCCAGTAAGGTAAGAAAATCAAAAGAATAAGTATTTGATGAAATGAGGAAAGCAGTTTCAGTTTTAGAGCAGTGTAAAATATTGTTAAAATTATATAAAAAATATATAATTTTTAACAATATTTAAAAATGCCAGCGTTCTAGAAAAAACTGCTTGATTATAAAATTGGTAACATTAAACAGAAAAAAATTTAAACCTTTGAAACAGTGTGAAAATCATTTTTGCGCAATATATTCTCGCAGAAAATCCTGTTGTTCAGGGTAGTTTTTAGTTAATTAAAGTTTAAAAAATTTGTATGAATGCATATTTTACTTTTTTTGTAGATAGTTAACACATGCACATGAATTCATCTTTATTGGTAGTAGATATAGAAACACAAATTTGATATCAGAAGATATAAATTTTTTCACCAGTTAGAGTAATATCAGATTAAATTAAATATTTCACAAAATTATCAAATTATTTTGATAAAAACATAAATCAACGAACTAATCAAACCACGAAGAGACATTTTTTGATATGAAATAATTATTTCCGATATTTCTTTATCACATAAGCAATAAGAGAGATTAGATTTGAGGTAAAATCAAACAATTGCATTTCGCGTGATGTGAAGTAATAAAACGCAAATGATGTAAAACCACAAAGCATTATGTAAGAGTAATAGTAATTTTAGTTCCTACTTATTTGTTTACACTCTGAAATTTCCTGGAAATATTTCGTACTCTTGCACTTAATGCACGTGTGTCGATAAGAAATTTGATGCGCATGCTTAAGTATCTGCAATGATAAAAGAAGATATCTGCGTGCTGTTGATTTAGACCAAAAGCTGTTGGTACACGAAACTCGTTGACATGATAGTGTTATTAGACCAGCACATTATCTGTAAGCTGCGGAAGTGGCGTTTATGTAAAGTTTAGACGCGCAATCTGCAATAAAGGTGTAATCTCCCCTTCAGAGTCTTGAAGAAAGCCGCGAACAACGAGATTGATCTAATTCTTATTTTGAATTTTGTATATGAGAATTGTGTGCTTTATAGATAACTAAAGAAAACAGTTGAAGAGCGTTTTATAATATCGATTAAAATTACAACTCAGAACTACAATTATAATACAAGATTATATACTAAATTTCATTTATTTATATAAATCGTTGCCGTTTTGAAACATCGCGTTTACATGCATGCGATGCAAACGCGAGAACAATAGATGCTTTACACTGCTACGGATTTGAGTTAAAAGCACACCTTAAATACCAGGTATATAAAATTTTCTTCACTTTCTAGATTTTTACTATCTCGTATATATATTAATCGTATATATAAAAAATATAGTAATCGTCTAAAAAATTGTAATTCAGGATTGTGACGCATCTCCACATTTTGGACCTTCCTGAGTTCAAAAAACACATTTTTCAAAAATTATGTCTGTCTGCGAAAAAAATAAATCAGAAACTTTTTGAATTAGATTTGATTTTTTGTTGAAATTTGTCATACGATCTTTACATCACATGTGTGGATTTCTTTCAAATTTCAAGCAAAATTCGCACAGAAAAAGCTTGTCTATTCAGCTGTTCAAATTTAACTTGATAACTAAAAAACCGAGAAAGTTAGACAAATAAAATTCATTACATGCATTTAATATCTATAATACAGATCCTATCAAATATTGAGCCAAATATTTTGTGAGTTTGACCGTTTATCAATCTGTACTTTCAGAAACACATAAACACGATAACTGAAAATATACTAAATAAATAAAATAAAATAAATATACTATATTAAGTATGGGATTTTGTAACTATAAGTGTAGCTTTTTAAGAATTATTTTCTTTGAATTGATTGGCAGAAGCGCATCTAAAGCATACATTACAGTTTCTGATGCTATTAACCTGCATACCATATGCCATTAACCTGCATCGCCATGTGACTCGCCAAGGATGACACAGTAGGTTCAGTAAAAATGAGAAATTCAAGCCAAATATTACAATTTTTAACTATAGTACGCCATTGCCATGCAAGGCGTTTTCTGGTATTACACCTTTATTACAGAATATGCGAAAAAGTTTTGGAGAGACCACTTCCGTAGGTTAGATTTGGTACTTATGTCCTCTTATACTCTGACATCCAGACAAACACGTATAAGGAGAATGGAATTTGTAGGAAATTAGAAAGGAATTTTCTAATTTGGCATAAAGATAAAATTTTATCCATCTGGCTCAAACCGTTTTTGAGATCATGTTCGGAGACATACAGACATAATTTTAAAAATGTGACCTTAAGGAGATTTAAAATATGGAGATTCTTAAAAATCTTGAATTTTAATCGTATGACGATTATATTATTTTTTCTTTGTATATTTCATGTACAAGAAAAGCAAAATAAATTATTGGTAAATTTCTATTTATTTCATTCAACCAACTAATAATAGAAATTAATTATCTAAAAACATAACGACACATAATTTAACCCCATCCTGTAAGATTTATGAAGGCAAAAATTATGGATGAAATAGCTATTTAATTTTTATTTAAGAAAACATAATTTATTTTTTAATTCTAACTAATTTATAACTATTAATTAAAATTATATTATTGGTATGGATGTAATTGTAATTTGTAAGTTCACATTCAACATTTCTTCAAAAATCTCTAGTGATTTTGGATTAGCCCCTACTTTTCGCGTTTACTCTAGGCACTCCAGTATTTTTTTTAAAAAATAATTTTAGGCACATAATGTGTCTACGACTCCAGAGTACTCACAAAATTTATCAATTAGACATTATGCGCGTTTTTTTCTTCTTGCTAATATTTCACTACCATTAGTTTTACTATCAGTATCAGTTAAATATATAGTTATTTTCTGATTTTTCTGAATCATTTTGGTCTTCTTGATTTACATTACTCTTATTCATTAAGGTGTTTATTTCACTGCATGTTTAGCATTTAGAAAGTCAGATGTTCTGGCTGAATGTTCATTAGAATGAAGGAACGAATTTATCAGAATGACTACTAATAGTTTAGCCATAACTTGTAGCAAGACAATCAAACGATATATGATAGTGATCTATGATATTATCAACATAAGCAATAAAAGTGCATCAGCATTCAATACACTAGAAATTTTAAATTAAATTAATTATTATATTCAACAGTAACTTTAGTCACATGAGGAGTATAACTCGTCACGCCATATAGCACAATGACGAGTATAGCTCGTCATTGTGCTATATGGCATGAAAAATCAATGACGAGCTGTACTCGTCATTTTACGGGAAGGGGTTAATAACTGAGACCAGAGATAACAATCAATTTTATTTTTTCTTATATTCCTTAAAACGGGTTTCATCACTCTTTTTCATGGAAATTGTAGAAACTCAAGCAGGGTGTTACTACCACAACTTTGATTTTTACTGTCCGTAGAATCGAAGATCGAGAGAGATGAAAG
This sequence comes from Argiope trifasciata, assembly GCA_026543055.1. Classification (NCBI taxonomy): domain Eukaryota; kingdom Metazoa; phylum Arthropoda; class Arachnida; order Araneae; family Araneidae; genus Argiope; species Argiope trifasciata. The sequence continues at coordinate 2,908,582 of JAPMOQ010045292.1, forward strand.
GTTGACAACCCAAAAGTAGTATCTCCCGCTTTCTAAGCTACGAATGCAGCGATTCAATATGGAGAATTTCGTGCTTCATAGTCAGAGCAATAACTTACAGCGCGATAGAGAGATAGATAGACATACCTCCAAAAATGGATTTTTTCAAACTCACATAAATCTAAAATGAGGAAATTCTTCAAAATTTGGAGTTTGAATTTTTTAACGATTAAAAAAATGATCTGATGTAAAAAATGATGATCTTCAACGTTTATCATTTTTCACATACAATAATTAATAATAATTTATTCCTCTTAAAAATTTTAATCTGAATAACTTTTCTAAACATTACCTACATACTTTTCTTCTGAAGAGTAACTTCTAATAAAAGAAAATACATATTTAATAAAGAATATATGTTTCTATCAAGGCAACAAGAACAGGAACAAAACTCATCGACATCAAATAAGAGACATGAAAAACTACCGAAAGAAGGGAAATAGTGGATTTGAGTGAAAAAAAAAAAGTGACCAACGCTTCAAGTCGATACTGCTTTGATTGCAGTCCCAACTCTTCTAAAGACAAAAAGAAGAAAAAAAGTTGCATTTCAAAAGGTTTTCTCTTCAAATTAACAAATCAATTGTTTTCACAGTGGAACGAAATTGTTATTTTCACTACGAAATTATCGAAATCAATTGTTCATACAGTGGATCGGAAATATATAATATGATGCAGGAGATACAAGCATCTATTTACATCAGTGAATCTCAATCACTATGCCGCCAAATTCTTAATGTGTACCGCCAAATTTTAGAAATGTATATAGTAAAAATTATAATGTTTTTTTATTGCTAGTAAACTTTGTTTAAATTAAAGAAAAGACCAAATAGAGATGAAATTATCAAAAAACATGAAGCTCAAATTTTTCATTAAAAGTAGTCTTATTAAAGTAGTCTTTCATAAAAGAAGTAAACCTTGTAATAATCCCTTAATAAACGTACTGTTGTTTTTGTGGTTCATATTATATTATTATATTTTACATTCAAAATTATTATCATAAACTATCAAAATTATTATAAACTATTTAATACAGAGTATTATAGGTGAGTAATTCTATAAACTTATCCTTTTCTTAGTGTGTCACCAATTTTTGACATCGTTAAAAGTGTGCCGCGGCAATTAAAGATTGAGAACCACTGGTTTACGTACTACAAGAACTTCTGAAAGTATTATAACAATTTTGCAGTGCAAACAATAGTTTCCCACCACAGCGCAAATAATTGATTTGTGAAATTCTTGTCGTACGAAAACAGACACACATATATGTCTTCTAATACGTAAGAAGAGGGATATCTTTCTACTAATATCTTCTGATTCATAGATTGTAGAATGAATCGTTTCCAACGACAGTTGTTTTGTTTTTTGACTCATTTCCTGTCTTAGCTTTTGTTGCATTTTTTAAATTTTATTTTCACTGATTAATGGATCTTCAATTTGCCAAAGGAAGCAAAAAGCACGAAAACAGAATGAAAACGGAAAAAAACCCCTGATAAATAAAATAAAATATATATATATATATTTTTTTGAAAATAAGTTAAAGAAATACAGGATGAGTCGCCGCTGGCACTAAGGTTGAACATCACCAAAAAGAAATCAATGAAAGAAACTGCACCATGAAACTTCCTTAACACATTCGCTGCCACTGACGCGCTTGTGCGTTACAAATAATATATAATTGTATCAAACCATCTATGTTATTAGATGACACCTTCTCTACTACAGTTAAAAGATAGCAAAGAAGGGGTCATCTAATTAGATAAATGGTCCTGATATCAAGCGTGGGTAGTGGCAGTGAACGTGTTCATAGTTTTAAATCATTTAAATCTTAGAAATACTGCCAATTCTTAGTTGATATAGAAATGCCTTTCAAATCGATTAGTTTCAAATATTTGACGTAATATTTACATTCATAAAATATCAGATTGTCATTCATGTGAGCATTAGACTAGACACTCCTAAAACATGCTGATAGATCAGCTAAAACCACAAAAGTGTCCACGGTTTTGATAACAGATTTCGATATCAAGACGCATAACCTCAAACGGCACCGATAACCCTATTAAGACAGCAATTTTCGAGGAAGATTGAATCATTTCCCTTCTAAAATATTTCTAATAGGCGTCACTGATAATTCTTCCATGCAAAAACTGCCCAAAACCTAATCCAAACCTAAAATAATCTTCCGGTCCAGTCATTCGCAGCAGGAAATGTTGTTTCAAGACGCGCACACAACACATAAAATCACGTGCAGAATGTATGTTCAATTAACAATACCAATGAAAGCAGACTGGAAGATCAACATCTGGAGTCTTCAATAGACCCCGAAATAGGAGTTATCTAGTCTTCCAAAAATTCCATTCTTGAACGTCAGCTGCGGGGGTCAAAAAAATGTATTACGTAAGCGGTTTTCTTAACTGTGGGTGGGGCAGAACATGGAAAAAATTTATACATGTTTCCTAAAATATAAACAGTGACGGCTGTTCTACTCAGAAGCGAGGAGTGTTGCGAAAATAATTTTCAAGTGAAATGCAATAAAAATTAATATTCAAAAAAATTTATTTTTATGTATTTCAAATTTTTAATTGTAATTGTTTGAAATGATGTGAGAAAATAATTAATTTAATTTTTCTAACGAGTGACTTCTAACAACAGTAAAAAAGATATATATGTGTGTATGTCATAAATTCAATTCAATCATATTCTTAAAATTAATTATTTTTTAGTCAACCAAGCTTCATTTCTGAATTTCGCGGATTCTGGCTTTCTTGCACTTCTTGATGTTCTGTAACTTTAACTATTTAATATGAAGCTACAACATGTCATAATAAAAATAAAAGCTCTCTCGATTAAATTTGGCATATTCCTCTCTTGAAGATATATATAAGTTAATATTTTCACACATTTTTTTCCCGTCAACTTTGATGTAATGGGTGTGTCACTGTAGTAATGGTCATGCTTCAAAAATTGAGCATTCTGTTTAACATAAAGATATGATTTGAAGATAAATGAATAAAAAAAAAAAGTGCAAAACAGGCCGGATACAAAACTTGATTTACGAAAGTCACATCCTAGTCACTGATTCACTGATTTTTCACCTTCCGATGTTGACGGAGCAATGCGTAGTGAACGGAATTTAATGCTTTCTCAATACTGTATAATGTGCACCATTCTGTCCTATGTCCTATTTTATTAGTTGACTTGTCTTCTGTGTCCGCTCTTCTTGATGGTAATTATTTAACATATTCGTTAACTATCGAATTGTTCTTGCAAAAAATAACCAAATAAATTAAAATTTAAGATACAAAGTAAATTTTTAAGTGATTTTACATAAACGCTTAGCCATGTAATTTCAATGAACGGACAGGATAACACCCGCAGGATATATACTATATTGACTTATAACATGACGATGCAATTATAAACCAGCGAGAAATTTTGTTTCCCCCAAAAAAATTCTGGCATACTCTCTAATAAAGATGCCACCCCATAGAATCAAAAGAATTATTGAATATGTTGTGGCCCTCAGTGAGTTTTCTGGTGAGTAAACTCTGGCATGTGATTAACAATATCCGAAAAGTAAATTTAGGTTTTAGATGCCTTTTTTACCAAACAATTGAAATGAAAATTTGATACAAAACTACATTTGTAGTCACAAAATTCCAAACCAAATTTCATATATTGAAGTCATTGTGGTTTAAGTTATCGAGTTTAAGTTCTGAAAGTATAGATCGACAGATCCTTTGTAGTATTTGGCACAAACTTTGAAAGATTATCGCTTTTATTTATTTTTGAAAATACGTACCAACAGATGTCAATCACGTGTAGGATCTGGCTCAAACGTTGGTAAATCTACAATAAAGATGTTGAATCTATCTACCAAACGTTATCTTTCGAACCGTTTTTTAATAGTATTATTGATTTATTTGAATAGCCAGACAAACAAACTTTATCTCCACGGATTTCACTCAGAATTAGATAGAAATTTAGAATTTTGGTACAAACCAAATTACATCCGTCTTGCTCAAAGAGATGTTGACTTATCGTACTTAGAGACGGACAAACGAACATTTTCCAAAAATTTATTTTTTGAATTTAATGAGGTTTAATACGAGGAAATTCGTCGAAATCATTTCGATTTCTTTGATGATTATAACACTTTTTCTTTACCTCATATACGAGAAAGTAAAAAGGAATTTTTGCAATTTCAGATTGAAATTTTCGTCTAGTGAAAAATAAGTGCAAATATTTGCAAAACCACAAAAAATTAACATGTTTTTGTTTCCCGCTATTCTTTGAGCTCTGTTGCTGGATTGTTTTTAGATGATATAAATATTCACAACTTCTGCAAAAAAAAAAAAAATGGCACATTGAGTAAACGGTCAAACGTGTTCTTAATTTATTTCTGTGAGCGAAAACTTCGTCATCACCCAACAGAACCTTTAAAAAAGTTTTCATTTCAATTCGACATCGGCTCTAAGGGGAGTCAGGCGCTGTTAATGCGTGTTTATCAAAAGAATATGCAGGTAAGCAATTCGAATCAATGTTGTTGAATAGCGTTTATATTAATTTAAATAACTCGAAAGGTGCTTGTTTTTTATGGCTTCGGCAATAAATTGCAAACCATCGCCAACTTAGATTGACCATTCAGCTTTGGAGATCCTTGACTATGCTGTGGTGGTAGGACGAATTAGCATATTAGAGTGGAATTAGCATATACTAGTTTTTATAGCGGCGTTCAAGGAGGTTTCATAGTCAGCCTGTAATATACGCCGAGTGAAATGAGTGAAAACTAAATAGTGAAGTTCTTGCTAATCTTTGAGAAGTCTTGGTGATAACTGACAACGTTCTATGGCACTTACCTCATGTATTTGGGAATGACCAGGCTGAATGATTAGCCTCTTCTAAGAATGCAGAAAACTTTTTGATAACTAAACTAACAGCAAAAGATATAATACGACATTTCTATGATGATATTCTATATTTCAAGGGCGTATAATATTTAAAGATATCGTGACAATATTGATAGGCAATGCGTGCTAAAAGGGATAGTTGAAACACTCTACGGATTCCTCTTACTTGCTGACAGAAAAAAAAATTGAAAGTATTACTACAGATAAACTTTATGACACTGGTCTCCAGTTTGATAATTTTAAATGCAACAAATTATTGTTTTTTAATTATGATACACATACCACTGAATATCAAAAGCTATAAATTTAAAATAATAATAATTTTAATATAAATTTAAAAATAAAGCTATAAGAATAATTCATAATAAAATAAGCATATTTAAATAAATACATTTTTCTCCAAAAAATTTGTTTAATGTTTATTTTCATTCCTTTAAGGCTTGAAAAAATACTTTAGGGCATCCCTTTGAAGAATTTTGGGTGTCCGGGCCTCTTATAGGAGACGGCCTGCCCTTACTAGAACTTAGAAAGAGTAAGATAAAGTTAACGAGGAATTGAGAATATTGCGCCGAAATTTTATCATAACAATTGAAGTTCTGGGATCACAAAATTATCATCAAATCATATTACCGTTAGACTCGTGTCTGTTAGGTTGCGAGTTCGAATCCACAAACCGAAGATTTCCCGTGTGTGATGGTGACAGAAGCATGCATAAATCTGTCTTGGTCAAAAAGTCCTCCAAGTCGGGAGTAATATCACTGGTTCAGAAGTGATCGTCCTCTGATTCAGGTTTAAATTACGATACGTGGATGAGTGAATGAAAATACATGAATGAAGACCGCCCCGTAAAAAAGATTGTGACGCGTGAGTGGTAAAATCGTACTCTTGGCCCTAGATAGCGGCAATGAAAAAATCAAGAGATGCACTCCTATCGCACGCTGTCTTCATGACAACCGTCTTTTCCAGTGGCAAATGCCATAAGAAACAACACACACCGAAAAATGGAACAGCTTTGTATTTCTGTAAAAATGTGTTTTTATTAAAAGATCTCTATGATTTTTCGAAATTTTAGCAACGCTTCTCATTCTATTTTATCTCTTGAGTCAGTGTAATCTTTTGAACTTAATCTCTCGTTGGCAGATTTATTGATATTTGAACTACATTTTGTAAATTTCCCACTGCACACTGCCATCTATAGGTGACATCTTGAACTATTTCTGATATTTAACACACAGCTAGCACACCATTTTGAAATCTTTTGTCTAATTTTTGCATTTGTTTGGATTAATACAAAACGTCCTTCAAATTGATTTATGTTAATTTGAAATGTCTTGCTCATTATTAATATTCGTAGATAACTAAAATAGTGTAAGATATTCTAATTAGTTATTAAAGAGAAATTAAACACTTTGAAACACAATGCATACTACTACTTATGTATATCCAATAATTGATATAGATCTCCACAATTTGATTAAGATCATTAATGAGTTCTTGTGCCAAATTTTATTCAACTAGCTTCTATTTACCATCATTAAGTTACCCTGTTCCATGCGCCCAGACATTCACATGAATTCCGTCTAAAATTTGACACTTACGCTTAGTGAAATACGCTTAGTGTTATGACTACATACATGAATTCAATCATCGTCTTTTTTTCAGTTTTTCAATTACTTGTGTTCACAGACATAATTCTAGAAATATTTGTTTAGAACTCAAAAAGGTTTATCAAGTATTCGAAATGAAACAAAATTAACTCTTGATTTAAAATTAAAATTACTTTCAATAATTTATTCTACTTTAAATTACTTTTCACATTTGAATTACATTTTAATAATTGATTGAAAATGTAATAAAAGTAAACTTTTGAGTTTTAAGATAACGCAACAGCTGTTGAAAAATATGAAAACATCAATTTAGTTATACAATGCAAAGTTATACCAATTACCCGTCTGGCGACGGCTGCAGGGCTTGACTAAGGCGGAGGTATACGCAGCAGCTGCCCCAGGCCCCCACATCAGAGAAGGCATCTAAATCGGAAAATGCCCTAGACAAGTTTTATGCATGGTTCTTCTTTATTGAAGTAGTGATGCGGAACGGGGCCCCCAAAAAAGTTTTTGCCCCTGGACCCAAATTGGTTGAGTCGGCCCTGGACGGCTGAACGTATTTTCGTGTTGTATCAAATTAGGATACCTGTTTTTAACATATTTCTTTTATTTATTTGCTTTTTATTTTACACCCACCCTCTTTTAAGAAGATAGTGTTTCTAGTGAGTCCTATCTTGAGCATTTTTAATATTTTGCAGCTTCATTAATTATTGGTGCATTAATGAATCATTTTTTTACACTTAACTGTTTCCAATCGGTAGGAAAAGTACGAGCGATTCTACATTAAAATGTTATGCACATTAGCTATATATCTGTATTTTAAATATTACTATCTTATTTAAAAATTATTTTAATAAATTGATCATCATTCGCAAACAGCAATAGAAAGGAAATATATGGTACCAAATCATAAACTTCTGTCTGGCTTTTTAAATTAATTCATTTCCAATATATTTCGTTGATGATTCTTGAAGACTGAAATACAGGTGCTAAATTTTATATATAGAATATCCTCTTCTGATTCACAGCCTACCAATAGTTAAAATAAATGATTTATTATTTTTGCAAGAGTAGAATAGGAGGTGGTGTTATTTAATAATTGATGATTGTTACGTGTTCACTTGAGAAATATTTTCACATGGCAGATACAAATATCTTTAGCTTTATGTCAAACAGATGTATTGAATAAAAAATATTTTTTATTCACATTTTACTTGTCTTAACTTGCTTAAATTTAAAATATTTGATTTGATATTTTTAAAATTGTGAAAATGGAATTTTGTAATTAATTTTAAATTTCTTATAGATTGTGTAAGTATTTCGAGATTTTGTACATACAGTGGGTAAAAAAAGTTTCCGTACGGTCTCTAAATTTAAGAATAAATGAGCATAATTTGTAAAGTATTGCATTTTTTCTTTAACTACTGTCATATGTGTTTAGTATAAGTCTATAGAAAGAGATTTTAATGAACTTTCATTTTTACAGAACGAGAAAAGCATATTTTTTGCAATATCTAAGGTAAATTGGAAATTGCAGTGCAAAAAAAGTTTCCGTACGCGTTTTGTAAATTCTTTCTGACGTGTTTAAAACGGGTCCGCAGTAAATCTTTCATGTTAGAAAGTTAATCACTGATAAGAAAACAACATATCGACAATTGTTGAGTTCAAGTTTGTTCTTGATCGTCTCAAAATGGAAGTTCCCAGAGCTATTCGGGAATTAGTGATTAAACTGCGAAATGATGGATTATCCATGAAAAGGATTAGTGAAATGACTAAAAAATTGAAGTCTAATGCTCAATACATCATTGAAAGATATCGTAAATTTCATTCACTTGAGGATAGAGATCGATTCGGGAGGCCGTCAAAATTAAATCGCGTGCATAAAAGAAACATCATACGCTAAGTTCAAGAAAATCCACGAATTAGTGCACCGCAGTTGGCAGCTGATTCAATGGTTAGTTACAACATTAAAGCCTCAACTCAAACCCTGAGAAATGTCACTAAGAAAAGTGATTGTCATGGACGTGCGGCCCGGAAGAAACCGTATATATGTTTGTGCAACAGGAAAAAGCGCCTCGAGTTTGCAAAGAAGCATGTAAGCAAACCATTATTTTATTGGGAATCCATTCTTTTTAGCGATGAATCAAAATTCAATATCCATGGGATAAATAGCCGAGTTATGGTGTGGAGAAAATCAAACGAACAAATGCTAACTAAGAATTTATGCGGAACTGTGAGGCACGGTGGTGGCGGTGTTATGGTGTGGGGGTGTATGAGTACTTCTGGAGTTGGAAATTTGCAATTCATCGAGGGAAATATGGATCGATATAGGTATCTGGATATTCTTATACAAAATGTGTTATCCAGAGCAGAGAAACTATCACTTGGAACTGGATTTCCTTTTTAGCAGGACAACGATCCTAAACACACCTCTAGGATTTGCCAAGGGTGTGCCTTTACCATGTTAAAGAACAACTTCATAGCCCTCCCCAGTCACCCGATTTAAACCCCATCGAACATTTGTGGGGAGAAATTGGCCGTCAACTTACAAAATATGACATAAAAAACAAAGTTGAACTCAAAAATGACATTAGTAGCATTTGGTGTAATATTTCTCAAGAAACAACAAAAAAAACTTGTAGGGGTAATGCCACAACGTCTAAGAGTGGTGATAAAGGCCAAATGAGGGCCCACTGATCATTAAATGTATTTTTGTCAAATGTATTTTGCATTTTTGTAAACTTTTTCCGTGTGCTAGGGCATCGTACGGAGACTTTTTTGTTCCATGTTTAAGGCCTTTTTTCAGTTTTTAAGATTTATTATTTAATTCTGTTAGTATTATCATCCTTTCAGTATGAATAAATATTAAATAATATTAGTTTTAACTCATTTTTAAGATTTCATTTTTATCATTATAAATTTTATGTGACAAATTAAACTTTGATTTGCATTCGTATCTGCGTACGGAGACTTTTTTTACCCACTATATATGTTCTTAATGGCAACATTTATTTCGATATGTTAGAATTACTGGTTAATAAATCGATTTTAATTATATTTTGAAATGTTCTCAAATGGCTAAACTGGATTTTAAAATTCTGTAATATTTTTAATGGATTGTAAATTAAAGAAACTAATTAAAATAAAAATATTTTTAGTACATCAGTGAGAGAGTGTTTTAGAAAAAATTTCCAATTAATAACCAAAAATATGAAAAGGTTATATTAATAATATTTGCAAAGAAAATTTATGTATCTCAGAAATTAACTTTATCAAAAACGGTCAAATATCAGCATCGTCAGCCCCAGCTTCTCCTGCATTCTTAGATGAGTGCCGTGATTTATATTACGTGATTGTGATATCGCACGAAATCATTTAGTTAAAATAGGGAAGAATAGTTTTGTTACATAACTATGCTACTAGACTGTATTAAAGTTTTTTTTTCTTTTATGGCATTACAAATCTTTTACTGTGAAAATACTTCTGGATATTTTATTTTTATTATTTAACATTTATTGGAAGGATTATGTGAGTTTTCTATTAACGACAGATTTCATTAAAACATGTTTTGTAATATGGCATATCTGGTCAAAATTTTTTAAGGAAGCATGTTTCGTTTATAGAATAAATATAATGTAAATCAAATGCAGATATCACTTGCCTTGCAACCTGATCTTATTTGTATTTATATTCAAAATAATTGAACCCATATTTATAATTAATTCTTCAATATAATGATTGCGATTAAAGTGTTGAGAAACATTGAAAATACAAAAGAAATCGACACCAGATCATGTATATGTATATTTTTTTTGTAGAAGTTTTATTGAAACACTAGGAAAAAGCGGAAAAACTTCTGAAGAGGCAGAAGGAGAATGGATCAAAAAATAGTGTGTACAATGTCAGATCTAACAGCGTATAGGGTCTCATTCATGGCATTAAGGAAGGCAAAGAGTGATTCAAACCCGACATGAATAGATGATTACATAGTTGCATGACATATTTAAAATTTAGATGATGCACTTAAATACGGAGGGAGGAGCCATTTTTTTTGGTAGCTCTGCGACGTTTTTCAGTCATAATAGGGACCGAATCGAGCGTGATGCCAAAAAAATGTCTCATTCCTCCTCATTACAAACACAACATCAATTGAAAAAAACAAAAGAAAGGAAGAAAAACATAACAAAAAGAAAGGAAATGCCATTGTCAGAGAGAAAACATCTCTTAAAAACATTTCTAGGAGACAAACCTAGATGAAACAGGCTTACAAATTGACACCTTTTTTTATATAATAAAATTACAAAGTTACGCTATAAATATTACACCTTGAAGTTAAATTTCGAAAAATACATCCTATTCAAAAAGTTGAATAGAAAACTACTTACAGTTTCAAGAAAATAGCAAAGTTTTTTTTTTCCTCCATGGTAAAATTTGCCATGGATTTAGCATAACAATTTTTTTTTCCTTGATGTTAAATAGTGAAATAAGATTTCACAACGCTAGATGTGACTAGGTGTAAAAAAAGACAAGTAACTTAATAAATAGTTATGGAAATAGTGCACTTAAAAGTGTATGAACATGCCATACCCAAATAAGGTGATGGCAATGGATAACTTCAATATAGCTGAATTCGAACGGAGCAAAGATTGACAACAAGACCATAAGGACTCTCATAATTTATGGATGCATTTCAAACTTCAGGCAAATTTTTCTCTAATTTTGGAGTATTTTGAAACAATTTTTAAAATTAGAAATAATGATGAAATCAAAATGTTTAAAGATTCATACATAAAAAAAAAAGAATTCCAGATTATATACTTAAACAATTTTCTATAATTAATTTATTTTCAATATACAAAACCGAATTTGCAAATTTATTGAAGATTGTCTGTATAAAAAACTATAAATATATATTTTATAAAACCCTTTTTTGGGAATCCAATCATTGCAAAAATTCCCAATATTTCATTTCTAGCAATTGATGCAATATTTTATCAGATAATTTTAATTTAAATATTATCACTATTCTTTTAATAAAGAGCGTGTTAAAAGACAATTTGCAAATTTATTTCTTCACGTTTTTTTTTAATATTTAAATTTTTTCAAAGGAGTTCTTATTTACGCCATCACAAAATTAAAATTCATTTGTAAGATTAATAATGGTTTTTAAAATTATTCTTATTAAAATGTTTTTGAATTTGTCGCTCACAGAAATTAAGAAATAAAAGAACATCAAAACGTTTACATGAAAATTAAGCTTTACCGACTTGAAAAAGGCAAAAAAGGCTGTAAAATAGTTTTTCATTAGTAAATAATATAGAAATAGCTCCTACAATTTAACACAAAAATCATAATATTATTTTATGTTGATGATGCATTATATAATTTTATTCAATTAATTACAACTAGCATCAATTAATAATAAGAACAAAAATTCATTGTAAAATATAATTGAAATTTATTATATTTTGCAATGGCTTATTGCTTTTTTTTTCACATCCATAATTCATAGAGTCATGTTTCAGAGATTTCCCATTTTATTTTTTAAAAAGTAACCTGTAATTTTTTATTAAGTTACTTCATAATGACTATTATATTGTTTTGGACAAACACAAATCCAAGTCTTGTAAAGTGGAACAATGCGTAGTAGCATAAGGTCACTGTATCTAATAAACTAACTTTGAGAGCTTTTGGCATAACCATAGTAAAACAAACTAACATATTATTGCTTCTTAAATACAATAAATGTATTTTTTAATCAGGTATACATTACTCTCGTACAATGCTTTCTAATTACTCCTTAAGGTATATTCATTTTATTAATCGCATCGAAACTAAAATATAAATTAAATTGACATCTTGTGAGTGAAAGTAAATTGAAACCAATTAATTAACATCAGAATGAATTATTAATTAAAATTTAATGAATTTCAACGAATATAATCTTTTTAACATATGAAAAATTATTTAGTTGCGAGGAAACATAAAATTCGACACATAAATGCGTTACATATAATTTGAATTAAAATGAATTGATGCAGATTTAAAAACTTTTGGAATTAAAATTTTTTACCTTAAATTTAGCCAGTAGTATATACTAATTTCCGTGTCAGATCTTTCTAATATCCTAGTAATACTTACTACAAAGGCTTATATAGAAGCCTGGTAGCACCATTTCTTTTTCAAAACATCTAATGTATATTATTTTATTTCTAAAATTTTAGCAAGTTTACTATAGCGTTGGATAACTCGGTAAACTCTTCCTATCGTTTTTTTTTTCGGTATTAAATTCATTGAACATTTTCTTCTCATTTTTTTAAGCGTCAGAAATAAGAGAAAAGTAGTTATCATCTCTTGCTAGTCTCACTCTTTGTTCTAACTTTTGTAATATGTTGTTATAATGCCCTTATTATACGTAACTGAGACGTTTTTTTGCTTGTTTCTCAAGTGAAATGATAAGCATATAGCAGAACAACAATAACTAGATGTAGAAATGGGGGGGGGAGAGCTTAGTCATCTCCTTTTCTAGTTTTAAAAATTTCGAATGAAGACTATACCTTTTAAAAAAAAAAAAATCTTCACCAGACTTTTTGAGACTCTTTATCCTCTCTATAAAAAAGATAATTCTGTTTTCTTTAATCTTGAACATTCGTATGGCTCCACTACAGATGGCAGATGTTTCTCAAAACATCTGCTCATTAGAGTCGAAACTTTTCATAAGGGAAATGGTGACTCTAGGAGTAAACCATTCAAGGGTTCAGATGTTCTTTTTTTTTCTTCTCCGACAGCAAATTTCATTTCAAGAATGTTAAATACAAATGTTAATCATTTTTTTTCTCATTTTATAAAATAATGTGAAAGACGTGAACATGAGAGAAAGTCTGGTTTATACGACTTTTTTTCTAAAATAAACCAAATTATATTTTCTTTCTTGTGTGTGTATATATATATATATATATATATATATATATATATATATATTCCATCTCATAATAAATAACAAAACTATCCAAACTAGATTCCATACATTCCAAGATTACATCGAGTTGTTGTGATTCTGCTTTGGTTGTCTTCATCTATACTTTGCAACAAGTTTATCTGCCGCATAAAAATAAAAGCTACATAAATATATTGTGTGTTATTTATTTCAGTTATTAAACAGGTCGTTAAAGGATATTAGAAATCAACCAATACTAAAAAATTAGAGCTGATTGCCAAAAAATAGTATCGTAGAATAGATTTAAAATTAAAATGGCGAAATATTGAAACTATTATTTTTCATTTTAAAACAAAAATTGCTATGAAAGTAATCATAGAATTATATCCAAAAATTTCATTAATTTAGAACTAATAATAAGTTTTGAAGGCACAAAATTTTCAATACGTTTTCACTCAAAATGTGTATCTGATACATTCAGTTTCTGGGTATAGCCTTATTTATTTGATTGTTACGAATGCCCTTTTTTATGATTTATTTAGCTCAAAATACTATTTTCCAAGCACAAAAACTTGAATGATATAATTGAAAATTATTGATTCAGAATGAAAATTCCCGGTATGTAATTTAAATTAATTGTAAAAACTAAGTTTTTCTTTTTTCTTCTAATTTGATTAATTTTTATGAAGTTTTGCCAAAATTGAAAGTAAATATCACTAAATTGATAGTCGGAGTTTTCTTTTATTTATTTTGCCTTACTGTTCGATGAAAAAGGCTTGAACATCATTTGTTGCTGCTTAAATGTTTGTTGAACTCAGTTGATTTGCAAAATTACATAAAGACATTATGGCCACAAAATTTCGGTTCATTATTTAATTATTAGTTCAACGATTTCCAGCATATTTTTGGCACCTATTACCAAATTGCAATACAAAAAATTACAATAAACAAACACTCCAGTAATAGATACAGAAAATCGAATATATTTCAATTTTTTTTCTGATAAAAATCAGTAAAGGGATTTCGAAAGTTAGCTTCTTTTTTCTGATTCACATTAAACAATACTCCCAAATTCAAAACGCTATATTTTTAACACATTTTTTTATTAGGATTAGCGAAGTCCTGAATCCACTATAAATTTAAATTCATAAACAGATTAAAATTGTTGCCAAGTATAAGAGTAGAAAATGCAATTTTATTACGCGCAAATTCCTTTAAATATATACATATTACGAAAGCTAACAAGTTATAAAAAGCGAGGATATGAAAAAAACGTGTGACATATTTGAATCCCTGTCTTCTTTGTACATTTTCAATTGAATTTTTCGTTGCTAAAATATTCCTTGTTGAAAGCTTAGTACAATGTGGATAGAATATATATTTTAAAAATACATGATATAAAACTTATATTACAATGACTATTATTGGGCCATTTATCTCACAATAAAATGATAGCAGAAATAACACGAATTATTCAGAAATAAGGATACACAAAAGTCCGTTAATCCGAACAGAAATTTGAAATTATATAAAGTATATAAACTAAAAATATCGTAATATGTTAAATATAGCAACAAGCTTTTTTTCCGAGTCATATTAAAAAAATTATTAAACGTACAATGCAGTACATAACGATACGTACAAAACAATATGTGGCAGTAATTCAATCGAATATAGTGACTATTTAGTGAAGGACATCGCATAAAGCAATTTCTAAGGCATTTATGGCATATGAATGGCACAAAAAACGCCGAAAAATTATCAACATTAACGCTGCTTTCAAGATGTTGCAGTAGGAAAATTTACTTCCTTTACCTATAAAAACGATATACTTATCCATAAACGTCATTTCGTGGCATTGTTCATTATTGGTGAATTTTACATAATTCGATGCTCAATTAAACCGAATTCGGGAGAATACCACTTCGCCCGGATTAACAAAACTTTTGTGTGTTTAAATTTCAGCAATAAAATAATGATGTCACCCACATATAGTTTAAAATGCATTCAGTAAGAATAATAATTAACTTATTGCAAAAACATGTTGGGCGTTTTCTTGACTTTGCATAAAGATGTATCGAGAAAAATATGCCCATATTTTTAACACAATCTTCATCAAGGGGAGAGAAAGTAAATGCTAAGCACACATAAATAACAACAAAAATACATTGAAAAATATGATATGTAGATATACAAATGCATTTTAAAATGATCGAACTGAGACAAAACGATACAAGTTGCGAACTAATGATAGAATGGTTAAATTTTTAAACTATTCGTTCAACTTTTTTAAGAGGCAAAGTTGAACGAGATACACCAGCTTACAACACTGGAAATTCAAAAGCTCTTTAATTTTACAATTTCATTTATTGATTTCTTTTTAAGAATTCATCTGAAATGAAAATTTGAAAAGCAGTTCGATTCAAAGACATCCTGTTTATAATTTTTTGAGAAAATCATTAAAACTATTTGAAATAATTTTTTAAAAATGGATTTTTAAGCATATTAAAATGAAATATCGCAGATATTCTAAGAGTCAGCCTATTTCACTCACACAGAAATTAATAAAGATAAATATTAGATGCCGCAACGTCAAGATTACAAAATTTTAGGAGAGCTAGAGTACACTTAAATGATGCGGAATTATATAGCAATATTAGGTCGGAAATGTTTTCCAGACACGATAGATGGCGTTGCTTGTATGAAGGATTTTCGATCAAGATTCAATGATCATAATTATTGACATCACACTGTTCACGTTATTGTGTAATCATCAAACAATGACATAAAAAAACTCAAAATTTCGATCCAAATATTGCGAAGATATTATTTAATCTTACGTTGAAGTGCTAAAACGAAGAGTCTTAAGAAACACTAAGAAGTTCCACGCACATGCAACGCCATCTATCGAGTCTGGGAAGTATTTCTCTTTCTTTATTGTTACGTGATTCCGATGTGGCGTAACCTATCGCTTCTAGAAATTTGTAACTTTGGTGCAGGGACACCTTGTATATACGTAAGTATTTTAAATAACAATATTTCGATTTCAACACAAAAAGAGACATATTTTTGTGCCCTATAAGTAGCTAAAAGAACTAATATATATATTTATATGTATATTTACATATTACAGTGTTATATATATATACAAATAATTTGTTTTTTTCCCTATTTTTGGGCTCCTATCCAGCGTTTTTGAGAGCTTAATGCTGTCTACCAGGTTAAATTTCAAAATATTGTGAGGATTCGACTGCTTTTTCTACTTTTAAAGTGCCATTAGAAAAATTAAATCACATTTGATTCTTGATTTGTGCGTTCTGCTCTCTCTACAAGCTGAAGTTTAAAAATTATAATTTAAAACTTAGAGAATAATTCCACATTGAATAAAAGTTTCTCACTATACTGAAAACGGATGTAGATAGGTATTGGAAAATGCTACTTATGTAAAAACACTGGAAGAGTGCACTTAAAAATACTCTGTGCCACAAGGTTAAAACATGCAAAAACTTCAAAGATTAAACAGTGGGAGGTAACTCAATCACTAGAATATTTACAAAGCACAAATAATGAGCACTAGTCGGCTTAGTCGTACACTCTGGCCTCTTTCAAGTTCTCGGTGAGTGTGAAGCAGAATTAATTTAAGCTTTTTGATGAGTGTTACTTAAAGAAAAATGAAATCATAATTAGAAAGAAAATATTAATAAAAGAACTTTAAATAAAAATAATTTTTATGCAAAATTTACATTCTGAATAAAAGTTAAATGTTCTTCACTGTTCTTTCAAAATTGTTATTACAAAGGAATAAAATTTTTAAAATCCGGATTTTTTATAAGAAAAATAATTTATTTTTAAGACTTCGTTGAAGTTCAAATGACTGAAATTGTAATTCGAATTATATTAATATCATTAATTTCTACATATACTGGCTTCTTTTTGAATTTTAGATTTTGACATGTGGCATGCATGAAGTCTTCCTATTAGCACACGAAATAATGACCAATACTGCAAGGAAATATCGTGAATTACTGCACATGGGCATACACATGACGGATGCGAAATATAATGTGCTTAACAAAGGGTATCTGCGAATGGAAAGAGATAAGACCTTCACAATGCTGAAAAATTTTGAAATGTAACGAATTTTGAATACTGATATTAGATTTAAAATTTTAATTTTCTGTAAAATATTACATCTTATTATTGGAAAAAGAGAAAATTCTTGATAGGAAAAGTTAGAAAAAAAAATTCAATTCTAGCCTGTCTTTAAACAAAGTTGAATGCCTGATTACTGTTATGCCCAAGGAATCCAATCTGCAATATTCAAATATTCATGGCCGTATTATGAATATATTTCAACCAAAGAGGTTACACGCTTTTTTTAAATTTTATTTAAATTATTAAACTTATTTTCTTTTTATTTAAATTAATGAAAAAATAGTTTTTAAAACTTCATTTTCATAAAAACGGTTCCAGAAAAAATGATTAAAAATAGAGTAATGATTGTTAAAAAGTACCAATTTAAAAACCATAAAATATTACCACCATTCCCTAACGCTTAAAAAAGAGCAATTTTTTTTTCAAATTTACAAATAGCAACCCATTTAAATGTTCTCAAAATCTTTTAATTTCCCACTAATAGAAACGAAGATATTATCAGCTTTTTAAAAAAAAGTAAAACAAGAAACTAAAAACTAGAAAAAAAAAAGGATTTAAAATAAATCAATTAAGCTTCGAATTTTTTAAGGGATAGACAAAAATATTGGAGACCTAATTTTTTACAATATTGGATCTAGTTTTAAATACTAATTAATTAACAGAATACTTTATTTTAATGTATTAACACAAATATTGGCTGTATGTATTAAGTCTATGAATATATATATATAATATAAAGCATTAAGTCACTGTATATACAAGGTGTATCTAAAAAGTTCGGCGAATGGATGAATATCTCAAAATCAACCTAAGTGAGACACGTGGGTAGGCGCATGAGTAGGAGGGACCTATGATGAGGTGCCATGTAATAAGGAGCACTAGAAATTGTCTCAGATTATTCTGCTATGGCCAGACGAACGGCGTGTGTGCGAAAACTCACGTCAAATTGAAACAGAGCAAAGGATTAACATAATTTTTTTTTTTGTTTCTGGAATTGGGGATAAAGTTTATTGCCACGTATCCAAAGTGTTCACCCATAATGTAAAGTAGTCTGTTGCATGGCAACGTAAATCTTCTAACTGTGCAACTTCTTCGCTAAACGTCGGGTAACGCGGGGTAACTGTCCTCACACATCCATCGTACTTACCTGATCTGGCGCCTACAGATTTCTTTTTGTTTCCACGCCTCAAAGGAATCTTGAAGAGTACATGTTTAGCAGACATTCGATGATGTGTGATATCTGTGCCTTACTCTATTCCAAAAGAGGCCTTCACAAATTCATTCTGTCAGCTTTATCATAGATGTCACAAATGTTTTGTGGTCAATGAATATTACTTTAAAGGAGAATAAAAATATTTTGTTTCCATAATTTGTTTTATGTTCGGATTCGCCGTACTTTTTAGACACACCTTGTACACAGGCGACTTTATAAAGGAGGAAACAGTAAATATTTCTTGAAAGTCCACTTCTTGCCCCAGCTTCGAGGAAGAGGCTCTTCTCGCCGACTAGTGCAAATAGCGTTCGAAAAAGCTAGTTACATCACGAATTCATAAAGAAGCTCACAATAAATACATTTTAATGAATGTTGCCACCATTATAGAAGTAAAAACCATTACGAGTTAAAGAGGAACAATATATATTTTTTATGTACAGAATTAGATTTGATTGCCTTGGCGAAGAACACGATACTTTTTTTTCTGATGATCTGTTCGCAACCAAGTATTGAATTGTTGATATCAAAAAAACTAATGAAAATTCACATCTAGATCATAAATAAAACTTGAAATCCCAATTATACAAATTAATATGTATAGAATAAGCTAAACTGGTTATTTCGTCAAAGGGGAAATGTAGAAAGTATCCCTCGCATATCTATCATTTGCTACTTGCAGGGTTTATACAGAATCGTATGTCAGAACATCGTTATAGATAACTCTAGCAGTTTTTTTTTCTTCTTCTAAATGATATGCACGAACCTTCCCAGAGGTTTGTTTCAATACATTTAAAGACTAAAATATCACAACCATCAGTAAAAATGAATGTTCTAAATTAATCAGATAATTTTTATATATAAAAAGCTATTGATCTATTGTATCAAAATAGATAGCTCGCAAATCATTTATATTATAACCAATTTTGTAGATACACATTATCATACATTTAACCAAACTTCAATTGTTGGGCAATTAACGATAACAACAAAAACAAAACGTACATAACAATAATTTTCATATAATTGCAATTGAATATACTTTGTTTCATGTTACGTCTTAGCACTGCATACTTTAAGGTACGCATTTAGGTCAGAAATATGTATGGAATGTAATTGAGTTAGACATTATACAAAGAATCTGTGTTAAATGTATCCAAAAACAATAATTTATATTGTGGGAATCACCAAGTTTATTAATTTGCTGAGCCATTATTCCTTCAAGGTTTTTTTAATGCAGATTTCCTATCGAGGTTCAGGCACGCTCTTTGTCAACAGTTTTTTTTAAACTTCTTTTTGTTCCAATCAAATTCAAATCTTCCCAGATTTTTGAGAAAGTCACTGTTGGCATTGTTTGGATTAAGCCTTCATCAAGTTGATCATAAGCAAGAAAAACGTTTCTAGTTGGAATATGATACGAAACCTTGCATTTTGGGACACTGTAAGTGCTACTAAATGACAAACTTGGACATCTCAGTCATTAATAATTCTCCATGCTGAACTAACCTGGAAAGAGCCTACTTGCCGAATTGTCTTCTCTAATGCAACTTTATTGTTTAATCAACTATGAGTGATTCTGTCAATATATGTTATTACTTTTGAATATCTTTATGTGGACACTTTGTATATTTAACACACTGTTTCATGATTATAGTTAAGGTTGCATATTTAAAACTCTATTGTTTTAAGGGGAAAAAATCTGATATTCGTTTATAAGTTTTCAAATTTGGAAAATAATGTATAGTAATGATAACATTTTGCTCTGCATTTTTTTTATGCAATACTGCTAACTTATTAAGGTTAATTTAAAACATTCTGTATAACCCTCATCGTTACATTTAAAACACTTTCATATCAAAAAGAGGAGATACAATCTCATTCATGCTGAAAGCTCATCAAAAATGTGGGGGAAGGAACAGAATTCATAAATAGTTTACTTTTCGTGCCTAATTTGAGCCATAGATCGTTTTATTTTATACTTGTGTATTAAAATATGCATCATTTAAAAATATTAATGAAATAAATTGAAATTGCACGATGACCACAGCAATTTTAACCTAGTGGAAAAATACCAACAGATATTTTGATATTATAAATCAAATTAAATATCTACTTTTGATAATTTAGGAAAATTTTTTAATGAAAGATGAATATTTTCAATAATATGTAATTCCGAAATATTAATTAAATAAATTTAATTATATATTTCATAAAACGTAAAAGGAAAAAAAAAGTTTAAACATTTAAAAAAATGAATATAAATATTAAGATTAAATAAAAAAAAGTTTAATAAAAATTTAAGACAAATGAAAAATTATAAAATTTCTAAAAATATGATTTATACCTTGAAAATATTAATACTTATGAATAATTATCAACGTAAATAATTTTGTTCAGCAGTAGTTCTCAACTTCAGATTTCATATATCCTCAGAGAATTTCAGAGTAAATTTTTGGGAATTTTGTCTGTTACTGTTGTCTACTGTTAGTCTCAAATTACCCAGTCGATAGTTTCACTTTATTGCTTTCAGAAAGATGGCATTGTAAGGCTCTCCGCTGGTTAGTCAGAATCCTTGTTTGTAGATATTTTGAGAATTTGCATACCTGTATTCTTAGGACTGGATTATCAAATGAGTAAAATAGGCACCTGAATATGGCTCTCAACGACTGAATATTTTTTTCTTTCTTTTTGATTTCAGATAATAATCTTAGGATTTTTTAAAACATTTTCTAATTAATAGCACGACTTCAAATATGACAAATAGTGCCATTTTAATTGTAAGATTTCCAAATTAACAACATAATAGTGCGATTCAATTCATTTTTACAATTGTTCGATTGATTCATAAGTCGGCATTTTCGACAAATGTGTCATCCGAGTATACTCAAAATGCTTTATGAAACATTTCTGTTTTTAACTTGTTTTTACTTTAAAACTACTTTTAAATTCGAATTCGAGTTTTTTTAAAGATATCGATTTTGATTTTAGAAGTCAAGGAGGAGGGAAGCCCGAACCTTCTATAGAGCTAAATTCGGCACTGTGGATTTAAAAAATTAAATTTTATCAACTAGATGGCAAGAGGTTGCGAAACGCAGACCACGTTCCTTATGTGCTCATTTACAACAAGCGGTTGAATCATGAAAAGCTGAGAACTACTGAGCAAAACATTCATTTCGTATAATTATTTTACTTTAATAATAAAAAAAGGTTAATTTTTTTCTGTATTTTGTATGAATATTCGAATCAACAATTAAAATAAACTCTTTATCGTGACGGACATGCCATATCCGATGTCTATCCCTTTCCCCACAGCCCTACTCTCAGTTTTTTTGATCATCACAATTGTCTCGGGGTAAGAAGATTATAAGCTTATATATATATATAAGATCTAGTAGTACAAGGTGATGAAACAAGAGGAAGCTATTGATTGGAATCGAATATTTTAAGCTTCCACGTCTTTTGATTGCACTGGCACATAAAAAGGATTGACAAAAGTGAATCCGTTGAACTCGTTGCCGCTCAGGTTGTCCAGGACCGAAGAGTCAGCAGGGGTCAGGGTTATTTTGGCATTTGTGAAGACAGGATCGAAATTTTCAGCCGCACGCGGATTCTTCTGCAGGACAGAGAGGGGAAGAAAAAAAAAATAAAAGAGAAGAGTAAAACCATAGTAAGCAGGCAATGAAAAATTATAAAGAAGAAATTAAATTTTTTTTAAAAAAAAGGCAGTTTACTGTTAAAAATATACAAGTGTGCTCAAAGCTGTAATGGCAATGCTTTAAAAGTTAAAAAAAAATATTATTATAATATTAGAAGGTTTAATACACACAAGTCCAGTTCATTTTTAAAATTTCAGCTCTGAATATGCAATTGTGCTCTCTCTGCAAGTTCGAAATACACGTTAGAAATATAGCTGCAGACAAGGGAGATGTTTATTACAACTTTTTGAATTTTTACTTCTTACTGTCCACTAATTTAGTGAACAAGACTTCATTCAAAATATCACAGTCCTTTTTGTCAAAACGCCGAGACAGTGGCACTGATAAGGCAATAAGCACTAGGGCTATATTATAGGTTGTCGTCATCAGTTCATCAGTGGTTTATTAGTGCCATCAATAGTCGCCATCAGTGGTTTACTAAATAAATAGCGATCACACCGAGACTTTAAAAAAAATATTTTTATGATATTTCGTTTTAAAAAATGATATGAAACGCTTAAACGTGTCATACAGATAGATGGTCCCCTATAAGACTAGTCATGGAGCATTCATGTCTTCCTTTTCCCCCTGATGAATCGAAATTGTAGTGAGATCCAAGAATTGGCATCAGAGGGTAAAAAAATTTTAGACATTTTAATTTCCACTAAATAACTCTATATAAATGAGAGTGGTGCATGATAAATCTTAAAACTTGTACGAAATGGAGGTTGAATGCAATATCGTCCTTGACATCTATAATTTTGAAGCCCTTTCATTACAAGCTTTTATGCGGACTCAGAATGTTTTAAAGCCTCGATTGCACTGCAAAAAACTAACCAATCACAGGGTCTTGGAGAAAATTTAAATTGCTTTCCAGCAATAAAAAATGCTGTTCCTCAACAGTAGTTTTTCTTTCAAAAAATATTCCAAAGATCTGAATTAGGTAATCAATTAATAGTAAAAGCATGATCATCATGCCCAGGTAGCTAAGTGCAAAATAATCCGCCATATTTCCAAAGAGAGAATGTAATTAATGGCAAACTTTTGATTTTTTTTTGTGTGTGTGTCGTAGGCAGTGCACAAACATAGTGCTCTTGTTTTATTAAACTGAAAAATTTAGTTTTACATTTCAACACATTTTAAACTTAATTATTAAATTAATATCTTTTTAATTTTAGTTAATTTAATTTTATCTTTATTTTGTTGTAGCTTATGGAACGTGTCATAGATACCTTGTATAAATAAGTTTCATTTTCAGTTACTTTAAAATACTGAGACTTATGAGTATAGATCCTTTTTATCAACACAAAATTTGCCAACATTGATGAAATAATAATTTTAAATTAAACAAACAAACAAACTAGAAAATACTTTTAAAGCATAGCCAATACGAAGCTATTTATAGTAATATTTATTCAGGATGTCAAAAATGCTGAACAAATTCATATATTCTTAAGAATTATGTCACAATATATATATATTAAAAAAGAATCTGTAATTTAATGAAGCCAGTGTAGCTCTAAGAAAGTATTATCATATATATATAAATTTATTTAGTAATCATTTAAAATTATTTTTATATATATCACGAAGTAGTACTAATTTAGAGCCCATGTTATGGTTATTGGTTAGATATAAAAATAATATATTGATATAAAAATATTGGAAAAATATATTTTTTAAATCTTTGATAAATTTAATATATTTATAAGATATTTTACTAGATAGTAAAGTATTTCTAAAAATGTTAGTTGATTTTGAAAAATTACTTTCCCCCCCATTACATTCCTTTAGAAATATGCCCTTATATTAATACTTAAGAAAATGAATTTTTGCTCAAACACTTACAACATCATGCAACAAAAAGTGCAAATAATATGCTGCTGATAGACAGTATAAAATTGTTAAAATGTAAGCTACAGTGCAATACATCAATATAGTGCAATATATTCATTAATTTGATACCTGAAGCATTATTTATGACACTTTTTTTTTCTTCAAAATGCTGCCTGAAGAAAAATCTTAAACACATTAATTCAATGATAAAAATAAACATATATAAAAATGTCAAAATACATTAAATATATACTTTAAGGATTAAGATAATTAATTGTGAATTAATTAAATCAATATTATTAATTCTTTTTACAATTGCATAATGCCTTTTATAGTCCTTACCGAAAGGAAAAAACTGTTTTGTAATGATATTCTAATATTTATGTATGCCAAATTACAGGTCAAAAAAATAATTTTGATATTAAAAATCCCTGTGTAAAAAAATAAAAATTATACTTTTATAAATATAAAAAATAAACACTTTATAATATGATGCAAAGTAATTATGTTGATCTTTTTGGTCAAATGAAAAGCTTATTGAAATCTTCATAAGCCATTATTTCAGTTTTTTCAATCTCACTATAAAAATACTCTTAAATTCTCATCATTTGCAGAAAAAGAAGAGAAGAAAGCATTTTGCTTGAAGTAAAAGAACATGTGCTAGATTGCAAGGCAAAATATTCATAAAACAGAGAAAGAAGAAAGCATAGCAGCATGCAAAGTGCTTTTCTCTCAGTGTGAAATTGCACAATAACCATTCAATTTATTCTGCAGGATTTATATTGAAATTGTGCCTAAATGTGCTACATTATTGCATAATTCTCAAAATTTATTATTAAAATAAATTAAAAATTAAAATGATAATTTATCCGTGTTTCAGCTAGATTTTCAAATATATGAAATAAAAGTTATTAAAGGGCAATTTTCAGATGAATTGCAGTTTTTATGTCCAATAGATATATACTTTATAATAAGAATAACAGGTTTTAACATTTTTACAACACATAATAAATTAATAATCAAATTGTTATAGAAACGTATCATATTTAAGCAGAAATTATACATTAGAAATTCTATCTAATATGAGAGGTTGTGTACTGTCAGTGAGACATTCAAATAACATTGTTCAGTTTCTTAAAACCAATTTAATGATTATATTTTAGCCCTATAATAAATGTTTCACATTTTCAAAAGTGAAAAACTATTAATTCAAAAATATTTTAAATTATGAATTAGTAAAGAACATAGACAATGCTGTACAATATTTTTTTTATGTTTCATATCAGAGCACCGAAGTTTATTTCATTTCTTTGCCACAAAACACAATCTTGTTTCACAAAATAACAAAATTTTCAATGAAATACAGATAGTACTTCTTATGGTAAAAATGTTTATTTTAAATCAAAATGTTTGTAAATCCATTTATAAAAAATATTCAGCCTTTGCTCTCCATTGTTATCCTAATTTTCAAAACAAAATCACTTTTAGTTGATTTATTACTTACAATTATTTTCTGAAGAATGAACTATAGTAAAATGTGATTAATGGCTTTATTTTAATAAGAAGAGAATCTACATTGCAATAAAAATGAATAGGTTTTTTACAGGAATATTTATTATAAATTATATTAATTTTTTAATGATCTGCAGCATTTTTTTCATATTTTTTAAATCTTAAAATAATATAATTTAATAATAAGCAACTCAAAATATTTAATTAAAAAAAATATTAGTTAGCATATTAATTTATATTCATGCTATTCATTTTTACCATATAATTCATAAAACCTTTAAATTTGACTGACAATAATTTTTTGAATATCAATTCATAAGTCTTAAATAATATAACTGTAAATTACTTTTATATTGTTCATTTAAAATTTTGAATATACTAACAATATTGAAATGAAACGATCAAATAATTTTTGAAATTTATAACTTCAGAATGCAAATTGCACTGTTATTATTATGACACTGTTTAAAATTTAGTAATTATTATGATACTGTATTTTTTTAAACTTGCAAAGAATATTAAAATAATCCAGTTATTAAATATTAAGTTTTGTAAAGCACAAGCAGCACAGAATATGTGTACTTATCAAGGACTTAAATTCATAACAAGAATATATATATATATATATATTCTTCTATATTAAAATAACACAGTTATTAAATATTAAGATCATTTTCTTAAAAAATAGAAATTTGAGGGGCAGAAAACCTTGTTGTTTATTATCAACAAAATAAACAGCCATTTTTACATTGAGAATATGCTGGTATTTTCTTTTTATGATATTATATAGAGATCATATAATTAGTAAAATATTACAGAAATTCAACAGAATTTTTTCATAGTTTAAAGCATTTCTCTAAAGATTTATAAAATAATGACTTATAAAAATGTGTATTTTATATTTCACATACAAATCCCACCACAGATAGAATATTAATGTATAAGAAATGATGATTAATGATGAAACAAAAGATGAGACAACTAATAATTGCTTTGTAATTGTTTTTATCATGTGTATTAATGCTGAAATATCTAAAAGTTTTATTCAGAAAAAACAAACAATGGCTTGTCAAAACTCTCAGAACTATGATTAGCAAAAATCTGTGTTCTAAGAAGCAATCCCAAAACATATGTATGAAAGTAAACACAAACATTATTAAAAAATTAGTTATTACGTTTTCTTATACAACTTTTTTATTTGCTACATAATACAATTGTTATTCATTTTAGTAAAATTCTAATTCATATTTGTTAAAATTACATAATTAGTAAATGTAGCTTTTCACAGACATTTCTCTACAATTTTCTTAATAAAGTTTCGTTAAGCACAAGCAGCACAGAATATTTGTACTTATCAAGGACTTAAATTCATAACAAGAATTTTTTTTCTTCTAAAATGTATAGCAATAGTTCAAGCAATAGCTATCAATCTAATATAAAAATATAGAGTAGGAATAACTAATCAGTTAGCTTAAAATAAAGCAAGAAATCTTATGCAAGATAGAATATTTTATTAGATTTTAATCATCACATAATTATATCCAAAAAAAAAAATAATTGTATACACAAAATTTTAAATGTGCTATTATTTACCAACAATGATAGCTGAACTTTTTAATGAAGATTATTTTAATGAATTCAAATATTAAAAATTGAGGAAATTAAATAAACTAAAAAATTTTTTTTATTAATATATAGTTTCATTTTGATTTTTTAAAACAATTTTTAAATGTCTATTAAAATATTGCATAGAGCTTCAGATATCAAATTATGAGATTAAAATTTCATTTGCCAAAATTATTTTTTTATCAAAAGAAATATACTTAAAAAGTATCCAACTTAATGTTTGGCATATTAAAAAATATTTCATTTCTTCGATATTAAATAATTTCCTAAAAAGATAGTACTGAATGAACTTACAATTTTTGGCTTGAATGGAGGTTGTACTTCTTTGTTCTCTATCTTATCCCAGCTGATCCTCCTGAAGAACGGATGAATGCGAATATCTTCTTCGCCTTTCAGTCCACTCCCTAATCGCTTGTCGGGATTCTTAGTAAGGAACTGGAATATAAAATTAACAAATAAATGAAATAATTGTTAAAAAAAGCTCAAGAGTACTTATAATTATATATATGATCTAAAATTTTTGAGATACTTTCAATTTTAATTCATTAAATTTATTTGATAGTTGCATTTGTTCATATTTCACATGGTCATATCTATTATAAATACCAAATAATCAAAAATAATTCACTTTCATATTAAACTGATATTTATTCTTTTCCTGATGGTAATTTTAAAGTAAACATACAGGTGGTTATCAAAAGTAATGGAAACACCTGTGAATAAAAGCGACATTTTTGAATGCACTTTGTAAACAATGGTAGTTAATAGTTTTTTTAATAAGTAGCATATACATTCTGGTAGTATGTGTTAGCTTTATTAAAGTTTTGTAATTCTCAGATTTTTTTTTCCAAAATCATAAAGTGTCGGACCTCACACATTTTCAAAGTATCCAAATTATAGCATCCTACCCAGCTGGAGAAAGTGTAATCAAAACATCCGAAGTTTTAGGTGTTTCTAGAGGTACAGCGTTTAAAGGCATGACAGCACACACAGAGTGGCAAGACATGCTCGGCAAAGCAAAATAGTGGGTGAAAAGGGAAGCTCAGTAAAAGAGACAAACGGGTATTAAAGCAAATTGTAATGTCTGAAAAAGCAAACAATTGTGGTAAAAGTGACCACAGAGCTCAATACTCATCTGGATTATCCAATGTCAGTGATAACAGTTAGAAGGCACCTTCATAAACAGAGCATTTATGACCTAGAATCAATTCTCAAGCCACTTGTCACAGATGCAAATAGTAAACATCGTCTACAGTGATATCACAACCACAAAACCAGTTTATTGATAAGTGGAAGAAGGTAATATGGCATGACGAATCACATTTCATACTTTTCCTATTATAGGATGGGTGCATGTTCAAAGGAAACATGTACAAACATTTGATCCTGTTTATCTTCTTCCAGTTGTCAAGCATGGAGGTGGATCTGTCATCATATGGGCAGCCATGTTTTGGTTTTCTGCTGGACCAATCATGACTCTGAAAGGAAGGATCACTGGGGATAAGTATAGAGAAATCTTGGCTGACCAGGTACATCCTATGATGCAAACTTTGTTTCCTGCAAAAGATGGAAGTTTCCATGATGATAATTCACCTATCCATGCAGCGAGACTTGTCCAATCATGGTTTGATGAACACGAGGACGAAATCAAGAATTTGCCTGGGCCCGTAAGGTTACCCGACCTCAATGTAGGTGAATCATTAGAATTTATTTTAGAGCGGTCTATATGGAATCGATATCCTCCCCCGGCATCTCTTCCAAAATGTTCATAACATCTCAAAGAAAAGGGAACAATATTCTTCTAAACACTATTCAACACTTGTCTGAATCGATTCCTAGGCGAATCCACGTTGTATTACCCGGCAAAGGCGGTCCTACACCATACTAATATAAAGGATTCTTTTATAAATCTAAGGTGTTATCATTATTTTGATAACCAACTGTACGTTTTAGCAGCCATCTGCTGTCTTTTGCAATATTTCCAATGACATCAATTTAACTGTCATCCAATTTCCTCCCAATTAAAAACCTTTAAAGAACTTTTTTTATGAATAATATAGAAAAATACCTTCCATTGTCACAAAGAAATTTAAACTGTTTTTCCTGTAAATGCAAATATTTCATTTAGTGTTTCTTTTTAATCGCTTAAACCTAAGAAATAAAGATTTTGATTTTTTAGTAAAATTCTTATGCATTTTATTCCCATTTTTATTTTATCAACATTTTCTTATAATATTTAAAGTAAACTCTTTAACACTTATTAGAAGATATAATGAGTAAGCTGAATTGCTATGTTTCTTTTATCATCAAGTGTAGTTCAGTTAAAGAGCTCGGGTAATTAAATTTGTCGCGTATATTAAAGCGGTATATTTAAAGCCTATATTCGTTATTTAATGTTGAATGTTTGGATCAGCAGCATATTTTTCGTAGAAAATTGATTAGAAAATGAAGTTAGATTATGAAGACAATTTAACCATGTAACTTGAAACCACCAGAGCTGTTCATGTAGACAATGAAAAGAACGTGCAAGGTGATCATAATTATATGATTTAAAAGGCGATAACAATTCGATATCTAAGAATACAATGTTAAAGAAACTATGAACATAAACTTATGTATAACATATTATAAATGAAATAAAATTCAGTCGCTATTGCTGTGTAAATATGTTTGTCGTCGTTGGTGGCTAGTGATAAAAATTTTATAAGAAATAATTCAAAAATTAGTTAAATAAAAATACTAAAATTGTATTTGTTCATGAATATGTAGAATGATATAATATGACAAAGGGAATCCTGCAGCTACTTACACCTTTCAGCATTTCTTTCGCTTCTTTGGAAAGAGATTTTGGATATGAAACGTTATGGTCAGTGATGGATGCAAAAAGCTCTTCTTCGTCTTCACCGTCAAATGGGGGCTGTACAAAAATAATTCATTAATTAACTCTCTAATAAATAAAATGAAAAAAAAAACATACTTTTATTTTATTAAGTTATACCATTATATTAAAAAATACCAAAAGAAAAAGTAATATCATTATATTAAAAATACCAAAAGGGAAAGATACAAAACAAATATTAAAAAAATGTATGTAATTTGCTTTTAAAAAACTATTCTATTTTTCTATTGAAAAAAATCTTACTACTTTCTTGTTCGTTCAAAAAACAAAGAAAAATTACAATGCTAGAAATTTAATAAAAAATTCTTTTACTTATAACAAAATGATTGCATGCATGTGTCAGCATCCTTCCAAGCTAGACTAATTTAACTTAGAAATACCAAATTTTACACAGATATACTTTGAATGGTTGAAAAATAATCCAAGCGATTTACCGCTTTTGAGGTATCCATTTCCACTTTTAAGGTTATTAAAAATTAATGCAGAATGGTGTCACACTTGGCGATTTATCGACAACTAAAGTTACAACTTGATTTCCAAATTATTCATTTTCTGAACAGTTTCAACAGGTTGGAAACAAACAATCACGAGCCTATCAGATTACGCATGCGTCGATATGTAAAAAAACGATTTTTTTAAAAAATCTCAAAATTGGCCGAACACTCCAAAGAAAAATTTGAATTGAAAAATTAAAAACTTATATATATATATATATATATAAAGGGAGAGAGGGGAGAATAAAGACAGGTAGAAAAGTCTTGTGATTGTTCCAAACCGGTTTAAACTGGCTACTGACATAAATTAATTAAGACAAATAATGACTTAAAAACAATAACGTTCTCACATGATAACTTGAAATTAGCGATCGCAGATATAATTTTTTAAAAAAATTGTAATATAATTTTATTTTAATTACTGCTATATTTTTATATTTCTCAAATACTCATCATGTCTCGATTAGTGTCGTGCAGATTTTGCTAATCTATTATAAAATAAAATTGCAATACAACGCCAGTATTGCCTAAATGTATATTAGCCAGTTCTTGATACTGCACTTAAAAAAGTATAATTCTGCATTCACCAGTTATTCTTTTACAATTATTTTTATTCATCGATTTAGATATTAATATTAAACTTACCTGTCCTACTAACATTTCGTACAATAAAACTCCATACGCCCACCAATCTACTGATTTTCCATATGGCTGATATAAAATAATCTGTAATAAAAATAATATTCACAACATTAATCAATAGCATTCACAGTAATATTATTATTATTCAGAATTACTTATTCCACTTAGTTAAAAGAATTTTGTTTTAAAATTTCAGACCAATACAGAGCTTTTTTAAAACCTAATAATGTTTGTACACTTTCATACCACCTGTAACTCGTAGTACATATGAAAAAGAAAATCATTCATAATGCTCTTTTAGGATAACAAATTTTATTATTTTTGGCATATGTTCTCACATTTCTCACTAAGATTTCTTTAAAAATTGAATTTTGTAGAGGGACGAGCCTTTTTATAACTTTGTTATGTGGTAGATGAAAATAATAGAAAAGTTTTAGGAATAATAATTTACTTATTTTCTAACTTCCACATTTCTAGAGACAAAACAAACACGAACACGAAAACACAAGACTTTCCTTAGGACACAATTTAATAATGACTTCCAAGAAGGACCGTGGGAAATATATCTTGATATTAAAAAAGTAATGTCATCTATTGTATCAAAAGAGAAAGTAGTAGAGATTTGCAACAGCTACAATTTAGGTTTTTAAATAAAAATGAATTTAAACTTTAATATTTTCCCTTCCTAAATTTAAAACACATTATTGCATAAAAAATCATTTTTTCATCACTTAAAATTCGAAGATAAGCTTGTCAGTGATAACTTTATTTTCATACAGTTTTTCTTTTTATAAGAAATTTAAAAAGTGTTCTTTTTAAATTTTGTAACCGTGAAACTTCATTGTTTAATTGTATGATTTATACCCAATATTATTGCGACGATATTAAGTATTTTTTTTATAAATTTCTTCTATTCAAAGTATGGAAAAAATATTAAAATAGTAAAAAAATTCGCCTTTTAAAGTTTGACGAAGCTCTACATTTCATACTTGCTCGGTCTGATAAATGTATTTTTGGAATTATGTGTTACTATTAATGAACACAAAATTGCTTTGAGTTGAATGGTTCAAATTTGGCATGCGGTTTAACATCAAATTTGTTGATTTCTATCAAATTTTGAAGGAAATTCATCTAAAAGAAATATATTTTACTGTCCATCAGGATGCAAGTGGATACGAAAGCTAAAAATAAATAAATAGGTGCATGGGCAAGATTTTAAACTGAGGTTTAGCATTTATAGTTAAATCCGTATCGAACACTGAACTAACTCTGCCAGAGAGTCAATCATAAGTTGATTTATATGTTTACATACATTCAAAAGCAATAATAATAATAATAAACGTAATGACACTGCATAAATGAAATTTGAAACATGGGATGATTATTCAAATCGTAGTCCCATGTCAAATTCTGGTTTTACTTTATCGACAAAAGAATGTTCATTTTTTTTTTTTCAATATATTTCGAAACATAAAACGCTTATGCATAGAACTCAGAAAATAAAATCAGGACGCTTGTAACTTGGTCGAATGCTCCTAATTTTTATGCAAGAGGTGGCAACGATAACACCTTTATTAAAAAGTATGAAAGAAAGTTTTGGAAGACCATTCCAACCCATTTTTTAAATGGTTTTGTACACGTTATTACTACTATACAAAAAAATTTAAATTAACAAAATTAAATAAAGATAACGGACTAAGCCTAAAACAATATCATACTGTGATACTTAGTATTAGATGTTCAAATCCCCATTTAATTTTTTTCTCCAGTTGAAGCAAAGTCTCAAAGAAAAATATGATTGTAATTTATAATAAAATTTTCATTATTGTTTTGAAATTAAAATACGCTCATTTCATCAGCTTATCAAAAAAATTGTGCTCCATTTTATTGGGAAATTTGAATAATATAAAGAGGAATGCTAAACATGGAAATAATTAGTGATAAACTCACTGAAACAAAAACATGCTCTATCATTAAATTGCTCCAAGATTTCCATTAAAAAAATATAATTATTTTTTAAAAATATGAACAGGAAAGCGATGATAACTGACACAATATGATATAATTTAATGAAAAGAATAAAGCAGCATTAAAAAAAATGAGTTTCATAGTTAAATTTTCAACAATTTCAAATTTTTTAAATTGTAATTCATATCTGGTATAATGTTAATCATGTCTTAACTTTCAGATCACTTTAATAACTTGAAAAGTACAAATCGGTTTTAAGAAAATAAATTGTTAAAAAATTTTAAACTAAGGAGTGCTTTTACTAATATATTCCCATGTTTCTATTTCTTAATTGACCAAATCCGATACTAATACACTTCAGTCACAAGAACATTTTACACTTGAATATTCTTAATTCTACAATTAGTTTGTATCTGAAGTTTGTTTAAAATTAATTTCTAAGCTTATTTTGCACACATTACGACTTTTTTCCCCCAAAAACATTTTACACTAGAATATTCTTGATTCTACAATTAGTTTATATCAGATATTTATTTCAAATTAATTTGTAAGCTTATTTTGCACACATTACGACTTTCCAACCCTTATAATATTATAAGAAACTATGCAATTCTAATTTTGAAATTAATGCTATGTTTATTTGAACTCCTATTCGTGTATTTCATTGACAATTCTGGTTTAAAGAATGGGAGTACTTCATAAAATATCATTGTTGAAAGTGTAGAATCCACATTATCATTATCCACAGTCGTGTTCCTGATCATAATTGGTTGTGTTCAGCTCTTATTTAATAATTAATTCCCTCATTCCAAGGATCATTGCTTAGGTCCATCATAATGCAAGAACCCCGGTGCTTTTAAAGATAAGAAAATTCCCTACTTCTCAAAAACTGCAATGATAAACCGTATTTGTCAGAAGTTGATGTATAAAAACGAACCTTATTAAATTAATTTATACCAAGCAAATGTATATTCAAACATTTTTTTGAGAGTTCTTAATTTTTGAAACTTATCTGCCTCTCAAATCCATGTGAGCAAGCGTTTCTAATGAAAAGAGCACGCGCTCCGAGTATTTAATGAATTACACTTAATTAAAGGGGCTGATAATTTCACAGGGATATCCCTAGATGTTTATATTATTTTATATTTTTGTTTTTATTTAATTATTTTATTTCTATTTTTATTCTTTTTATAGTTATTTATATAGTAAATAATAATTAATGCTTAATATAGATGGCGCAGTAGGCTCTAAACCATATATATATATTGAAATGTGAGTAAAGCGCTCTTTTCTTCTCTTCTTGTAAACACTAAAATTGGAGTATTGATGTGAAATTGGTGCAAGGAGGCACCACTCGCTCTTTGTTAGATGCAAATACTTCATTTTAATATATAATTAAATGTTACCTTATATATATGTGATCATCGTTCATGTGTGTTGTAATATATGTGTGGGTGCGAAAATAAATATAAAAAAGACAAGACAGCATGTTTTCTTGGATTAAACACAAGTACCCACCTACACTAGGTCTTGCGCATTCGCCGTGGTTTCGTTGAATGACTTTTTTTGGACTTTTTAATATCAGTAGAGTTAAAATCAGTTGATTTATTTGTCATCGATCTATTTTAGTTCACACATAACAATCGATAATCTGGATTAGGAAGAAAATTATATAATTCGATGACAGTCTTGCTACATAAAAATAAAAATTTTAAAAATACATATTAAGTAAGTGATTCACAGGTAATATAGCAGAATCAGCATTCTTTCAACTTGAGTTGTCAGTGACTATTATTTCAGATAAATATTCCATGCAATAGTCCTTTTTTTGTTTCATTTATTCATACTTAAACAAACACTGAATGACATACTGAATAATATAACATGCTTACCTCTGGCGCTATGTAATCAGGAGTACCACAAAAAGTTTTTGCAGTTTTATTTCCTATTATGCCCTCTTTACACATTCCAAAATCAGCAATTTTGATGTGGCCATCCTGATCCAACAAAACATTGTCTAGTTTCAAGTCTCTAAATATGACAAAAGAAAGAAAGGATGAAAATCAGTAAAAATAATACTATAGAGCAATAATTAAATAGAAATCCTTCTTGTTATAGAAGTAAAAAGATTTTTTTTTATATTAGACAATTTTACATTAAAAAATTAATTTATTTGCATGAAGTCAAAAAGCATATCCGTGAGGTTTCGTCAGAAAGAATATAAAGTACAGAGTAATTTGGGAACTTTTTTCGAAAATATAGATTTAGCTGAATTGCACTGTAGAATTGACTTTTTTGTTTTCTATATTTTTTTAAATATATAATAAATAAATCCAATTCGCTATAGAAATTTCACTCCAAGAGTTCGCATTGTATGGAAGACAGAAATCTAAACAAAACGCAATGTTCTAAGGTTTTTTACGCATTTTAAAAGCAAATTTCTTAATGTTATTCATATAAAAAAATTCTATCAAATCAGAATAAAAGAATGATTTAGAGCATAAAATTGAAGTTTCCAATTAATGTGCCAATTTATACATGGAAAGGAATTCCTGTAAATAAAAAATTAAATAAGTTAGTAAATTTTTTTTCTTCTAAGAATGAAAATATGGTTATTTATAGTATTTAATAGACAAAAGTCAGCAACAAAATATATTTCAAAAATTTACCGATGAAATAGAATCTTATAAAGTAGTCGCTCGTCGAAAATGAATAGCTTGAGGCACAATGGAATATTGACTTATTGGCAGTAAATTTATTTTACCCAAATAAAATCAGAAATTGTGGATTAAAAAATTACAAAATGTGATTTTTATTCGAATTAAATATTATGTTTAAATACAAAAATTAGATTCATAAATATTACAATTATTTTTGAAAAGTGTTTTTATATAATTTTCTTATAACCATATTTGGAAAATTTCGCATGTAAAAAAGAGTAAAATAAAAAGAAAATTTATATATCTTTAAAGCAAATAGGGGCCAATACAACAAACAAATTTACAGAAATGTTTTCTCCTAATTTAGTGTGGCAACATAACGTTTCTTTTTCACATTATAAAATGTTATGATAAAAAGTAAACGCACAAACCTGTATATAATACCGCGTTCATGAAGAAAAAACAACCCTATAGCTATTTCAGCAGCATAAAACCTAAAATTAAATAAAATCTTTAAAATATTTTTTAAACCATAACATTATTCAATGGAATTTAATTTATTCTCCAAAAAATATTCTTATTTACAATAATTAAACAATTAAAATATAAATTATTTCATAAATAGAACAACATAGAAATATATCCGCAAAATATAAAACATATTAAAATATGTTGCATATACAAATACACTGAAGTGACAAAAGTCATGGGATAGCAATATGCAAATATACAGATGGCAGTAGTATCGCAGCGAAAAAGTATAAATGCGCAATTCGTTTTCCAGAGCTTTCATTTGTGTTCAAGTTATTCATGTGAACAGGTTTTTCGTGATTTATGGCGGCACGACGAGAATTAACAGACTTTGAACGTGGAATGTTAGTTGGAGCTAGACGCCATTCCGGATATCGTTAATGAATTCAACATTCCGAGATCCACAGTATCAAGAGTGTGCCGAGAGTATGAAATTTCAGGCATCAACATCCCATCATGGACAGCGCAGTGGGCGACCACCTGCACTTAACGATCGAGACCGCCGACGTCTGTGTAGAATGGTCAATGTTAATAGACACGCAACACTTCGTCAAATAACTGCAGGAATCAATGTGGGACGTACGAGGGACGTGTCCGATAGGACTGTGCGGCGAAATTTGTCTTCCTTGGGCTATGACAACAAAAGACCGACTCGAGTGCCTTTACTGACAGCACGACATCGCCTGCAGCGACTCTCCTGGGCTCGTGAGCATATCGACTGGTCCCTAGACCAGTGGAAAACCGTGGCGTGGTCAGATGAGTCACGATTTCAGTTGTTACGAGCTGATGGTAGAGTTCGAGTGAGGCGCAGACCCCACGAAGCCATGAACCCAAACTGTCAGCAAGGCACTGTTCAAGCTGGTGGTGGCTGCATAATGGTGCGGGCTGTTTTTACATGGCATGGACTCGGTCCTCTGGTGCAACTGAACCAATCATTGACTGGAAATGGTTATGTTCAGCTGCTTGCAAATCACTTGCAGCCATTCATGGACTTCACGTACCCACACAACGATGGGATTTTTATGGATGACAATGCGCCATGTCACCGGGCCAGAACTGTTCGCGATTGGTTTGAAGAACATTCCGGACAATTCCAGCGCATGATCTGGCAACCTAGATTGCCCGATATGAATCCCATCGAGCATTTATAGGACATCATCGAAAGGTCCGTTCGTGCCCAAACTCCTGCACCATCCACACTTTCACAATTATGGACGTCTATACAGACAGCATGGCTCAATATTCCTGCAGAGGACTTCCAACGACTTGTGGACTCCATGACACGTCGTGTTGTTGCACTTCGCCGGGAAAAAGGAGGACCGACACGACAGTCATCCCATGACTTTTGTCACTTCAGTGTATGCTAATAATGACTGGCAATTTTAAATTTCAATTCCCCTTTCTATTGTAAAAAATGTTATTTTTAAAATTAATTATGAAATACATATTTAATTACGTTTTTATATTAAATATATAATTTGGGATAAATTTAATTATATTTTTTTATAACTCGAAATAGGAACTTCTTATGTAGACAGAATCTTAGTCATTTAGTATATATTTATCTTGGTTCGTAATATTATAAAATGTTATAATGCATGCGTTTGTTTTCAGATATTCAAAGGAAAGGACAAAATATCTGAATGTTGCACTTACGTGGCAACAGGTTCCTTGAATTTGGCACATTTTTGTATTTGGAACATGAGGTCACCACCATTAATAAATTCCATAACAAAATATAATCTGTCCTAAAAAAGAGAAAACGAGAGATATGTTAGAATTATTTTTTATAAGGATTAAAGAATTTTTCTTAAAATTGTAATTTAAACTTGATAATTTAATTTGATTATTTACTAATTTGTTAAATATAATCTTGATTAAAATACTTTCAGTAGACAATTTTAAAATTGATGCTTTTTTTTATAAGAAAAAAAATTATTAGGAACTACTAAAGATATTAGTTTTATACTAATATATAAGATTCAGAGATTGAAAAGTACAATATATACGAAACCATCTCATGCAAGATAACAGTTTAATACAGATTTTAATCAGTTGAATAATTTATAAATTTTTGACGTCTGAATGATAAAGATGATTTTTTTTTGTCTTATTTATAATTTTATTAAAGAGGAATTTATCTTCCCTTATATTTCCCATCTTCTTTCCCCATCATTGCTACTGTAGAAAAAGATCTTTCATACCATGATTTTTATTACTAAGAAGATAGGAAACAACATTCTCTTCTTTTTGGTTTTTGTGTGCCGGACCAGAAAATCCGGATAAGCCTTCCTTTTCTACATAGATTTTTTTAGCATGGGAGAGTAAGAGAATCATTAAGGGTGATTAATTTTGTATACTGATAGGAATACAGAATTTTTTAGAAATTAAACAGAATATCTTTGAGTAATTGATCTAAATGTCATTGGTTTGATGTGCAAATACACTAAACTGTTACGCAATTAAATTTTAGTCTTGGAATCAAAATCCGAAGAGAAAACTTATAAACATAATAAAGAATTATGAACATTATAAAGTTTATGAATCCTTTAATGAAATAATAAATTATTATATCTAATTATAGCAAAAAAATAAAATAAAATAAAATTAAACAAACTAAAGTTACAAATTAAAAATAAAATAATTTTAGCAATTTTATAAAAATCACTATAAAAAGTATGTGACAATTAAATTGGTATTTTCAAAAAGAAACCTGTTTACTGTTTAAAATTTTATATAAATAATTCTAATACTTGCAAAACCTGAGCAAAAGTACGCTAAAATGGCTTAATTTTTGTTTCTTAATTAAATAACTCAAGAATTAATGAATTTAGAAATGACATAATTATCCGAGTAAAGCATGTTCAAATTCTAGTCGCAAAGCTGTTTA
Organism: Argiope trifasciata; assembly: GCA_026543055.1. Classification (NCBI taxonomy): domain Eukaryota; kingdom Metazoa; phylum Arthropoda; class Arachnida; order Araneae; family Araneidae; genus Argiope; species Argiope trifasciata. The sequence goes on from JAPMOQ010045292.1 coordinate 2,948,193, forward strand.
TTAAGTGTTTTGGGTTAAATAAACGTATGTAAGGAACTTTGGGTAAACCAATTTAGTTTTAAACTTTTACCAAAAAAAAAAAAATGTTAAATTTAAGCAAAAGTTTTATGTTAACATACCAAGTTAAATTAAATCAATACCATTATTTCTTCTGAAGGAAGAAATGTGCGTTTGCATGCTTTCTTAAGCAGTTGTTCCGTTTCTGATTCTGTTAAGTTTCTCTTCTTTTCCTTTTGGGGAGATGGGGCGTTCTTGAACTCATGAATGTAATATAATACAGAATCTGATGTGATTTTCAATTATGTGACGGATTTTCTCCCAATATTTATGCTTGTGTATGAATCCTACAGGTATAAACTTATGGGAAAAGAAATCAGATTGCTAGTGACTGTAGCATTTACATGTTCTTGTTCTTTCAAAATTCAAGAGCCATTTTGTATAATACCTTATCCTGCACTGTCTGATTTATTTTAATTGATATGTCAAATACATATTTGACACGTTTTAGAGAATTTTTTATTTTTTAGAATTTTTTTTACAGGTGACTTTTTTTAAGCAGATGGCAGCTTCATTGAAACAATGATGATGTGCCCTTTTATCATTGTTTTTTTTTCTTTTTTTGGCTAGATTAATATTAAAATTCAAAAGATTTGAATATGTTAAGAAGAAAGGGAAACTTCTGATAAGTTGATTTTCAAAATAATTATCTAAATCTTTATTTAAGAGGAGGAGGAGACGAAATTTGCTTATAATAAATTATAAGCAAATATAATGAAAATCTATAGATTGATTAAAAGGATAATGTTGTTTACAATGTTTTAACTTTCATGCCCTATTAAAATATCCCTCTTGAACAAATCAGTCAAAACAGTTATTTCATTTATTTACAAGAAAATTTTGTTAATCATGATTTATTTTCATTTTTTCCACAAACATTTTTCCAGTCAGGAAAACCAGATTTTGAATTAAAAATAAGAACTATTGTAAATATTAAAAGAAAAACTATTTGTCATTTGTAATAATAATTGTGTCATTATAACTGGGACAAGAGGTATGAAATAGTTTATTTGAATGATTCATATTATTGCACAAAATCATTTTTCTGTTTGGTTTAGATGACAAAACTTCATGGTACATGTACATAATTGCATGGGCAACAAATAAAAAAAAAATCAATTGAAATAAAAGTGGCAAAGGCTAGGTGGGCTTAAGAAAGAAGAAGACATCTGCTTTTGTTTCTAATTAATTTAGCACGAAACCTCATGTATGAGAGCAACACATAAAAAAATGTAGTATTAAATTGGAGAAACAGTTAAGCGTATACTTCCCTAGAGAGAGTTAGGTAAACTTATTATAATCAGAAAAACAGATGGCAACAGTTGAATATTAGTTTGATACATATTGAATATATTTGAACATGGATAAATTTCAGATTCCACTTATAATCGGGTGGTTTTGTTTTTCATCAAATGATCAGTTTCCCCTGTCAGATTTGCATTATATACTAAAGAACTTAATAAAACAATGTGTCCATATATCATACAGATTCAATGTAACCAGATTTACTCAAGCCAAGTTGATTTTTAATATGCAGATTTATCAATTCCAAACGATAAATAAATAGAAATTGTTGAGTCTGACGATTTCTTATTTTTTGAAATCTATTATCTCCAAAGCAACTGTTAGAAAAGGAAGGATTTTCTAGGTAACAATTTTAAATAACAAATATAAGTCAATTTTATGAAGATGAATGTGTTCTCATTTCTATTAGGATAAAAGCGATTAAAAATACAATTTTTTAATAGTTATAAAACTAATTTCAAATATCAGAATAAAAGATTGCGACAAAAATCTATAGAAACATTACTGTCGTTTGAAAACAGGAATGTAGTTGCACTAGAAACGGCGGTTTATTCGATAAAGCCAGGACCCTTTTTTCAATCATGGCGCACTCTACGTCATCGTCTTGAATAATGACATCCTTTTTTAAAATTTTAATAGCATATATTTCGTCTGTACCTTTTCTTTCAGCTAGCATGACCTAAAAGAAAGAAAGAGAATATAAATGACACAGATATTAAATCTTATTATATTACGTCAAAAATAAAAAAAGCTTATCAATATTCCAACTAGGAAATCTTAAGTCAGAGCAAGCCATCATATTTTATATAAAAGAATTTAAAATAATGTCTTCATCATACGCCAGCAATTTCATTTTAAATTCAAAATAAATTGAAAACTTTCTTTTTCCTTAAGAGAGGGAATTTAGAAAGTGTTCTTAAAATTGTTGTACTATAGCATTTAAAAAGTTTCAGAATTTTTTTAAATTGCAGAAAGTTTCTGGTAAATGAATTCTGTTATTTCCATAAGATTGAATGAAGAATATCATATGATCCGGTCAACCCGTATAATTTGGCACTTCTACATACATATAATGCAATAAATTAAAAATACAATAATTTAAAATTAAAAAAATGGAATTTCGTGAGTAATTTTATTACTACAAGTGTAATTCTGGACCAAATTTAGATTTCAATTTGTCAGTAAAAAAAAAGGTTTAAAATACTGATTGACAAAAAAAAATTATGATATTTAGTAAAAATGCTAGATTCACAAAGAAGGTGAATTTGCCTATTTCATAATTATTGTTAGTTATTATTCATAATTTTTATGCTGGGGTGGGATAATACCTATATAGTACAATACGAGAAAGTTTTCGGAGACTATTTCCAGGTTTTTTTTTACGGTATTCACAAATCATCGGTATCGTCATTGAAAAAATGAATTTTTTGGAACGATATGAAACGTAGAGATTAATAAAAACCTCGAGTTCGAATTGCGTCGGAAAATCGCAATTGCATTGTTCGAATCTCTTAGAATACTAGAAGTTGAAAATGTAGTGACTTAGATTTAAGTATTAGATTTTAACTAAGCTGAATATAGAAAGAAAATGTTGTATCCCATATTTCCTATATATTTTTTCACAAGAAAAAAAAACAAAGACTGAAAACCCGCTTTTCCATATGTTCATAAAATTAGTCTCACTGAAATGTTCTCGAATAGTTTCTAAAAATGCAATTATATATTATTAGCCATATGCGAATAATAGTTACATAAGAAACAATAATTAATTTTGGCAATTAATTGCTTAGAACCGGTTGATACATAGTTCCAGGAAACTTGTCACCCCACTCCCTTCCAAACGATTAAACAAAAATTTGATACAAAACTAATACTGGTGTCGCAAAATAACATATCAAGTTTTATATATTTAAACCCTTGTATATTTCAGTTATAATGTTTAAATGTTTGTGGAAATACACACCGATAGACATTCAATTTGATAAAGATCTATACTTCATATACTGAAACTTTGAACTAAATTTCATAAATCTAAGTTTTTATGATTTTGAATGATCATATTTACATGCATGCCAAAATATAATGACAGATAGACAACTTTCAGATAAATTTGGTTCCAAATTTCTTACAATTATATATTTTAAATGTTTAAAATGCGCACCAAATTTTATCAGCCTTGCTCATAAAATTTTCAAGTATTGATGCACACTTATCCTATGGCAGATAGCTTCACTCGGAATGCATATATTTAAAATTAATATAAATCTACAAATCTGGTGTAAAGATAAATTTCATTTGTGATCTCAAAGCGTTTCTGAATTATCCTATTCTAGGCAGACAAATAGGTATAACTTTAAAAACGTGTTTTTTGGACTTGGGAATTCGATATTCGGCAAAATCTTTATTTTTTGCCGTTTAATACTGTATCTTTCTATACTCAATATATGACAAAATAATCATTAAATTTTCATAACAATATGTGGTAAGAGCTAAAAGAGGATGAATTATAAAAGGGAAAAAAAGGATATAAGAAATATATCCTATATATTTTGCTTCATACTGTGTAATCAAGAAAAATAATTTGTGTCACACAGGTCAAAATTGTGAAATAATTTGTTCTAACTTTTATATATATATATATTAAAAAAACTAATGATAAACCCAGCAATAAAATTTCCACTATCTATAGAAAAAAAGGGCATTAAATTGTCTTCTTCTACCTTTCCAAAACTCCCTTTTCCGAGAACCATTAAGAAGTTGAAGTCGGAGGCCTTGATGACATCTTTAGAACTCACATTTAAAGGAATGTTTTCGCTTTCATAGGATGGCCTTTGGCTCAAGGACATGCGACACTGAAAAAATATAAAAACGTTAATGGAGTTTACTAAGTGGGAAATATAATACAAAATCTATCCATAGAAAATCAAAATCATGAAGAAATAGATAAAGACAAACAGCAAGTACGAATCCAAATTGGTACCTTATTCAAAGGATTTAGTAAAACACATCACGGTAATTAACCCAAGTTAGCCTGATTAAGTAGCTGTTTTCCACTCAATTTTGTCTCTTGAAATATTATAACAATATTCCAGCTCAATTTTGTGTCTTGAAATATTGTAATAATATAAAAAGAAAATGCTTGTTGTTGCCGACAGGATACATATCAAAAATATTATTATGCTATAAAAAATTTGAACATGCACATGGCAGCAAGTGCTGATAAAGAAAATGAAAAAATAAATTGATTTTATAATTGTGCATTGATTTTTGATTTCTACAATTAAGAAAATCATATTTTAGTTTTAGATGTTGAATTAAATTTTTTTCTAAAAGTTCTAATTGAATTAGAAATAAGGTATTGAAATCTATATTTGTGAATTAAAAAATATTTTTTTGGCAACTAAAAAACTCGTATTGCCGATTAGCAACCTGCTTTTCTTATCAATGAACCATTCTTAAAATAAAATATGACTCATTAAAACATTTTTGTCACAGCTTTTTCAGAAAATAAACAGTAAAAGAAATCATTTCATATCCTTTTTTTAAATAAAAAACGTGGGTTTTAGTGTTAAGAAATAGCTTTCGATTGTAATATTATCAAGAACCATATTTGCACTCTAATAATTTTTTCAACATTACTTTGATGATATTATTTAGTAAATATTTGCCATGATGTTAAATTACAAAAAGAGAAAAGAATATGCTACGGCATTATACGTCAGTACTTGTTACAAGCAACAGATTTACTGTAGTTTTTATACATAATTATATTAATTATACCTTTTCCCATAAAATTTTTAATTGTTGATATATTTATGATTTTGTTTGTAATTAAATATAATATTTAGAGAATTTTCCACATGAATAAGCAACGAAATAAAATATTTAGTAAAGTCAGTAAAGATGACATATTCAAGCTTTAATCTTATGCAAATCTAAAATTAATTTTTCTTGCCAAATTGCATAAAATAATAATAGAAAGAAATATTTTCATTTCGTTTTTAACATTTGATTTATCAAAGCATCCATATAGAAATCCTTTTGCATATAAAGAAGGCAAAATGATCCGCACAATAAAAATTTATGTTTTGACCTAATGTATATTAGTATGTATGTATATTAGTATGTAAGTAATGTATATTAGTACACATAACGTAACATAAAAGTATCCTAACAGTTGTAAAAATGGCAGAAATATTTATATAATATGAACAATTATAATAATTTGATAGATAAAATTTTACACATCGAACTATCTATCTATGATTAAAATTTTTTAGGCAGAGAAACCAAGAATTTACGAACGCAATTCAAGATGCACAAAATTATCAATAATACGAAACAGAGCAATTAATTCGTTATTGCTAACAAATGCCAATTAATTTGTCCTACGACTCTGTTTTGATTAAAATGAAAAATTATTATTTTATGTTTCTCACTTTTGAAAGCAATATGTAACAATATATATATATAATAAGTAAAATATTCATTTTTGGTGCCTTACTTTCATTTTATTCTGAAGTTCAGCAATAGCTGCACCTTCCGGCGGCACAGGAACGTTGTAAAATTCTCCCTCTTCCGCCGTGAGAAGTTTGAACCAACCTTCAACGGGGTTCTTCATGATTTCGGAGATGCCAAAGGAAAGCGAACCCATGAAGTCGTTCCGTGACGTTCTGTCCCAATCCCAGACCTCCACCAGCAAGCGCCTATCCTTGTCTTCGGCTTTCAGATCTCTGCAGAAAGAACCAGAAATTATAAATGAGATATTTTAAATATAAAGAAAACCATTTGCAGATAAGAATTTAAGACTCTCAAATCGTTTCTTTACGAATAGGAAATAGATATATTTTAGTTCCAATTCATAGTCTTTTACCTATTTCAAACGACAAACACCACGAACAAAAAAGATGGTCAATAGCTCAAAATAATGTACAACGTTTAGACGATAATACGGAAATTTGGAACATGTAAAAGAACCATACTTTAGTTTAGTTATATTAACGTCCCGTTTAAAACAACACGAGGGCTATTTTGGGACGGACCTCGTCATTTTGAACCACGGTCAGATGACGAAGACGACACCTAAACTTGCACCCCCCTATCCACACCACAAGGGTGGAAGGACGTTTGGCCTGATAGATTTAACGAGCAAGAGACCCCCTCACACGACGGATCTTCTGCAGAATCGAGTCTCGAACCTGCAACCCTCCGGTTCCGAAGCCGAGACCTTACCACCGGGCCACCGTGGCCTTACAATTAATCATACAAAAATGTTTCAGCTACTACATAAGTAATTATTGCTTTGCAGTAGGCCAACTCCCAAAATTCCACTGAAGTTCGATATAATAAAGTACTTTCATTTAAATATCTCTCTATTAAGAAATATCGTAAGATGTAAATTTGTCAATTAAGTTATAAACATGAGAAAATAAATAAAAGCTGAAATATTCCTTCCATTTTATAAATATACGAAATTGAAAAGAAAGCTTTAATTCTGCTTTATATTGGCTTATCATAAATAACAAGTGCCTTATTGTCAAATTCACTTACTGACAAATACTGCATTTCTACTTTTCCAATATTAGATAACAATTTAAAGCTGTTGCATGTAGTTTAGGTCTGGAATACACCTAATCACACATATTTTACACATTGAATGGTATATTCTTTTGGAGATGGTAACTTGTTCAGACGCACATATTTTCTGAGGATACAATACTAATTCCCTATTTAAATTATTATGTAGAAGAAAGGAATGTATAATCACCTAATACAAGCATATAACTGAAGAGTAGTAAACATATACTTAAAAATTTCAGATAAAAAAAGGACACGAGAATAAAACACAATAAAACACTGTCCATTTATTCTATTTAAGACTGTGCAGATCGCATCACTCACAAAGTAATAGTTTCCATCCACTGGGGGTTTAAGCAGGCTTTTATAGTTTTCGTTTTCTTCTTTTGTGAGCTTCTGTTTTCCGGAATGAGTTTCAATTTCACATACGGGTCTGAAAGGCCATTGGGATCCATAGGAATCAGATTTTTTGCTTGCCTAACTAAAAGAACATTAAGAAAATCTTTGTTACTTACACTACAGGAACAAAGACATATTCAGTGTTTCGAAACTTAAAAAGTTCATCAAACATACAAATGCAATATTATAATTTTATGCCATTAAAAGTTTACTATAAAGCAGAATCGATTATTTGAAATAAAGTTTAATACCTCTTCGATAATAATACACCAAAAATCAGATTGAAATAGATTCATGAATTACAATTTTGAAATCAAATTTAGTGCAGATTTAAAAATTCGTCAACCGCAATGGCTCAAACAGAATACACCATATTTTCAACTTAAGGAAAAATTAAGCATTTTTCCTTTGCCTTATAAATTTTTTTGGATCATCACTCGTATAAGCAATCACTTATTCTAGTGGTGGTTAATCATTTGGGCTATTCTTTGAAAATCACCCGTTCTAAAGGAAATCTTGTAAGAGAACTATACTTTGAAATAAATAAACCCGTTCTATAGGTGGTCCTCCATTTGGACAATTCCTTTGATGTAAATAAGTAATCAGCTGCTCAAGCGGTGTCATTCATTTGGGTTATGATTTAAGAAATTATATGTCCTAATGGTGATTATTATTCGGACTGTTCTTTGATATAAAAACAGTGCAAAAAATGCTCCTCCTGCTCAAATGGTAGTCATCAATCTGGACTATCATTTAATATAAATTACCACTCGCTCTAGCAATTACCACATTTGCATTATTGTAAGATCACTTAAATAAAATCGATTCCTACTGAAAATGCCATGTTCTATTTGTTACCTTAAAACAAGAATGGATATTTTTCGAGACACAATCGAAGGAAATGATGCGATGCTCACCCAGTGTCCAATGTTCTAATTACTGTGCCTCGATAGATTCCACAATGTACCTGAATTTTTCAAAACCTTAGACAATCTACATATTTAATATCATATTAGAGAATGAGTAAATATCTAATTTTAAATTAATAATTGAATTATAATAAAAAATCTTATTTTAATAAGTAGTGACTGTTGAAATGTGCCCCCACTCAAACAAATCTAAACCATTAACAATCCACCCTTCTGGTTATCATCTATCTGAACCCTTCATAAATAGAAACTTGTCCTGGCAGTGGTGTTACGGACAAAGTGTGATATTGGAAAATATGGTTCTACTCTCATAGCGATAATAATTGAATTTTCACAAAGTAAACCAAGTAATAATAAAGTTTTATTTCGCAATTATCGACTCAACAGCAAAATTCGTAATATACAAAATTTCCGATGCAGTATTCCAATGCAAGCTCTATATATATGATAAAAAGAGTTGAGAAAGTCTGCATAGCAAAATATCTCGGCAATAAATCAACTTTGACAGGCAAAGGGGGATAAAATTCATTCACGCTATTGCATAAATTTTCCTTTCTGTTCACTGAATTTCGTCAGCATTTTGGATTTTAACCCGAACCCAATAAGATTCCATATTGGATGACATATTATAACGATGCTTTGAAAATCTCCGAAGAGGATATTAAATTCCAAAGCACAAAAGAATGCATATTCGGCTCACACAGCCGTAAACCTTTAGAGCAGGCGTATCACCGTGCAAAGAGGAAAACACGTAAAAGGCCGTAATGTTCATTACTCATATTTTTAAGTTCCCGATTGAACCTAACAGGATAGTGCAGTTGTTATGGCAACCTGGTGCTGCAGCCAGACTTTTAGTGCCCCGAGTTTTCACTCGAACACAAATTAGATCTCCCGGCATCCTTGACTCGTAAGGAGATGTAAAAATGTTTAGGGACTTGTTGATTCAACATGGAAGCCTTCAATGGTGACTCGTAGATGTCAGGTGTAGAGTTTTATGATTGGAAGCGAACATTTACAGAGACTCCCGAGGATTCTGAAGGGGATGATTTATCCGCAATAAACATCCTCCGCATGCGCGGAGGTGATAAAATATCAATTGTTTCATTACTTCAGTGGGAGTAATAAAAGAAGATGAAAGTGCATTCGAAAAAAGAAATATAATGCGTGCGAAGAAAGAACAAAAACTCATAAAATGAATATATAATAAACCTCATCAGTTGCTATAGTTGTTGTATAATTATGCTGTTATGATTATTTTTATAGATTACAGAATAATTTGTTTGTCCAGTTTTTGGGAGACGAATGCAATAAATAGGACATGAAAAGTTATTATATTCAAAGTTTATTACATATCAAACGATTTCTGTATGGATTTATTTACATAGATGTTATAGAAAAGAATGAAATATTCATCTTAATTACAAGAACAAAAGTAGTATGAAATATGAAAAATTATCTACTTCTTCAAGGCAATCTTTTTCTATACATAATTTTTCTGCATCTGCAATCAAATCGATTTGTGTTTGTAAAAATCAAATCTTTTTCAATATAAAATTGTAGCATTATTTATATATGCGGAACATTATCGATATATTTTCTTACATAAAATATTTAGCCTTTGACTACCAACGGGACGTTGGTAGTCAAAGGGCTAACCCCTACATCCCACTAATCTTTTAAAATCAGCTTAAATAGTTCGAAGTAAAAGTAGTTTTTTTCTGTGGTAGTGAGAGGAGGGTGTATTTTGCAATCAAGTCCTAATCAAAGGGTTTAAAAACATTTTAAAAATTCGTATAGCTTTGTCTAATGCAGAAGCTATCATCTTTATTTTCTGCGTGAATACAGAGAAGATTTAAAAAAAATGATAGCCAAAGGGTTAAATATTGTAAAAAATAATTTTATCCTTACGCTTTTTTTGTTTCTAATCCATGCATCCAAGTTTCATTGAATTCATTACTCAAAAATTCAATAAATATCGGAATTTAAATTTCAATGAAAATACAAAACCTAATATAAAAATTAATAAAATTTTAGATGTAGTTTTTCGAAAATTTATTAATTAAAAAGCTTTTAAATTTATGTTAATACATAACACATTCACAGACGGATGAGTCTCGTCATTATTCATCGAAGCAATATCTAACTTACTCTCGCAGTTAGGATCTCTTAAAGATAAGTTGCCTAGTGTCATAATTAAAAACAAGACAGGTGAAAGCAATAAGAGCTACCTTTTCAAAAAAATAACTATGTACTTCTCCTCAAATTTGCAATGATCGATGTTTGCCCATGATTTATCAGGAATCACTCCTTTTTTTATAATTATTCGTGACTTTAGTGCAAATGAATGATTTGTATTATGATTAAAACTACTCCTAAATTTACTGCAATCATAACTTCCATCTTTTGTCCCTAAACTTTTCACTGCACTCATTCCAGCGCTATTTGAATACAACTCTTTGAATACTACTAGAATACGCTCTTAAAGGATTCACATTCAATCCGTAGCTGATTTAGGTGCTTAACAGTCTTTCCTATACATTTGAACCCTCTAATGTGCAAATGCACTCTCAATTCCAGATGCTTATACTTTTCTGCTTTCAACTTTAACACTTTTGAATTCAAAGCTCAACCACCACATTTTAGGCTCTTTCATCTCAGGATCATCACTACCAGAAAAAAAAGCCTTCGTGATTACTAGCAACCCATTTTGGTCAGAGTGTAGGATTAGGGAAGTCAATAACCTCTAACTTTCGGTTTCTCACGTATTTCCATGGAAAATTCCAAATGGTTCAGTTAGATCTAGTCACATTACACATATTTGACATCGGCGTCGATCAATGTACTATCAGTTTCAGTGGGTTATACTTTTCTGTTTTGAACCTAACAACTTTCGAACACAAAGCGCAATCAACACATTTCAGAGCCTTTTATCTCAGTTCTCAGAAAAAGACATGATGGTGACAAACTGCCCATTTTGGTTAAAGTTGGGGTTGGGGAGGTCGCCATCTGCTGACACTCTATTTCTCATGTACTTCAATGGAAAAAGCCAAATCCGTTCTGGAAAGCAACCAGATCCGTTCTCATTGCTATGCATTAAATTTGACATGTTCATCGTCCAATATATTCTCAGTTACAGCGGCTTCCATTCAAGTGCCTTCTAGATTACCCCTTTTCGAATCCGAAGATCAATCATCATATTTCAGTGTTTTTCAGCTCAATTTTCAGAAAAAAGCGTGCTGGTGAAAAATAACCTTTTGGGCTGAGGGAGAGGTTCGGTTGGGGGGGGGGGTTCACCATCTGCTGATTCTTTGTTTCTCATATACTTCAATGTGAAACGTCAAAAAATCCATCCAGATTCATTCAAAAAGAAACGTCACAAAGTGGTAAAATGTCTATCAGACAAAAGCAAATTTCGACTTCCCGGACCCTTTTCTTCATTCAAAATCAGATGTTATTATTGTATTTAGTTACATCAATACGCAAGCGATATTTGGAAAATAAGTATTACGACGCACCAAAACAACAAAACCGTTATTTGCAGATGACTTTCAGGGAATTATTTTCTAGAGTCTCGCATATAAGAAAAATTAAATTTTAAAAGTAATTAAAAAAAAGTAAAAAAAAAATCAAAATATTTCTAAAACATTATAAATATTAAAATATAAAGTTAAAGTTTGTCAATGTTTCTAATTTTTGAGGGAGCGGCAAAAATGGGAGGGAAAAAAAAGGAGGGGAGCCCATCTATGTATATTGTATATGAAATTGACACAAAAATCCACACTGATCCGCAAGTGACAATGAAAACATGAAAAATATTCTGAAATTTAAATAATACTTTAATTTGTAAAAGACCAATGTGTAAAAATACAACTAAAAATGTTGAAAGCTGGGGGGGGGTCCTCCGAAATCGTAGGGCCCAGAGGTATTTACATACATTTCCTATTTGATAATCCGACCTTTTTATCACTATATAAGTTTTTTATCATGATGTAAAACACTTATCGTAAAGCAAAATCAATGTAAAAAGAAAAAATGAATGAAGAATAGTATTATAAAAAAGACAGAAAATCTGCAGTACATATCATATTAATGGAAAGATGCGTCTATCTTCACCACATAAATAGAAGAAAGAGAAATCTGCAGAGTTCTTATTATATCAAAAGAATTTTAAATAAGAAACATACAAATAATTATTATTCAAATGAGGAAACTGAGAATCTGCTACTGACCTTCGCAAATGAGTTTGTTGGAGTTGGCCTCAACCCGCAATTCTATCCGACCTCTTCTCTCGGTGTGATCGCATCCACATAAGTTAGGCACACTCACCTGGCACTTCTTGTGGACATTCATGTCGCATGCTGAAAAAAAAGAGCAAATTAACACTTGCTTTTAGGACAAAATTTTAGCCTTACTTATTATTCAATTATCAGCACATAAAAGAAGTTAGAAGAAAAATAGGAAACAGAAAATGCTTGTAAACATTTTACTATATTAAAATTACATCATTTAAACTTTTGCTTTATAGAAATTGATAATTAATTAATACAATTTTTAATTTAAAATAGGGAATTTATAATGATTTAAAATTAAGATAATAAATACTTAATTAACTTTAGGTTAAAGCTGAAAGCTCAGATATTTTTCCACACACACACACACACACACACACACACACACACACACACACACAC
>JAPMOQ010045292.1:2961160-3032722 GCA_026543055.1 Argiope trifasciata
CACACACACACACACACACACACACACACACACACACACACACACACACACACACACAGATATATATATATATAACGTAAACTTATATATATATATAACTTATATATATATATAACTTATATATATATATATTAACTTAACGTTAACTTGGTTAAAAATTAAATGCAGAATAACGGGTGAGAAATTCAAGACCCAAGTAAAATTTAAAAGGACTCAACAGAATTTTCAATATGAACAACAAAGGTTATTGATTATCGAATCACTTAAATTTTTCTATTGATCATAACACATGCTTCATTTTCATATATATTATAGTTTAAAATACCAATATTTACTGTCTGACATATTATCTCTAAATTAACTGATACGATATGAATGAAAAAAAAATTCCACGATACACCTTACGGAGCATACCGCTTGAACCAGGTACAAGCAAATTTGGAAAGTCGCCTCTTTTTTTAAGAAAGTATGCACTAAGACTTTAGAAGAGTTTTAATTAAATTTCATATTAAAATTAATTAAAGCTTAAAGATTTTTTGAATATCTTTGGAATATATTACGGAACAAATATATTTTTAAATCACTTAAAAACGAGAAAAAAAATGGTTTTCAGTGACTGATTTTACTTCGGAACAATTTAATTTTTACAGTGAATAAATTTATAAAAATATTTTTTAGAATATATTACAATAACACTTTTTATAGTTTTATTCATCGAATTTAACAATATCATTTATATTAAAATTTAAAATGCTAAAAACATTTTTTTAAATGCCGCATTAACAATAGAATAAAGAAGGAGGATAATTATTTTATTCTCATTACATCAATTAAACACCATAATTGAAGTTAAAACATCTTGTACAAATATTGCACAGATCAGATAAATAAGGATTAATACTAAAACACAGAATGTGTGTGTTTGAGTTTATTATAAAATGAATTTGTTACAAAAATTTATCATGGTTTGAATTTATTTTAGCCCTTTATTTGGCACTTATAGAAATCAACAATTTCAAATTGTTTACTTGGACATTGTAAGCATAATTTTGTTCACAGATTTTTGGATATTAATTAAAATAGGTTAATGAAAATAATATCCAGAGAATTAATTAATTAATTTCGAAATTCTTAGAGTGCGTTAATATGCTATATATATCCCACTTAGTACTGCACTCAAAATTTTTTTGGTTACTGTAACTTTTTACTGTTTGCCAATTAAAGAGTTAACAAAATCTTTAATATTCCGGATTATTTTTTAATGGAGGTACTTTGATGCAGTCGCCAAAAGATTAAACGGAAATACCAAAGGTTTAGGCGCTGAAGAGGGAAGGAGTGGGGACAAAACTGAAAAGATTATATTTAATCGGAAGCAAATGGAGAATTCCTATCAATTAAAAAAATTGAACCAAGAATACATGGCCAAAAGGCAGTGGTAAAAATTTCTCCCATCTCATACATTCACTGAGCTTTTTTTTGAAAATTAATCCTCTATAAGACTGAAAAAAAAAAAGGAAGAGCAGATCCATGAAGCTGATTAAAGGAAATGATGAATATAGCCTAGCAAATGAATTTGCTTTCAGGCCAGAAATTACTCCCCATCTGTAATTGAAATACACGTGTAGAGCCTTGAAAAGCTGGGTTTTTTCATTGTATTTAATGAATAGCATAAAAGTGCACGTATTTTAAGAATAAGGAAAAGCAGAAAATTATATTCAGAATTTATCGATCGAAAAATATTTTCTTAAGCTTAAAAACAAATTTTACAAGTGCAATTTATGAAGCATAATATCTCTCACTTATTTCTTACTAGCATCACAGCATTTTGTGTATAGATTTCTGGGTCAAACGGACTAAATATATATAGAGCGTGTATAAATACTGTTAAATTCCCTGGTATAAATGCTGGAGACACGATCTAATCCTATATTTGTAACTGTATCTCTTCTAAAGTTGGAAATTGACTAAGTCAAGGCAGCATACCCCCGCACCCTCTCTAACTCAATAGCCAATCGCAACGAATCCTGACAAGCTCCACCTCACCTTCCCACCTAGCCAGCTAATCCCTCTTATACCCATTGCTCCTCAATTTTTCGCATTACTCGAAGACGATCATGGTAAACATATGGACCGCCATGCAATTAAGATCTTATCAGGAACGAGGATAAGCCCCTGGCGGGGCTAGGTGCCTCGTTAACCCAACCACAATCTATGGATTCAACCTCTCTGTAAAACTTGTTTCTCTTCTAACATTGAATGCATACAGGGAAACAAGAACTGAGAACCCCTTTTAAATTAAGGAGTTTCAATTTTGAGTGAATATATACGAACTTTAAATCACGACTAGAAAAAAATAAAAAAAATAAATTTTTATTATCATAAAATTTACTTAAGATATGCAGATAACATAAAAATCAATTTTCTATAAATGATTTCTCTATCAAAATAGGCAATAACTACTCAACAGTAGTATTTTTAGAAAGAATGAAAGAAAAAAAAAATTGAGAATTTTATTTTATATTAGGGAAAAAATGTTTGAATTTAAGAAAAAAAATTATGCATTGCCCTAAAGGTTTTAAAATAAAGTTAACTCTGCTTTATAAGATATCTTATATAAAAGACGATTGTTTGAGAAGAAGCAGTAAAGTTCTTTCCTTCTTTTTGAATCATTGGAAGATAAACATTCTGTCCCTGTAAATGATTCTGACTTTTCCTCAATCACAGTAAATGAATCATCACACATGCATCAATATTAATGAGGCAAGAAGGTAAAATTAGCTCTTAGGTGATTAAATGATTCAGATTTCAGACACAAGAAGTAAGGGAATTCTAATGGTTAAATAATGCCACTTTTACATTCGTCATATCCAAAGGAAACATAATGAGCTAGAATATTATCGGTATCATCCTTAAGAAATTAATTCCTAACGTTCTTAATTTGAGGATAATTCATGTTTCATGTCCTTGGCTAAATGGGAAAATATATCGTTGTCTAAAGTTTTTTAGCTTCGTGTAATATCTGCATTAAATTCAATCGCATAGCTTATACAGTTAAAAGTGCAAAATTAAATAACTTTCAAAATACAACAAAAAAAATCTCGAAAGCACGGAGGCATTAGGAAATTGTCTATTATGCCTATTTGTCACTAGATTGGTGGAAAATCAAGAAGGTTTACAGAATTCAAACCAGCTACAGCGAGCATTTTATAGCTAAAGTGCATATTTAGCCATGATTTTACAATTATTTATACTTATAAAAATAAGTTATGTTTACGTATTTCTTTAAGTACTCTAAAATGTAAACTAATAGTGTTATATCTAACAAATTCGGCACAAACGTACTTCAGAAAGTAAAAATGCGCATCTCACGACATTAAAAAACTTTTTTAAAATTAGAATTCAAAACTGAACTTTGACGTTTTTCTGTCGAATTTCTGAAAAATTAAAGCACAATTTTTAATTTTTAGCCATTTTAAAATTTTAAAAATGTCTTTTAATGGCATTGTCTTAACTACCTTGTTATTAATTTTTTTTCAAAACTATTTTTTTAATATAATTTTCAACAGCGGATATCTTAGTAGTAATGAAATTGAAATCGTTTTCATCAATTAACTTAATATTTCATCACGTTTTTTTCCACTGTTGAAATATACGGTTCAATTTATTATCTGAGCAGCTTGTATCAAAAAATAAAAATGGAAAAATACATTGTCACTAAAAACAATGTGCAATTTCAAATAAATTAAACAGGCACATTTTGTCTCGGAATTCCGTTTCTTGAGAATCATGAATATTAAGTTTTATTAAATTATTTAATTTAGTTTAAATACAGATAATATTGCTAGTCATTAAATAGCGGCTAGCAATATTTAAGAAATAATTCTTCTAAGATTATTGTTTTGCTTTAAATCAACTTAAAGGCCAGCAAATAAGAATAATATGCAAAACCTGAAATTCAAATTACAAACTTATTTTCAATTATCTATCTGATGCAATGTTAAGTGCTTAAGAATCTTTATAAAATGCACCAGCACAATGCAAGATTTCAGTTTCCGCCAACTTGAATGCATCATAAATATATACATCTATTCATGAAATAACGTTATGTCATAGTTTGCATTATGAAAAGAAATAGATTGCGCAAGAAATAATTTCACGGCTTTCTGAGGCACCTTTCTGAAAGTTGAAGATGTCCGCTTGAGTCCGAGGTCTTCTGAACTTCCACAGAATCCAACTTTTAAACTGCATTCCATAAGTTATTATATTTCATTTTGACTTCAATAGAAATAAAATCTTTCTTCCGCTTTTTTTTCATCGATGCTTCCGGTTCTAAATTTTATTTTGTTCAAATTGAGTTATCTTTACGAAGTTTGGGGAAGAAAAGGTTACCAGAGATTTTATATATGACGTGAAAGCTCAGAAAAATCTTGCAGTTGGAAATTTCTACATCATGGGAAATATATAGTATTTTAAGAACTTAAACCGTTAATTATACAGTACAAATTACATTGTTAGTTAGATTTCCATGAAAATGAACGAAAAACATTTTTCATTTGGTATATATACATTTAGCACACATTTAAAATTGATTCAGGCACATCTGCTATATAATGTTGGTTTTTTAATTTAGCTAGAAACAATTTTTTATAATATTCAATAACAGGTGGCGCCACGCACACGAACTTCAACGGAACAAAGAATTAATTTAAATTTATTAAATTCTAGCAAACAAATAAACTTATCAACGGAAAAAGTTGATCTATTTAGTGATATAAATTTCTTTTGTTTAATAAAGAATTGAGTTATTTAAGAAGTTTAAAAAATCGCAAATATCATTGAGTTCATACTATACTGAAAAAAAATTTAAAAAATCAAATAAATGAGAATAACTTGAATTATAGTAATTATAATGATACACTTACCTTTGCATTTTAAACCCTGATGAATGATGCCGTACAAGAGTGAACCACAATGGTCACAAAATGCAGGACTTGTGTAAGTATGAATGACAAAATGATGTCTTGTCCTTAGGTCCTTTAAGAAGAAAATAGAATAAAATAATTTAAACATACTTCTTAGACTTTCATATTTTAAGTATATCACTTAAGTAAGATAATCGAATATTTTTTCGACAAATATTGCGTTTAGTCACTGTTTTATGAAGAAGAGTGTCGATTGAAGACATTTTTGCATTTAGAAAAATTAAGTGTTAGGTTGATAAAAGAAGTTCACATTTTTATTGCTTATTTTGATTTACTCTTCTTATTTGTAATTCCGCTATATACGTATATATAAAATTATAAAAATAGCAAAATTTATCGATATCAAATAAGTTCACACACATACTGAAGTATTTTTTTATGTAAGTATATATACATGTACATATAAAGTATTATTTATTGTAAATCTTATTTATGCCTGTCTTTTTCTACCATTTTGGCTACTTTAAATTCAGTTTACAAAATAAATCTTGGATTGCATTATTTTGTTGACTGAGCAAATAACAAAAGTTTTTAATTAATAAGAAATTGTTAAATTTTTTTTTCACGATGCTTTTATTAAAACATTCTTTAGACCTCGCATCATTTATGAATACAATATGAAGTAAATTTATTGTATCTTACTAAGCAACAACAATTAAAAAATGACATTTAAGTTTTATTCATACAGATCTGAAATCAAAAGAAGGTATAAAAAATCCCTTTGGATTAAAAAATTTAATTGAAATTTATTGACTGATTATATTTAAACAATTTTTAGTAAATTCTTTTAGTTGCAAAAGTGGAAACGAAGAATTATTATTTAGCTTTTAAGCTCATAGTTTTAACATTATTTAGATACATATATGCAGTTTTGTTGTGGGAAATTGAAAAGACTCCAATCCGTAGCACAATAGATTATTTATAGCCTAATATTAAATCTAAAAAAAAAAATACTGCATTAGAACTATTTCTAATATACTTCACGAGAACAGTTACATATAAGTTTTTGTATAAACTTGGCTATTAAAAGTTTAATTCTTTTATCATTTTCTTATTCTTTTTGTTTGTTTGTTTTTATTTTGTGGTTGGCGCTGCATAATCAGCGCCAGTAAACTCCATCAAACTCAAGCTCAACTTTTATCATTTTCAAATTTTAGAATTCAAAATCAAATTCCTTCAAAATTTTTACAATAAAAATATGGTCATAATGTTTTATTCTTGCGACATATTTATCTCGAGTGGGAAAGTTTCAAGCTGGACTTTGCTAGGTAGAATTAATTTACTGTTTCTATTAATAACCAATATTAATTAGGAAGATTCTTTAAATATAACTAGTTTTATAACTAGTAAATATAACTAGTTAAAGGAACTAGTTTGAAATAAATTACTTCTAGTTAAATTTTTAATGGCACTGAATAAGACAATTAAAAATTTTAATAAGACTGATAAAATTTAAAATAAAAAACTTCCATGCTTATAATTTATAATTAATTTTTGTATTTTAAGGAAAGGCAAAATATCCATCTACCAATAATATTTTTTTCAACTTTCTAATTTATTCAAATCACAGTGTGTTTTAGGGGAATTTTTTAAGTCGATATAGAGTCTTTTTAATACTAAAATGTTTCTGCTTTCATCATTTTGGAAGGATGCCATTCATGAATGTGACAATGGACAACATGAAGGTGACAACGCAAAAATTAATATTTGAATACATTGTATAAATTATATTTATTGCAAAAATCCTTTAGAAAATTAATGCATAATTCTATGACTACACATTAATTTGAAACGACTTTTGTCTTTGAAGAGCATTTAATTTTTTGAATACGTGAAAGCAATAGCTTTTACGTAAGAATCCACTTATTTTTTATTATTCAGAATGCATACTACATGTATTGAGATAATTTAAGCTAATTAGAATTACAGGAAAAAAACAGAAATATAAATTGAAACAAATACGAAATGTTCTAAAACATCAAATGTACCCAAATAGCTAACTAAAAGTTCAAAAATAAAGGAATCCACCAGCATTTAATGTTAGTTAATTAATATATTTTAATATTAGTCAGTATTAATGTATCACCAAGAATAACCACGATGCTGCCAGAAGAAAAATATCTGAAGAAAATAATATCAAATTTTGAAAACTTTAAGTACATATTTTGAATTGATTCTCATTCATACTGGCCGCATTAAAAACGAAAAGAAAAAAAAATGAGTAAGGTTTTTTTTTTTGCATTCTTATCTTATGTGATAATTTTTCTTTTTGGTAAGAGCTTAATTAATTAAAGTTATTTTTTTATCTACAAAATTGTGCATAAAGAGATATAATACCAAATTCCAAAAAAAGTTAAGTTTTTAAGGTAAAATCATTTAGTTTCATTTAAACGTTATTGAGAGTTTTTCATTAAAATGCTAAGATACAAGTTCACTGATTATAAAAAGAAAATTTATCCAAACTTACGTCTGAATCGACACCTTTGTCGGCTCCTGGGCAGGTGAAAGTGACAAACTCGTGACATCTTTTATGAACCACGAAACTACAAACTGAAAAAAAAAAAGAAAAGGCGAAAATTTTAAGAAACAATACAGTTAATTTCATATTTAAAAATGCACATTTATCATAAGTAAGTATAGATAAGAAACAAATAAATTTTATTAATAAAATTAAGAAATTAATAATAATATTAGTATCAATTTACTAAAAATTGATAAATTTTTCTCTGCCATAAATTTTGATATAGAAGAAATTAGTTTCATTTAATATAAGTGATGCGTACATCATAGATTTCATTGTTCTCTCAATTTTGCGTTGCTTCTGCAAAAGAAGCCATGAAAATTGAATAAGAGGACCATAATAAATTACAAAAGAAAAAGAGTAAAATCTTTTTCAGCATTATTATTTTTTAAAAGTAAAACAAAAAAAAATAACATTTATATTAGTGTAAAATAAGATAGTGCAGATGAAAAACAAAAGTGTTTTTAAGAGTAAAAAATTTCCCTACCCAACTTCCTTCATTAACACACCAAACTCATTACATTTTTCTTATAGAACTTTCTTTTGATTCTCCCGACAAGAGATGTTATTTTTCACAGAGAATTATAGAGTACTATCAGTAGATATTTATTTTGGTAACGATCCCCCCCAAAAAAACACATTTAAAAAACAATACACTATCAATTAAATAGATAGAATTTCAGCAGCGCTAAAATTACGCCAAAAAAGTATATATTATAGAATTATATAGGACATTGTATAAGAATTTTGGCATCTTAAAATTATGATACCTTTGATTTTAAAAAATGAAACCTATGAACATACTCTCTATTCGAGTTGATGTTTTAATTTACTTATTATGTAAAACTATGCTTTTAAGTAAAACACTAACGCACGTGGCGCAGGAATCGCTCTTATTACTTGTCACTGAATGGCAACAGTGAATTGTAAACAAAACTAGATTGCTTCAGGGAATGTTTTTAGATTTGTCTTGCTTTCTTGAATGTCTTGCTTCAGTTTTCACTAATTAATGGCGCTGCTAAATGGACTTAGAAATTCTTTGGTAGAGGCCTCGGATTCTATTAGGTCAGAATAAACAATTTGTAAAAAAAAAAAAAAAAAGAATAGAAAAGAAAGGGAAAAACGAAAAGAAAAGAAAAAAGTGTCAAAGAAACAAAACATTTTTAACAACCGCTAAAATAGGCTTAAAATAGAATGAATGACTTACCTATTCTATGGTTTAAAAAGCCAATAATATGGACAAACAAGCTGCCAGCAAAGACGGTAAGGGGTTAAATAAGCTATTTTAATGTTTTTAATGCAACATTGTTTTAAAGTTTCCACTATAATCTATCAATGATCAAACTTTTATATTACAATGAAATGTAATTGCAACCACGGAGATTTTACACAAAGACAAAAAGAGTCATTTATAAAACAACCACTAACATATTTATAAAATAATTGAAACAAAGGAACAATCTACGTTTAAATAAAATACTTTATTTTAGCCATATTTTTACAAATCAATATCTAAAACAGAAAGGAAAAAAAAAACCAGAATAACAATATTTCAATAATAGAGTTCCACACGAGTTTTCTTTAGCAAAAGAGTTTATTACTAAAATGCCAAATGACCAAACTGTTGCCATGGCACCTTAGTAAGACACTGAACGCGAAAACAAAATAAATAGCAAACCCTATTTATTCAGTTTCAACGTTATTTGTTACAAAAAAGTTGCCTCATTTCACAATCCGAATGCAGTAAATTTTAAGATAAACGATCAGTTAGTTCTCTTCATAAATGCGAGAGCGATAGGGTTACTGCAAATTTGAGTAAAAAGAAATAAGAAATTTTAACTTTCCTATAAGAAACACTATTTTTTTCTATTATAATTAATTCATGTTTACATAAACGACAGTTTTCGAAAACTCATGTAGTCTAAATCGAAAAAAATCTAGCAATTGTGAATCACGAGGAAAAATATCAAGAATTATACATTTTATCCAAAATTCCACACCAAGAAAGGAGTTTGTTCAAGGCAAATAGGGTAGAACTTTGATGAAATCGGCATCCTAGTTATTCTAGGAAGTTAAGATAGCCATATGGCTTTCATGTTGTTTTTTATTAGTAATAGGAGCGTCTAATAAGGGTCATTATACTTATGGATAAATGAATGTAACATTTCAGGTATGTGTAATTATGGGAACTCTGGTACATGTGAATCAGTAAAAGAAGTCACATATGTTTCTCTGGATCGATTCCCTCTCCACCAAAAATAGGACAAAATTTTTTTCGCTTTTCTATGGGATTAATTTTTTTAAGGACAAAATATATAATTGTCCGCAGCTGTCTGTACCGCTGGGTGGAATCTAAAAATATGCCCCCCCCCTTATTTAATCTACATCATCATAGCATACGAAATCCAGTAGCTTAGCAGGGTTCTTATGCTAGGAAGTTTTTTTTTTTTTGAGGGGGACGAGGAATTACTTCCGTTGGTTCAAATTAGTAATTGCTGCATAAGTGATTATCTTTTCGTAAAGAATAGTGTATATTTGTTACATTCATTCATTTTGACAGTTAAAAAATATAAAAACATTTGCTGAAATCAACATGCTGATAAATTAGATTTTTTTCTTCGAGAAACGACTTTATTGAATCTTTTTCTCCACATCAATGCGTAAATACTATTTGGAAACCAGATTTCCGCCCTTTTAAAACATGTAATTCAAGAAGATTTATCTGTTTTAGACATAGATCGATTAAAAGAAAAGTTAAGAATATTTGCATAAGTGCTTAATCGCGTACTTTGACGATTGTTTTTAGGTGAGTTGAAATGTTTTTAAACATTAATATAATTACTGGTATTCATTGCAAAGTTGGATTCTCTCAAATTCATTTAATTTCAGTTAATAATTTAACATTCATAAATCCATTAACAAAATTAAAACTCAAAGAAACAAAAAGAGGAACCATTTACTTTTCTATTCCAATTGTTTAGAACTTTTATCAGCCATACTGGGTTTCATTAACTCAATATATAGGACAAAATGTGATGACATTTAAAAAATTCGAGGTATATTTTTTTAAGAACTCATAATAAACGCATTCAATTTCGAAAAAAAAAATACATTAATAAATGTTTTCGACGAATAGCAATTCCGTTCTCTGAATCAGTAGTTAGAACGGATATGAATAATACTAAAAAGACACAAAATGAAGATTGATAACGGGAGTTTAAAGAGGAAAATGAAGAAAGATAATCGCACTTTCACTGCAAAGATGTGATATATAAGGTTAAAAGTAAAAGAAAATTTAAATGATAAAGTTATATTTAGTGAAATATGTATATAGACATTCTTTTGGAATATGATTCAATTTATGTTTCATAACGAAAATGCTTGCCGTCTGACTTTTGATGAATAAATAATGCATATATATAATGCAGAAGCATTTTGAATTGAATTTTGAGATTTTAAATATACAAATATAAAAAATTCCATATAAAAATCTGTAATGTTGGCTATTAATGACAATTTATGAAGGAATGTTCATAAAATGCAGTAAATCCAAACGGATTACGTACAATTATATATAAATTATAAAACTCCAAAGTGGCATACAACATAAAGATTTAGTGAGACAATTATTTACTAATACTTTATAATTAATTTATTAATTATATTGTAATTAATTGCTTTAATAAACATTGAAAGTATACTTTGTAATCCTGATATATTATAATTCAAGAAATTACAATTTTACAAATATATTTATTTGACAACCAAGTTAATAATATTTTTAAAAACACACGGTTGCTCCCTCCTCCTCAGCCCAACTGCCCTAAAAAAGAAACATATTCCAAAATCTCATGGTCTTCAAAATAAAATGATCTGTTATCTAGGATCTCATGTCTTAGCTTCTTAAATAGATGTCAAGATTTGAGTGGCTTCATTTTTTTGTTTTTGTCGCCAGATTAGCTGCCAAGTACCTTGCCAACCAATCGAAAGATTTAAAAACAGATCGTATCTTAATTCCTTATAGAGACATCGGAAAATTTTGAAACTTCATTTTTGTTTTAGTCACCAAATCCCCAAGCTTGTCGCCAAGGCAAGAAGCCATTGATTTGTCATCTACTAAATAGCGATTATAGCAACAGTAAATCTCTCTTTCTTACAATGAAACGAACTGCACAGTAAAACAGCATTACATATATAGATTCGCCAAAAAATTTTTTCGTTTAATCAGATAAAATAACGCAAACGCCATATTATATATTTCGTTAGAATACAAGGAAAGTATTTCGGAAATATTAAATGCTACAAATCCTGCCAATGAGAATAAAAGTTTAAATCACATCTTCAAGCCCTTTTTATGAAATCGATCGGTAGAAGGCAGGATTGGCTGAAATAAGCCAAGGCATGTCGAAATAATGAACATTTTTCGGAAAAGAAAGTGATAGCGCTTTACTTCCATTTGATGGATTAATTCTCATCAGAGGAAGAAGTTCGATTAGATCTGAACGTGGAGTTATTTGACGGCGCACCTGCAGAATATGAATGAGAGAGGAAAAGAAAAATCTATTAGAGGATCCGTCAGAGACAGAGTTGATGGTTTTGACATTGCCGAAGAGTGCGGGCGAGCCCGTCTATTATGTCGAGCAGCTAAAATGATCCATCAGTAATATTTCGAGGTAATTTTATTCCCAGTAACTTTTATCGTCTTTTAAGCTCATAAAAAAAGGATAAGATTTTTTTTTCTTTTCTGAAATCAAATGGGATAAGCTTTAATCTGGCATAAAAAAAACATACAAAAATTAACAGCACAATATTTAGATCTCTTTTTTGTATTTCTATACGTCTTATATATATCTGCTTTTTCGTAAACGAAGATAAAGCATTACTTATTGTCCAAAAAAATCGTGTTTGAGATTTTGCAAATATTTAAATTGTAGAATTTTCCCGGGTCCGAAAATTATATATTTGAAATTGCGCCTGTTTGTCTCTTTGTCTATTTGCAAAAATGGTAACACAAAAGAACTTTTATTTAGACAAATAAAATTTGAAAAGTACACAAAATTTGTAGATCTCTACCGCAATTTCAAGACTGTCTGACCGAATATACATTAACGCGATTACTACAAGTTTTAGTTTAGTGATATTAACGTCCCGTTTTTAAAGCAGCATGAGGGCTATTTTGGGACGGACCTCGTAATTTTGAACCAAGATCAGATGACGAGGACGACACCTGAACTGGCACCCCCCTCTCCACACCACGCCACACCAGCGGGAGGACGTTTGGCCTGACAGATTTAACGTGCAAGAGATCCCTTCACATGACGGCTCTTCGATGGAATCGAGTCTCGAACTTGAAACCCTCCGGTTCCGAAGCCGAGACCTTACCACCAGGCCACCGCGGCCAGGCGATTACTACAAACGAAGGCAGTTAGACAAACAAAATTGAACGATAGTCAAATGAAATGGATAATGAAATTTTGGTGATGGATAAATGAAATTTTGAAAATAATTTATGCAGTTAAATATCAGATTTGTAAAATATGTGAACCAAATTTTATTCATCTAACTATTTATGATTCGTATTTATCGTATGTTTTGTTTTCAGACAGTTGGAAGACAGATTTCATCTGAAGGAGATTTTGTACAAAACATGACAGAAATTAACGCATTGGTGCTGAGTCCATATACAAAATTTCATCTTTCCAACTCAAATCTCTTTTGAGATATCGTGACAGACAAACAAACAAACAAATGTAATGCCAAGAATGTATCGAATTACATGAAAAATGATTTTATTTTCCATACTTCTATTTTTCAAACATATTTGAATTTAAAAAAAAGTGTTGTTTAATTTAAATTTAATCATTTCCTGTTTCAACATACAGCATTAATCAATTATCATAATGTACAAAACGGTGTAAAGCTTCGAAAATATATACTTTGACTATTACTATTAAATTTTAAAATAAAAAATATTTTACTAAGAATGCATTAAAAGCACATTGCGTATAAAAAATTCAACTAAAATTTTTAGCAAGCATTAATGTCAACGAACCAACTGTTGATCAAAGACGCTATTAGATATATGAAGTAAAAAAAAAACGAATTGTATTATATAACTTCAAATCATGCTTATAACAGTTCCTTGAATTCAAGTTATTAACTATTTATAAGGCAGTAGAAAAGATAAAGGATAAGGCCGTGGCAAGAGATTCTTCTTTTGCAGGTGTTTAAACAATTCTCGGTAACCATAGCGAATTCGCACAGGAGAGAGAAATGAAACAGGCAGATGATCAAATATGTAACCGCATCTTGCTTCAATTTATTAGAGTCATGAACTCAAACACGAGATGGGCCAGACAGAAGTGTTGCAGAATCCATGTGCTTATCATGAACATTATCTGTGGAAAAGAACAATAGTGGAAGTATGAAATATATTTATGACGAGAAATTACAGTATGAGCAGTATATATTTCTGAATATTAAATAGACTCATTAAAAGTCGATGTTCATATACGACTGATGAATATCAGTTTGGTGAGCCAGCAAAGCAACAAATTCAACGGTTCAGGACATTTCAGTATTTGAAAGCACATTTTCCATAAAAGCTTAATCTTTGTTCTGTTTCTTCCGATGTTCTTCAGACAAGTTTTCGTCAAAATATTTTTAAAGTTGGCTGAAAGTGAGTCTATTTAGAAACACGCCATTTTAATTTTTATTAAAGGAATGTAATTATTTTGATTTTTATTTGGAAGATAAATTTAATGAATTAATTAATATTTCAAGTATTTTGTATCCTAATTAGCGGAAGTGGTCTCCCCAAAACTTTCTTCATACTCTCTAATTAACTTGGCCTTACATTCAAAAAATATAAAACATTAATTTTTGGAGTGAATTTAACATTTTTACTGTATCTACGTGTCATCCATCACGAGTTATTTGGCGACTAATTTCTGGCATGCGTTAATAGTATCCGAAAATCGAATTTGTGCTTTAGACACGTTTTTCTCAACCCAACAAAATTGTGCCCAACAAAATTCCATACCTAAATTGATATATTTAAGGCACTGCGTTTTTGAGTTATTCCCTTTACGTGTTTCGGAAAGCACAGATCGTAAAACAAACAACTCCTAATTGAATGTGGCTCAAAATTTGAAAGATGTCTATAAATGATGAAAAATATCAAAATATATTTGATAAAATATATCTATCTTCATTTTATAGCAATCGTGTTAGCTTACATTCAAACAGGTGAACTTCTTCGGAATAGATTTCCCTCAAAATTTGATATAAAACTGCAAATTTGGAGTAAGAACGGTACCAAATTCAACTGTTTACATGAAAGCGTTTTTAGTTATTTTTACCATAGAAAAACAAACCTTTTCTAATTTTTTTTAAAAAAATTTTTTAGGAAGGTCTGAAACGGGCAGATTCACCAAAATCTCGAGTTTGGATTTTTTCCCGATTACTGTACTTTTTACTATACCACGTATACGATAAAATAGAAAAAACTATTCACAATTGGATATATGATTAGATATTTTAGATAAAATCTCCGAATAAATGCATATTTATCTATTTTTAAAATGAAAGCAAAATTTATTTAAAACACGTTTTTATTTCATCAAAATCTTTAATGTTTCACCAACAATTCAATTTATTTTTCTTAAAAGTGTTAGTTCCGGGGCAGAATCACGTCAAAAAAAATTAATATTTGAAATTTTCTACGGGAATTTTCAATGAGTTTCACATAAGTATGAATTCATAACAAGAAACAAATATAAAATCTTAATAAATGCGAAACTATATTTCCTAATCTGATGATAGAGCAGGCCGGATAAGAATATTTGGATAAGGTAGTGTTTTATAAAAGTACCTTTTTTCCATTATAATTATAAACCCTTTTTCGTATCATAATCCGATTTTATAGATATTGGGTTGTTCGGAAAGTCATTTCGTATTTTTTTGTCAAAATGAAAAGAAATTTTCGTTTAATGAATAAATTATTTATTAAATTATAAAATTGCCGTTCTGGTCTAATACCTTTTGCCATATTTTTGGTAGTAACATGATTACACGCTCATAAAAGTTTTGGTCTTTGCGGTAAAAAAAAACTGATCGAGGTGGTTTTTGGCCTAATCATTTGAAGGAAAAATTTTGCAAATCAGTTCTGGTACTGATGTACTGTTAACACATCTTCTCCACACATATTGGCTAATTTATTTCTGGCTTGAACAGCATTTTTACCTTTTATAGCAAAAAAGAAAAAAATGACGAAAATGCTGTTTATTGCTCTCCATATTTAAAAGGGCACCATCCAAAAACTACTGCGAAGAATCAGCTGCACTTTTTCACACTCAAGCCTTGCTATATCAGCTCTTAAAACATAAAATGATTTTGCGGTTTAAGTATGAAATTGGGTGCGAAAAATGCAATTAAATCCTTTGTCAGGAAAAAACGAAATTACTTTCCGAACAACTTTATTTTCTGATCATTTCATTCAGGCCATTACTTTATTATTAATTGTCATGCATAGAAATTTTTTAAAATTTATTGAGGAAAAGGCAGTCCAAAACAAAATCTGGTACAAATTTAAAAAATATATATTTTAGAATTATTCAATTACAGGAATTCAAAATCATGTACACTATACAGTATGCATGTTACTATTTTAATTTGCAGTAACAAAAAGTGTTCTTCATTTTATTACGAAGAATTAAACCGGCTAGCCAAGAATTAAATTGTAAGTTTTTTCTATAATTCAGTATCAAGCGATAAACTGAGCAGTGAATTTTGTTATCTAGCAACAAATTTTATATTTCTTAAAGAATAATATTTTAATTACTATTTGTTCGTTTTCTTTCATTATTTATAATTCACTGAATAAAAAATGGGTTCTCATAAAATCCTATTATTTGCGAGTGACAGTTGCATAAATACAGAAGAAATAATCGTTTGCAACGTGAAAAGTTTGTTTTCTTTTTTCAGTTAAAAAATAAAATAAAGTTTTTTGTTCACATTGTCTATTCACAAATTTTCATCCATTCTGTAATATTGATGAGTCTGTATTTCTTCAGTTATATCTATAAACAAACGTCAAACATAAAGCTGAATTGAATAGAGTACATTTTTCAGTCTTTTGGTGATAATAAAAATTGCTTGCTTCCTCGAAATTTGAATATAATTGCAATAGTATCTCATTTATCAGACTACGGACCGAGAACTCTTTGAACTTCACTTTCACAATGAAATTTAAAATAAAAAGGGATGCAAAGTTTTCCTCGTCAGTAGGTTAGAACATATAAATAGAGATATTTATGGAAATCAATTGAAATCAGTTTTCCATTTTTTTATTCCTGTGAAATGAATTTAAAATGTGAATGAATGAATGCCATTTTTCATTTGTTGTTTAATCAGTGAAAATTCACAAACATTTAATTCTGTGGTTAGGTTTTCCTATTAATTCAATTTCATATATATTCATTCAAAGAGGAAGATGAAGGTTAAAAGTTTAAGAAAATAACATTCACTAATTCCCCTTTGGGATGAAGGTTTGATTAGATTCTAGATATACAATGATACCTGGGTAATGCGTAATTTTCAAAGGTAGAATTATTCTTGATGGGTCAATTATTACCTAAGAACCAAATGTTCTTTCACAAATTTAAGCAGGAACGGTCTCCATAAAATTTTCTCGCATACTCTCTAATATAGGAGCTATCACAGAAAAAGTCTTGCATGGTTTTGGCATAGAATACTTACGAAATACTACCTTTGACATGAATTAAGTATTTTTTACTGAATCTATCGTGTGATATTAGACCATTTTCTAGGCAATTTATTCCTGGCATATAGTTAACAATTTCCGAAATCAAAATAATGATTTAGACCCGTTTTTTAAAACCTATTGAAGCAAAAATTTGACAAGAACTTAATTGTATTCATGAAATCTCATTAAAATGATGTTATATTTAAGTCACTGCGTTTTTTAATTATCGTGTTTACATTGCTTCTGAGATTATAAACCGACAGACGGGCAATAATTCGTTAGATTTGGCTCACAATTTGATAAATGGTTACATTTGCGTTGTTACATATGCGTACATAATTTTATTTATCTAACTCTCTTCGTTTTGCAATTATCGAGTCAATTTATATTCGAACAGTGAGCAGACAGACTTCTTCAAAACGGATTTTACACACAATTTGACAGAAATTTATAAATTCTGTATATTTCGTACAATAGAAAATTAAAAAATAATAGGCTTTATGAATAAATAAATGCAAAATAAAATTGAATAAACCTGATGATGAGATGTTCTCAAAACTTCTCGTACAAAATCTCTTAAAGGTACCTTCCCTTTCGGATAAAAATTGTACAACAAGTAAGATAGTGAATATTACGAGTATCAAGATCTTTGCATCTAAGCATTTGGTGTTTTTCAGTTTAGAGAAAAAAATTGATACATAAATATAAATAAAAAATGACGATCGCATGCAGAATTTTATTGACTCAAGACATCGTATTTTGGAGTAATAGCGTTTTAATATCTGTGAATTTACAAATCGAAAATCAATGAGCCGGTCGATGGATTTTTTTCAAAATCTGATACGGGTTTATATTTAAGACACTAAAACAAGTGTAAGAAATTTAATTCATTCAACTCTATAGTTACTGTGTTCATTTTCAGTCGAGAAACAGAAAAAAATATATGAGTGGAATTAGTTCAAAATCTGATTTAAAAAAAACTACAAATTGATTGTAGAAAATACTTATCGAATTTCATCAGTCTATATATACCAAAGCATTTTTGAAATATCATTTTCACAGAAAAAAACATGCCAAAAATATAACTTAATATTAATAATTGCTACCTCAAACTACACTGACGGAAAAAAAATCCCACACAAAAAAATACTTGTACTAGATAAACAAAATTTGGTAGTTGTGTTTATACATTTGAAAGATGACATCGATTGAAATTTCGAGCTTCGCACATAAGTGCGTCGCTAGTGACGCCACTCAGAACTTGCAAATCAGGTTTGTTTTTAATGCGTACTGAAAGGCTTGTGAGCATATTTTATCTTTGCAATTTGACATCTTGAATTGATGTTAGCCAAGAATGCCTTTAAAAAGATGAAGAAGTCATCATCAACAACTCACCGAGTGCGATTGAGGTCTTTAAATAGGACTACGAGAAGGTTGATTTTCTTTCCGCGATTTTGTAGAAAGACTTGGCAGGAGTGCATCCACTATGCGCGATTTTTAGGAACAGAGGTCAAAGCATGGTACTCCCTCAAGAAGACCGGGTTCCGGGTGAACACGTAGCATTACTGAGAGGGAAGACCACTTTTCGATGTACTGCTGTGGCGCATCGCACTGCATCTGTGGTAGAAATTTGAGGTGCATTGATATCACAGAGACACAACGAACTGTTATAAATCGGTTACTTTAAAGACAGCTCCGAGCCAGGGGCCTTGTAGCGTTCCTTCTACTGACTCCAAGTCGTTGCCATTTGCGACGCCAGTGGTGTCGAGCTAGAGTTCATTGGAGGACGGAATGGAAATCTGTTGTGTTTGTTGATGAAAGTAGATTCTGGCTTGGTGACAGTGATTTCTGTGTGTTAATCAGAAGGAGGTCAGGTTACGCCTGTTAACAAACTGTCTGCGGCCTAGACACACTGGACACACAAATGAATCCATAGTCTGGGGAACAATTTCCTATGAAATAATGAGTACTCTCGTGGTTATTCTAAACACACTGATTGCAAATTTGTACGTCAGTCTGATAATTCAATTTGTAGAGCTGATATTCATGAACATCATTCAATGGGTAGTTTTCCTACAAAATAACGTTCACCCTCATACCACTGCTGTAACGCAACGTGCTCTACAGATTGTCAACATGTCAACTTGGCCTGAGAGATCACTAGAGATGTGTTTCCACTTGAGCATGTCTGGGATATCATTGAACGGCAACTACAGCATCGTCCACAACCAGCCCTGACCCTGATTGAGTTACATGAGGCAATGGAAACCAATATAGTTTAGCACATACTTTTTCTTAACAGAATGAAGTTCCATATTGAAGTGGATAAAACATTTTATTTTAAAACTAATGTTAGAGTAGCAATATTTTTTAGTTTATGCATACCAGATAGAACCACGTTTTAAAGGAGTCCAGCATTCGTAAAGTGTGATGCCTAGCTCATATAATTAAAAATTATGGGTTGATTCATTTTGTTGCTGCTGTTGTTTTATATGGCTGTAGGGTTTGATGAGGATTTTGTCTGAATCCCATTTTTACAAATTGCGTAAAGATACATGTGCCTTCTCACTTATCTGAATCCACCAAAAATTGACTCGCGACCTAATGGTTTAAAACTCTTGCCATAGAAAATACACAGAGAAGTAATATTTCTGAAATGAACCTTAAAAATGGAGGGGAGTAGCGAGCGTCCCTTAATGAATATCCAAGGAGTTTTTATGTGAAATAAAAATTACGGGAATCGGACCATAGTTGAGATTAGGGGAGGAGGTTCGAGAAATATCATAAAATGAAACCGAAACCTTGAAACAGCTTCAACAAACGAACCATTTTCGCCAATTATTTTCGGCACGAGTTAACGAATCAGAATGTGCTTATTGCGCAAGTATAATTTAATCAATGCTTTTATTTTGTTGTGTGACAAAAAATGGTTTAACGTTACTAAATAAATTCTATTAATCTAGTACATGAATAGGTGGTAACTGAAGACTGCTAATTAAAGATTAAGTAACAGTTGCGTTAAGCATGCTCTATAAAGCGTTTTTCCCTAATTCAGAATTATTTTTTACATGAAGTATTTGTTTAT
Organism: Argiope trifasciata; assembly: GCA_026543055.1. Classification (NCBI taxonomy): domain Eukaryota; kingdom Metazoa; phylum Arthropoda; class Arachnida; order Araneae; family Araneidae; genus Argiope; species Argiope trifasciata. The sequence goes on from JAPMOQ010045292.1 coordinate 2,981,515, forward strand.
AATATTACAATAAAAAGAAAGCGCGCAGCATGAGAAGGGAAGTGGTGCATTAGCACACAAAGAGCGATATTTCAAAAATAATATGATCTGGCATTTTAAAAAGGTCACTTCACAAAACTGCTCCCATTTTTTATCACTTAACGGTGGGAAAACTGAAAACGCCTGTTAGAGCAGAGTGTAGATTTTCCACGAAATGGCATTTGTTAACCTTCCATTTCCGTTAAAAACACCCATTCATTTAAGCGCAAAAACACAATTTCTGGGAACGAGCACTCTTTCAAATTCTTTTAAAGGCGCAAACGATAAAAAGGACTTCCGAAATCGATTTTCACAGCTTGGATTACTGCTTTTTTTTTTCGCAGGCGGCGTTTTTCATCGGAAACACAGCAGGCACTATAAATAAAAACGTTCGATACCTGAAAAGCGAATAAATGATTTAGAGACAGACGCAAGGAAATAAAGCATCGCCCGGAAACTTAAGCGGTCACTAGGGTGAATTTTGAAATAAAAAATCATTATGTAAGTTACATAAATTAGCAATATAAGAGAAAACGAAACTAATTACGGAAACTGAACCAAAAACTATTTCGGATTCGAACAAGACTAAATATAAATGTTAGTATGATTGAAACAATTATTGCATAGGAATCCAAATTAATAAAGGATCCGGTCTGAGGACTTTGTCAAGGGTCACCCTCAGACAGGGATTCAAACCAGGGATTTTTTCTGTGATGGGTCTGACTTTCGTCAAGAAATTGACCCCTCGTAACCCGAAAATCCCAGAATATTGAGGTTTTGGAGATAAATTAGTATCACACAAGAAAAGACATCAAATTTGAACAATGGTAAGTCAAAATCACAGCAACCAAAAAAACATGAAACCATAAAATCAAATTTGTCAAAACAAGAATGTATAGAGACTACTAACTAAATTAAAATCTTACATATCACATATTTTACAATAAATTTTATAAAATAAGTCAAACTGAAATCCAATAAAAAATCACAGTAAACCTGACAATCCCAAGAATAAAATCAAATAAGAAGGTAGAAAAAACCCACATCAAGCTGAAAATGCACCTTCAAATACTAGCTGAGAACAAAAGCGAATATAATAAGAAGTGAAATCCTATATCTGTAATTGTACATCCTGATACTAGAAAAGTTTTGCCGCGTTAAATGTGAAAAACGCCTACCTTGTTCGGTCATATACAACGTCATCAAAAAGAACTCTAGGAGCACCATCTTTTGAGTAAAACTAGTTATTTAGTTATAATTTATATAATTGTTTTTTAATTAATGATTCGATATTGCAAAAGTTTTTTGGAATAATTAGTTTCCATAATTAGTTTCGTTTTCTCTTATATTGCTAATTTATTATGTAACTTACCCCATTCTTTAATAATTCCCATACTTTTCCTACTATCAAATATTATAAAGGCATGTGTTGAATACACGAAATTCTCATGATACAACAAATAGAAAGATTTTTGTTAAATAAAAGTGATTGCTATCTGAATACGGAGTTCTTGTTTTTTTAAAAACCCTTTTTCATGTATGCAGTATATAAAGAGAAATTATTGTAATCGTCAAAAAACTTAACATAGGCATTTTTAGAAGTCTCCAGGTTTACAAACTTTCTGACTACTAAAAAATATTTTTATAATTATATCTGTCAATCTGATATCTATGAAATTGATTACATAAAAACGCTTTTAAATTTGACAGAATTTTTTATATAATCTTTAGATCTTTTGAAAAACTAATCAATTTTGAATGAATTCAATTCATAAGCATATTTGTTCGATACTTCAAATATAAGTCGAGACAAAGCGAGATAAATGGATACAGTTTGAATACAAATGCTATACAAATTTAATATCCTAAGTGTAGACATACGTCAAATTTGGAACGAGATATGGTAAAGAGATTATCGTTTGTTGAACAATACTTTAACATGCCTTAAAACATAATAATTCCAAAATGTATAGATTTTAATAAATTAAACTCCTTCCTTCCTCAATGGCACGACAGCCACGGGTGGGCCCCGGCCTTTTCAAGAATTTTTTTCCAGGCTTTTCTTTTCTTGGCCTTGTCCCCTTCCAGGCAATCAACCAATCTGAGGTTGGATTGGCTCCTAGTTCTTGTTCCAGTAGGGTTGGCAAGAAATATTTTCTATACTCATTAAATTAAATTAGGCGTGTAATTTAATGGTTATAATTTTAATTCGAATTAAATTTTGGTTCCAATCGAACGAAATAAGGCATTAAAAACACATATCCGATTATTTTTTTTTTGGTACCTACGTCCGTGATTTATCGTCTAAGATTCTAAATTAAATTAACCCCAAACCTCGATCTTCTGTAACTTTTGTTCGCCAACGGCATTTTTTTAATACATAAATACCAGTTTTCCTTATTATATTATGAAGTACCAATATATGAAGATTCGGCATATTATTTCGCATTGAATAGGTTTAAGTATAAAGCATACTTTTAATAAAAAATTTAAAATTTTGTCGAACTAATAAATATTGTCTTAGGTTGGACCTCACAATTTTGATTGACAGTTATATGACACCTAAAATGTCACACCTCTTTCTAAGCGTCTGCACTTTACAAGAAGGAAGAATACCTGCCATGAGTTAATAGTATCCCAAAATAATAATAGTATTTGCGTTTTTAAGACTTTCTCTCAAACGACTAAAACCAAACTTTGGCTCAAAACTGCACTAGTAGTCACAAAATCTAACACCGAATTCGATGTATTTATGACGGTGCGTTTTTGAATTATCGCGTTTACATGTGTCTGAAAGGAAGCGCCGACAGACAGTCATCCTGTTGTTGGTTTTGGCTTAACTTTCTGCATGTATCTACATTATATATGGTAGATTCGGTACGCACCGAATATTATCAATATAGTTTTCGTTTTATAATTATTGCTCTAATTTTTAATCGAACAATCGGATTTCATCTGAACATATTTAGTCAAAATTTAATGCAGATATATTAATTTGGTATAAAAACCATTTACCAAATTTCAACTGATTAGCTTAAAGCGTTTTTATCTTTGACACAAACAAGTAGACAGATGGGCATTTTCTAATAATACGTTTCTAATAATAATAACTCTAATAATACTCATAAAGGTCCAAAACGCGGAAAATCGCCAAAATCTGGAGTTCGTATACGAAAAAGTAAAAAATTAGCAATGAAGTACAGCATTTTCTTACATCATAATTTTATAATATATAAATTTATAAAATCTACAAAGCCCCAAACAGAAATCTATACCGGAACTAGCAATGATACACAATTTGAATCTCGCACTTTCTTGATAGAATGAAAGAAAATAAATCGTATATCACTAATGCATTTGATTACAAAATCCTCACCACCATCAATATTGCAGGGGAGGCCACGAGCCACGGTTCATTTATTTTTTAGTGTCCACCGAGGGAGACATAAATGATTCAAATGGCACGTCTCCTGTCCGGAATGGAGACAGACGACATCCGAAGAAAACAGACATGCCATTAACCCTGGGCCGAATGAAAACAGTCTTGCAATCAGCAGAGCCCATCAAGCAAATGAGAGTTTCCTGCGTCTCTGCCAGGCACTTCTGTCCGTCGCCTACTCGAGCTGCCCACTTAATTCCAACATAAACCCTAATGAATGAACAAAAAGTGGCGGTCGTTGATTGAGATACTTAAACATCATGAGGCAAGGACGTTCCGTTTGTCTGATGCAAAGGATATATTAACACGGGCCGTAATTGAATCTGTCTGTCACGAATCGAATCTTTCGACCAGGTGGAACCTTTAAGCCACCAGTGGAAAATACAGAAGAATCGGGTTCTGTTAATGTTTCGAACAAAGAAAATATATTGAGGACATTTTTGCAATAAAGAGAAATAGAAAGATAAAGCATTTGGAGAGAGAAATTAATGTATGGATTAACCTTATTACACGTTTAAAAAATCAAACAGCATAATATGCTGATTTTTGTTTCAGTAAAATGATTAAAACTTATAATTAATGCCTCACCTTCGAAAATTAGAAAATATATCTGATGAGATAATATCTGATCTCCAGCATAACAATAAGTCAATAATACAATCACTCTAACATTGTAATAAGTTATTTTTTAGCATTTTTCCAAAGGTTTGCATATTTTTTTTATATATAGCCTTTTGAAATTTTAGCTCATCAATTTAACTCTCATAATGTGGTGTCCCCTCCGGGGAGGCACCTCGTAATTGAGGATGATGTTCAGTACTTTGCTACCAACGCGCCAAATTGGCAGACACTCATTCTAAGGTTGCTCCGTTTTTGTAACTGCTCGGGTCATGACCCGGCAGAAAGAGATTTGAACTTGGACGCGATGCTTACCGTTGGTAGCAGGGTGATTCCATGCCCCTTCTCATAGCAATAAACTGCATAGTATAGAAGCATCGTTTCATCATTTTAGTTACACCGCAATTCCTTTGTTTATTTCTATTAGTTACACCGTAAATTTATAGTTCATTTCTCATCATCAAATGTACAGCCATCATCGGCATACACAACAGATGAGATGCTTCCGGTTTGGTGGTTGGATCTAGCCAACCCAGTGGGTACAATTATAATTGAGGGTCTGACCGTCCCATCGATGGCGGGACGTATTCCCTATGGGAAGAGTTGTATTGTGGTCGGTTATGACCATTAGGACTCAACCACAGTTCCCACCAGTGATGCTGTTGCGGCGATCCGGTCATTCAGTTTTACGTAGTTTATCCGCATGCCTATGGGCGGGTCGGAGGTCAGATATAAGATTTTCCCAATATGGTGTTGGTGCAAAGGAGGGAGTTCCTTGAGAACTAAGTTCCCTGAATATGTGCGTATATTCTCGTTTCTTTTGATGTCACAATTTATGTGGCTAGTTAAAGATGCTAATAAAAGGTAATGGCCTTCTATGTGAGGGGATCAAGCAAAGATGTTTGAAATGAGGGTTTACTTCATATGTTTTTCGGGGCTTGCGTTATTTTCCACAGTTCTCATTCCGTTACTCCGCATGTTACTAGTCGATTCTGAATTCTTCTATAACCATTACGTTCCAAATGATATAAAGTTTTGGAAATGTAGATTTTAGATTTTCAATTCGGAATTTAAAGATGTTGAAGAGTTTTTAAATGTTCTCAGATGGTAGATATTCAAAAAGAAAATAATAAAACATGTAATTTGGAATTTTTACACGTCAGACAATATATCTGGAAGTATTAATATATAGTAAAATATACATAAATTAAAAAAATATTTTTGAACTAACACAGAAATGGAAAAGTAATTGTTCTCAAGTTTAAGGGAACTCGGGATGTCTTAAAATTATTTTTCATGCATAATTAGATATTTAAAAAAAAAGGCTTGCTCTTTTAACGTCAGATAATGTATTATGAATTTCGAAAATAAACTAGCTATATAAAACAAAGGCAACATTAAATGAATTGAATTGTTTATTTATATAACTACTAAAAATATTACAGCACAAAAATGAGTCTTACACCATCTGCAACTTAAAAAAAACTTATACCATTTCAAAGATACCAATTTATTGGTCGCATAGTTTTGTAATTGGAATCGATAGTCACACTCTTTTTTAAAAAAAACATTTAACATTTTAAGTTTATTTTACAACAATATATTTTAATGTTCTAAAATATTCAATATTGCAATATAAAATATTCTCTCGTTGTTACAAATGTTTCATTCTGGATTTTTTTCAATCATTGATTATAAAAGTATTAAAATATGGCCTACTTTTTCATAACGAGTACGTTCTGTTTATAATAAGTTTTTTTTTTTAAATTTTGAGCTTAGTTTTTTGAAACTTTTTAATAATGAACTTTTAATTTCTCAAATAAATAAAGACAAAAATAATTGCGTTATCATTTTTGAATAATTCCTGCAAGAAAAACTGAATAAATCAGTTTACTTTAATTTTTTTTACATACGAAATTAACGATGAATTCCAAAAAAATAAATAAGAGCAATAATATATTATCCAGTAATCATGGATTGATTATCTTGTGAATACAGAGTATCTAATTATCTTCTACACATTTGTTTTCTCTGCCATTTCTATTGAACAAGTAATTTATAAGAACGAATTTAATTTTAATGAATTTAAAACGATTGTGTATTCGGAATTCAAGAATACAAAATATTTAATGCATAAAATTATTAATTTCTATTTCTATTTATTATTTAACTTTAGCATCAACCTTGCTCAGTAATCAAGATGGATGGGATAAAATACTCCAGTTTTGGAAATTCAACATCACCGGTGAAATCTAATGGAATATTTAAAAATCTCAATAATTGCTTTAAGTATAAGCCTAAAAGAACACGAAATAAGTACAAAATCAAATAAATTATTTTCAGAAAAAGTCTTTCCTCGTGATAGGATTTTCGATAATCGCATTTCTCTTTTTCTGATCATTGATTACAAAAATAAAAACAACTTTTATACGTATTCACAAAGGAAACTCCAAAGCCGGGAGAAAAATGTTCTAAAATAAGTTAATATAAAATTTTACATGGAACTAATTCAATTCGATGTGTATGAAGCTCGAAATATGCATTTCGCGTGAGAGTAGGGCTTAGTGCGTCAAAATTGTCTTTTGAAAGTGCCTAAAAATTAATTCAAGACTATTTTTGATAGATAAATTCGATTTATGCTGGAATATATATATATATATATATATATATATATATATATATATATATATATCCAAAAGGAATATTATTTAAAGGTAGGATTAAACTTCTTAATCAAACCAACTACGCATTTAAATATTAAAAATGGTAAAAACTTTAAAAAGATCATTTAAAATTTGATTTAACTAATAAAGACAGCGCAATATATATATATCAATACTTTCAAATGAATAAGATAAAACTAATTAGCTTTGTTTGCATTTATAAATGAATGAGTAAAAAATTATGTTTTCTTGATGTTTATTAGATCCCTGGTTCAATTAGGGGTAAAATATTCTTCCAATTCCTGACCCTGGTTCAATTAGGTTATTTAATAAAATGTTCTTGATCATCATTTTCTTTTGAGACTAAAATCAACCGTTTTATAAAATTTTAAATATTTCATAGTTATAAATAGTTTTAATGGAATACTTAAAGATGATTTACCAATCCACACCGCCTCTTCGGGACGGCCATTGACAAGCCCAAAATATCGAAATAAAAGCATCATGACTCAATCTATTTTAGTCGCAAAAGTATTGGATTTTTTTCTCTTTAAAATGTAAATGTACTACTTTACTAAATATGATTAATAAAGCCAGAAGAATGTATAGAAATTTAGACATTGTATTTTTTTAGAAGTACCTTTATTGATTGAAACAATATAAATTATAATTATTTTTCATCATTTCGATTTATCTAATTAAAAGTGAATGCTTTATTTTTAAAAGTTTAGAAATCGGCTATCCGTCAAAAATTAAAACAGATATCCAGTATAATGCTAATTTTAAAATACATCATTTAACACTGCATACATAAAAAGAGGTATAATGTACAAAAAGATTCAAAATTATGGTATGGGCACATTCACCCAAACTTTATAATTCCGTGGTGTATAAAACGTTTACGTGCGGGAATTTGAAAATAAAAATCTACGGGCTTGTGATATTCACAATCTTGCCCAAAATTTAAAAATTTCTTTACTAAAAAATATTCGAGAGAATTTCAAAGAGATTATTCACGTTAGTATTTTTTGGGAATTAAAAAAATTTAAGTAGAATTTGTTTACTTTCGAATTCAGAGAGATCAGAAATGTAGAAATTCTTCAAAATCTGGAGTTCAAATTTTTTGGTGATTGCAATATTTTCTCTTTTTTATGATCTCTTTATACGTCTTACTACAGAAAGTAAGAAAAAGATAAGGAATGATGGAATATTCTATTATCTCCTTTTTTCTTTTAATGACACGTTCAGATTATTCGATGTAATGATTCTTTTCAAATATTCTTGACTCAACATCATTCAACTTGTTCTTGTTTATTAACTAAATAATTACGACAGGGAAAAAACCCTACTAAAGAATAGAAGTTTCACCAAAAAGAGAGAGAGACTAACACGCATATTACACTAATCCCATTTCAACTAACGCTTCTGGCTGCTCTCCACTAACAAAAGAATTTTTCAGTCTGGCGCTACATTACGTTAATATCCTTCCTCGAATGAAGATTTTCCAACACCAGCGGGGGAACATCGTCAGGGATAAGAACCTACGCTCGCCTACCTAGCAGCAGCAAAAGGAAAAGGTTATCCCTTGCAAAACCCCACTTGAAGCCGTAACGAGCACATTTATCCGCATAATTTAACGAACATACACCAGAATCGCTGAGGGGAGAGGGAGCAAGAACGATTCTTAAACGACACTGGGAGAGAGGGAGCGAGCGAGAGAGAGAAGAAGGCACAGCAGACGTCAGATGCTGAGAAGGCGGGTGCATTGATCGACCCAGGTGAAGAGTAGTGGATCGATTCATCAGGTAGCTGTACCACGTACCACGAGTCTGAGAGCAACAGGTTTGGTTTGTTTGGTTTTGGAGATTCAAGGCGTGGGTGTTTTCAGGGGGTGGGAGTCGATGGAAAACGCCAACGTATGTTTGGAAATGCCACACAAAAGCTAGGGATAAGGCCAACTAGATAAATTCATGCCACTTATTAAAAAAATGGACTATTTGTTTTGATTAAAGTATGATACAATGTTAGAGGCTGTGAAGAAGAAAATGCGTAGGTTGGAGTGAATCTTTTGACTCATTGGCCTTTTAGATACAGTATCTTGCTTTTATAAGCTCGGCAGTACCAATAGGATGGAGAGAAGGCGTTGTTGTTACGCGTTAAGCAACTCGAGAATTTTTACGATTGGACGAAGGAGTATGGAGAAGATTTACTGCTATATAATATCGTTTGACGTTTATTAAATAGTCATTTGTTCGAAAATTTTTCAAAGAAAGTAAATCCTAAGGGATCAATTCTTAAGAAAGGATTCTTTCTTAAAAAGATTTGGCAGATATTAAAGTCCCACGCAATCTTTAGAAAAAGCATGAATTTTTTTTCGAAATTGACTTTTAAATGTAGGCTCTAAAAATGAAAAGCAAAGAAGCACTTGGTGTCTAAGAGAAATTATCTGTAAATCTTCGCATGGACCCTAAAGCGTATTTTGTGAAGTCGGTAGCTTATTTGATATACGCTTAGTTAAACAACCCATGAGCTATGAAAATACTAGGCAGACAGACATAATTTTATTTTTCTAAATAAAAAGATAAACAAAATAAAAAAATAGTTTTTATGAGATAAGGGAAGTATAGATGATTTAATTGCATCACAGACTTCTTTTTACAGTTAAGTGAAATCTGCGATAATATCATGGATATATAAACAAATTCTAAGCATTCGGAGATATTTTTAACAAGCATCATTAAATACATCAATATAACTACTATGAACTATTGTTAGATAATATTAGATTTTTAAAAAAGGCGTTTTCTCAAGCCTACAACAAAAAACTAATTTTATATTCATTAGTTGCCACTGGCGACCAGGATTTTTGGCCTCCATTTATATATTTAAAAAAATGGTAAACATCAAAGATCCATTTCCTCTGTCACAGATGCAGTACAAATTTTGCCAATTCTTATTCCGCATTAAATTAATGCTATCTATGGTCACACGAGTTTCATATTAAATCAAAGAAGCCATTTTCATAACCACCGTCCATTTCCGAAAAAGCATAGCTTCATTGTACACAGTTTCGAAAACTTCTTCTTTGGGTTTATTAGTTAAAATCACTAAATAAAAAGCATAATACACCGATTATGTTAATTTAAATTTCATTCAAAAGTTTATGACTCTTTAATTTGCATCCATCATCAACTTCATCCATCCTTTCCACATCCATTCTGACCCGCCTCCGTATAGGGCATACTCGACTTACTCACAAACATTTGCTATTTGGAGAGAATGCTCCAAAGTGTTCCACATGCCATACGGAATTAAGTGTTTATCATATTTTAATAGAAGGTACGAACTATAATTTATATCGCTCTCGCTACTTTAATTCATCTCCGATAACTCTTTCAGCTTTGCTGGGAGAGAAACACCATCCAAATACTTTTAACTTTTTAAAAGACATCGGCCTTTTAACGAACATTTAACTATTTTATGAACGTTTGGAATTTTATCATTTAAATCTTTTATATTTCAACTGTTTTATATAATAACTTGTTCAGTAAATGAATTTTAAGAATATTTTTATCGCATATATGGCGCAGTATAGCCAAGAATGGTTCTTGTGCCAAAACAAATTCAAAGCAACCAACCAACCAACCAAATCCACATCCATTCTCTAGAAATACTGCAAAATAAAATTTAGAAAGAGCTCCCAAAATTAGCAACTGGATCGATTTTGCCAATTTTCATTCGTCACCAATTTATTTCGCCATTTTACAAGTAGTTAACTAATCAGAATGCTCTACCATTACTATGCTATGATAATAGAAATTATTATTCTACATTTGTAATAGCTTGTTTTTTCTGCTGATTTGTTATATATTTACCGTTCAATTTATTATTGTTATAAATCTATAATATTGTTTTCTGGCACAATTACTCTCATGGTCAGGAAAAGTAATTTAAAAATATTCTTAAAGAATGCTAAGAGGTAGCTGAGTCAATGACCATGATCTAAGGGACACTTTGGGACAATAATGAAGCTTCTAGAAAATGCAAGATATATGGCGATATCTTTATTACGAGTCGAGACTCTGAGAGTTTTCCAGAGAATTTTATTTTCTAATTCCTTAAGTAGAGGTCCTTAGACGAGCAGGAAATTTTGTCCTTGGAGTGTTAACCGCCAAGTAAGTCCACTAGGTGCACTACTACTGTGCTGTCGCTGGTCTATAATAATACAGATTTACTATTTGTCTATGTGTTGTGCTATCTTTATATATGCTTCGAATGTGTTTTCCTACTTGTGTTTGGTATTTCTTTGTGGAATAAAGCCTCTTTACCTGTTATTGAGCTTGTTACACATTTTGCATCATACATTCATTGGAATGATTTCCGTAACAATATTTTTACACTGGAATTTTTCAAGCCATGTTTTACTAAGTTTAAAACACGGAATTACACTAGAAGAAGATGTACATCATAATGATTGATTTAGTACTTAAACTGATTATCTAATTACAGCAATTTATACAACACTAGATAATAACATTGAAAAGACAGACTAATGGCGCAAGTCCTACAGACGCAGTAATTAATCAGATTGGAAGTGCTTTACCGGACACCAGGAAGTATCAGAATTGTCCTGAATCTAGCTATGATGTAAACAATGAGTCGGACGAATGAAATGAGTTTGTGTAGGATTAGCTTATAAACAAAGAATGGGAAATTTTAGTATTTCCTGTGTTTCTAGCTAATTTCAAAATGAATAAACAAACTAAAGGCAATCAAATTACTTAAGAGATGATTTGATTCACTCTAATATTTTAGAAAATGTTTCTTTTCACAATTTTTTTGAAATAATCATAAATGATTATTCAAATTCAATCCATGGGTATGACTAAATTGAAAGAAGATCACAGTAGTAAGACTGTTTCTTAATTTTTTTAATACAAGTGAAAAATATTTGTTATTGCTTTAAAAAATGGGAAATGCAAAGATTAAAGAAATTAAATCAAATCGTCAAAACTGTGACAAAAATAAAATTTTAATCTAATACTTAATTGCAGGAAATGATGAAAGCTATTTGAAAGCATCAGAATAAAGATTCTAAGCTCAAAAGGAAATTTCAAATAATAGATGCTTTAATCACCTAATTAATTGGCCATTTACGAGCATCATTTTATCGAATTTTTACATTTTTATACAATTATTAAGCCACTCATAAATGTTATAATACAATATAATAAATACTTCGCCTTTATAATATGTCAGGCATTCTATATATTTTCCATTTAAAAAAACATTCTCAAAATAGGAGAAAAAGTAAAATAAAAATAATAGTAAAAATATATCAAATAAATGATTAATAATGACATACGGTTGGAAAACTATTTTAGTGTATCCCTTCACATCGCAAACCATGGCAAGTCACCATATCGAAAAGCAAGATGACTGTTGGGGAAGTAATGTAGCAAAGCAGTCCCAAAAGGTTACAAGCAGAAGCATCCAATTTGGTTGTTTGAGTTGCCATAACGGCAAAAAACGACAATGACATCTTAAAGTTGATTTTACATTAAATAGGTTTAAAACAAACAAAAGTGAAATTGATCTCGTGGTTTACTGAATAGAAACAGTTTTTACCAATTTTGAGCCGAAGTGGTTAAGTATTTCAATAGAATAATATATTAAGCACAGGCAAAAATTACCTGAAATTAAATAGCTTTGATGTTGTAATAGTCTTTTTAATTTCTTGTAAAAATAGTATAGAGAAAGTATTGTAATCATAAAAAAATTCGAGCCCGAGATTTTGGTGAATCTCAACGTTTAGATCTCCCTAAGTTTGAAAAACACATTTTTGGAAAACATTTGGCTGTCTGAGACAAAGATAACTGAAAAACTATTTGAGCTAGACAGATGAAATTGGCTATATGTTATTTACACCAAAGTTGCAGATTTCTATCAAATTTTGGGCAATATACATTTAGAAGAAGTCTATCTGGCTGTTCAGATATAACAGGATAACTACTGAACAAAGAGAGGACAAAGAGAGATCTTCCTTGATATTGCTATTAAATTTGTCTAAAATGATGAAATTCAAAGTTTCATTATTTTTCCAATTTGATCAAGGAGGAGCTGAATTTTTTGGTTATAATATAAATCACCAAATTTTTTTAAACCAAATACCATTACTAACATTAGAGGTTAGTTTTAAGTTTTAGGCTTCATAATTTTTTCAGCAATAATATTTATTAACTCAAACAACATGCAGTGTAATTCTCTATTTCATTTAAAGCTTCTAAGGCGATCTGTTCGAATCCAATCTCGCTTTTATTTTAGTTGTTACTAATTATTGTTTCATCCTTCATATGGAGTTCTTCACTGTAACTGTAACTGCAATATCTTGAATCTCATCTCATAAATACTGTGTCTATGTATTTTAACTAAACAGTAATCAGTTTTATTTTGCTCAAATAAACTGTTCATAAGCCTTTGCCAGTATGCCATCGAGTTGAAGTAAAATTTCCAAATTATTAATTTTTATAGATCTTTAAATCTGGAAATGCATCCATCTTATATCTATATTAGCAACTGGGTGACAAATAGGACAGGCACTCTGTTCATAATTTCATTCTTTCTTAATTATAATTTTGTTAAAGGTTATCCACCAAAACTAATCCTCCAAAAATTACCCGCATGTCACTCAACAAAGACTACTTGGCAACATTGAATAGGTTGAGCAGAAATCGAAATATCAACTCGCCCCCCCCAACATGTCGCCCCATCTCAGAAGCAAGGGAGATCCGAATCGCTTCCGCACTTAACACGTCATTAGCAGTTTTGGATGGTTGATCACCGAGGGAAGACTCGTGCCAACAAACCCGGGAAGAGAAGCTACATCTGAGATCGAGGTTAAGTACCTTTCGTAACAGTAATAATCCAAGAAAAGCGAATGTTCTCGATTACATCTTAATGAACTATTTCCTGAATTCAGGTACATAGTCCCCACTTCTGCGAAGAAAATTATTTAAGAGTTATTTTGGGCAGGCACCTCTTTAAATTTCATTTTATTTCGTTTAATTACATCGCATTGCGCCTCCCCCCCTCTTCTTACAATGAGCAGAAATGGAATGCAGAGAACGTGACTGTAAGTTGTTCGCAATTTAATCACTTGACATGTGGAATGATTGGTTGTTAAAATGCGGATGAAGTGATTAAAATTCGTATCAATTTTTCATTTAGGAAAACTCGATCAACGACGCCATTGTTAAAACTCTGCGGGCGTGATCTACCAAAAATTTTCTCACATACATCTTAATAATTTGTGAAGTGTAAAAGCATGGAGCTTAGATGACAATGTAAACGCCAAGAGCAAATTGATTTTCATTTTTGGCACTCTGCACATGAGAATTCTATACTCTGTAATATAGCAAAGAAAATCAAATATTCATTTTGAATGTCTCTTCTTTCAACCAATTGAAATGATAATTTGATTAAGAACTACGAATTTAGAAACAAGATCTTATACGAAATTTCATTTATTTATTTAAATTGTTGCATTCTTGGATTAACGCGTTGAAATGCATTCGAAAGTACAAATCAATAGACGCGCAACTTTTTGATAGGTTGAACTCAACCTTTAATAAATATCAAGATTTAAAATTCTAAAGTTGTATATACATCACATTTCGTGTCTCTCAATCGCTGCGTTTTCCAGTTATCGCGTTCGAATTAATGCGGAAGTACAGATTGCCAGATAATGGATTCTGCATGGATTTCATTCAGAATTTGATACAAAACTACATTTGAAATACTTAACCTGTATGTTAAATGTTATCTATCTGGTTATTTGTTTTTTGTGTTTTTCGTTTGCACCAACACTTGAACGGCAATCAGGCATTCAGACAGTCTGGCAGTGGGTATCTTTCAAAAGCTGATAGAAATTAGATGCAAAGATCACATACCACATTTTATCTGACTAGCTCAAAGTAGTTTTAAGTTACCGTGTTAAAAACCGAACACAAACGACAATCTGACGTAAACAACATACTCAATTCTCTCTGAGCTCGTAAACCCTGGTTTTTTTTAATATTTATTTTTGGAATTATGTCTGTCTGAATACGAACTAAAAACCCCGGATACACAAATGAAATTCGATATGAGGGCTTCATACCAAACTTTTAAATTTCAATCTCATTCTGAATGAAATTCATTCAAAAGAAGTTTGCCTGTAAGCCTCTCCAAATATAAGGGAATACGATATAAAAAATTGTAAATAACTAGATAAATAAAATTTGGTAACAAACTTACTATCTACGGAGAAGCGTCGTCAAAGGGTTGATGGTCAATTGGTCTGAATCTTCGAATGCATGTGCGTATTCACGATTATTGAAAAACGAAACTACTTACATGAATGAAATTTTATATGATTTAAGGCTGACAGACGGACTTCCTGAGAATGAATTTCAGTGATTCTGTAACTAAAATTATAGATCTGTATTAAATTTTGGCTTTAATCTTCCGCAAAAAAATCCAAAATGTTCCCAATGTATTACAGAGCTTAGGCACAAGATCCTACTTTTCACGCCAGTGTCGGAAGGAGATACATTCCGTTATGTTGCCAATTTTCTTCTTGCCCCGGTTTCCAATGCTGAGGATAGTAAACGCTGCGTAGCAATCACGGCTTTTCCATGCGTCCACAATTTCTATGTGAAGGGGAAAAGAAGCAACACAGACATAAAGTATACAGAAAGTTTTGAAGAGATGACTATCCCAAGGTATTTTTTATTTATTAGTAAGAAGATTCTTCATGCTTAAAACCCATTCTCAAACATTTAAGTTCACTGGCAAACAGAGAAGCTTAGCCTTATTTAACTTGGCTTACTACGAACTTTTAAATCTGATAAACTTTTATATAAACGAAGCTGAAATTTTAAAGGATATTATAAAATCTCAAAAAGTGGGATTTAGTTGCATCCAATGCAGATTTAGCATCGTTCGACTCTTAAAAAGACTTATACTTAGTAATCTCTCTACTTACTGGGTTTTTACTTTTTCGTACTCGGAGCACTAGAAAAAGAAAAAATATTGTAATCGCCAAAAGATTCGAACTCGAGAATTTGATAAATCTGCACATCCTGTCTATGTTCAAAAAATACATTTTCCTTATTATGCCTGTTTATAAAGAAGATAACTTGAAAACTCTGTGAGCTAAACAAATGGAAATTGATATTTGAACTTCAGACTAAATTTGTGGATTTGTATGAAAGTTTGAAGGAAATCCGTTTCGAAAAAGATTGTCTGCCAGTCTGTTCATATAAAAAGGAATTTAATAAACTACAAAACGTTAAAAAGTTGCATTCATAAAATTTGGTACATGCTTTAGCATCAAAATTTTAAATTCTTGTAAAGTTTGCAATCAACAGTCTGTCAGTCTATACTTTCGAATACATGCAAACACAATAACTCAGAAATGCAATGACCTAAATTAAAGAAATTTTATATGTTATCGCGAGACTATAGCTGCAGTTCTGTGTAGCTTTGGTTTCAATCTATCGGGAGAAAAGGTATCTTTTCGGTCTAAATTCGAATTTCGGAAGAAAAAAAAGGTCGTTGGATATTATTCTTATGACTATAACTGCTATTCCGGGAAATTTTAGTTTCAATGATTGGGTAAAAAAGGCGCCTATAAATTTGTGTATCAGTACCATGCAAGAAATTCACGACTTTGCACGATATTGATACATAAATATATAGGCGCCTTTTTCGTTAGAGTTACAGTTTTACACAGAGAGACAAACCCCAAGAATTACATGGATTAAGTTCATATTTATTAAAATAAATGGTACATAAATTAATTAATAGAAGTTTC
Organism: Argiope trifasciata; assembly: GCA_026543055.1. NCBI lineage: Eukaryota > Metazoa > Arthropoda > Arachnida > Araneae > Araneidae > Argiope > Argiope trifasciata. The sequence goes on from JAPMOQ010045292.1 coordinate 2,998,109, forward strand.
GAGGTGTATTAAATTTTTTTATCAAATTCACCAACGAAATTATCATCTATTTTCTTGTTTATTCGTATTAATATGAATGCGATATTCAAAAATTCAATGACTGAGATAAATGAAATTTGTAGTGCAGTTTTGAATCAAAAATTGTAGGCCGGAATTAAAATTTGAATCGAATCGATTGGAAGGAAGATATTGAAATTCCGTAATAAATTTTCTTCGTTTTACAATGAAACACTCCCACTGTTGGGGGGGGGGGGGGCTCAAAAATGAAGATGGGAAGCCGCGCCGCCTTATGGTTGGATTCCTCACATCAATGACGGGGCTTACCTCCTCAGAGAAGAGTTGCGAAGTGACTGGTTATGGCTCTTAGGATCCTCAACAAGAGTTATCGCAATTGTTGCTGCCACGGTAATTCGGTAATTCAGTTTAATCTGTAATCTTACGATCGGGTTGGAGAAGTCAGTAAGTGATATGCTGAGTTACACAAAAAACATATATTGAGTCCTAACATGCGAAAACGAGAGGATTCGCTCTTGCAGATTTGCCGTGACTTTAAAGTGTTTGCTACCCCTTCTTCATCCTTAGACACATGATACATTCAAAGTATGCAGACTTTTATAAGAAGAATCAGGAAGAAGGTGCTGCATTATCTTAATATTAGATGATGGGACATTTTCTGATTGACTAAGAAATCAAGGGGGGAGTATCCTGTGTTTAAATGTATATGACTGATCTTTCATGGGTAGACACTTCTTTTCATATGTGTCCTAATCAATTTAATATTAAGCAAAAAGAGAGCCACTAAGAAAGTCCCCTACAGAAGAAATAGGAATGATTTTTGAAACATAAAATAAAAACATAAAAGGGGCAAAATAGAAACTTGCCCTTGGGGCGATTTCTGTAATTAAAGTATGGATGGGCGGGGTTCGTTCCCACGGTAACAATCGCAATTTAGGCAAACATATTTTCATGCATAAAAATTGGAGATAATTTCAGTTCTTACAAAGTAGATTCCTAGGGAATTAAGAACGTACGTGCAAGACTAGCAATTAAGGAAAAATTAGATTTCCATGCGTTTTTGACCATGGAAAATGTTTAAAATCATCATTATTCTTATGTTAAGCAGGGGTGTTCTTTTCTTTTCATGCTGCAGTGGCAATGAGGGGTTCTATACTTAGAATATATTTCTCTACTTTCTTTACTTGATGCAGCTGACCTATAAATTATTATTATTGACCCAATTCTTGTTACTTAAATTTATTAATTAGGTGAAGAAAAATTTTCGAAGTTAAAGTTCATCAAACATTTTTAAATAAAGAATACTTGCGTGAGTCAAATTTGAGTCTTGGATAAACTAGGATTAGGTATGTAAAATTGGTGAAATTATTATTGATGCATATTCAAAAATAGCCAATATTTTTTATGTGTAAAATCATATACTTGTTCAAAAATTCTATTTATTCGCAAAAACTCATATAAAAAGAAAAAAAAATTCAAATGAAGCGAACAAATTAAATAAACAAGTGTTACTGACCCGGTTCTTGTTACATAAACTTATTAATTAGAAGAAAAAAATCGAAGCTAAAGCTCATCAGATATTCAAAAGAAAAACTTTAATATTTGCATGGATCATATAGGAGTCCCAAATAAACCAAAATTATGTATATAAAACGGCGATGTTAATATTGATGCATATTCAGAAGTAATCAATGTTTTTATGAATACAATTTTGTGCTTACTCTAAGAATCTATTTATACACAAAAAATAATATAGAAAGAAAAGGAAAAAGGAAAGAAATTTCATCATTCTCATGAAACTAGCAAATTAAATGTACAACTGTTAATGACCTGATTCTTGTTACAATAAATTTGTTAATTAATGAAAGAAAATTTTTCGAAGTTAAAGTTCATCAGATATTCCAAAATAAAACTGTAATACTTGCGTAAGCTGCATTTGAATTTCGGATAAACTAAATTATGTATATAAAATTGCTGATAAAATTATTATCAATGCATATTAAAAAATAACCAAAGTTTTTATGAAAGAAATTCTGTACTCAACTTAACAGTCTATTCATTCGTAAAAAATAATTTAGTGTGAAAATAATTCTAAAAAAACTAAGAAATTAAAGTTACAAAACATAATTAACAAACTCACTATGGATTTTAAAGTTTTTACGATCATTTCCACTAGATTATTCTTTTACTAAAGAAGTAATTTATCATATGAATAAAACAGAAAAGGGAAAAAGCTGCCTTTTTAAAATTTATTCAATGGCATTTAAAAATGCAGCAGGTGCCCAATATTAAGTGCCATGACAACCAAAACCTAACATAAACAAATAATAATGGTACAAAGCTCTTGCGCAGAAATTTAAAACTAAAGACATTATTCAAAAAGAGATGGTAAAGCATTATGTATAATTCTGACTAGCATTACAAATAAAAGAACTTTGTGAAAGATAAATATCCATTCGCTAAATGAAGTGAATGTTACATAATATCATCAAGTTGTCAGTAGAACTAATAATTTTTTAGTTTAAAAAGAAACAGATAAACTCTATTAAAATTTACAATTATATATATATTTTTTCTGGTGATATTTTCCTGAACTCAAAAGCTGATTTCATATAAATATTAATCTTTTGATTGTTAATGCGGTCCAGATATACATCGATTGAATTTTAACAAATCATTTACGGGTTATTCGTTACTTTTCTAACTTTTAACAACTATAATCAAATAAAATCTATTTTCAAGTGATTCCAACAGTTTTAAACAATTAAATGAAAGTAAAATTTGAAATCTAAAGAAACTCAATTATCTAAAATCACTTACAATGCAAAATTTATTTATTTCTAATGATTCTTTTTAATCACTTACAATTCAAATTATATATAATCGCTGATATTGTGCAAATACTGCTATGGACTGCTGACTTGATTTCTTACTGACTGCGGGGATTTTCGAGCGTTGTCTTTCGAAAGTATTTTAGCTTTTCAGTGACGAACATTACAGTCACAAGACGAAAGTCCTTGCTGCTACAGGAGCTTATTTCCTCCTTTTCTTACGAGCGCCGTGCTACTGAGGCATGTTCGATAATCAAACATCCAGTTGCAATTGTCTAAAGGCGGGAGCGTTCTATTTTGAGCTTAATGAGTAAACTCATTAACTTCAAGAACCAATTTTCTGTGCTTCCTTAGCACATAAAATTAAATAAAGCAAAAGAACCCGGGTTGAGGTAGGAGATGGGGGGGTAGAGGTGAAGGAAAAGATTCTGTCCGGCCTCACTCGGGAATTTGTTCCCTAACCCTTTGACATTTCCTGCCGAAACAAACGAAGAAACGTCATCACGACTGTCTCATTTGTTAACGTAACTGTCACTTTGGTAAATTGCTTGTCGAAATAGAACAATGCTCCTCCTCCCCGCGAATTAAAAAAAGTAGCCAGGTCACGCGAAGAAACACGAAAGAACCGACGTTTTTGCAACGTTTCGTTTCGTTGCATCGTTAAGTATCAACACGGACATCGTTACGTATGATTTGTTTATCAGGAAAAGTTTCTAGTAACTTTCTGTTTGTTTATATTTTATATACTAGATGATACGACTGTGCGTTTTCGTTTTCATGCATTTCACATGCGGGAAAGAAGGCAGAAAAATGAGAGATAATGACACATAAGAAAGCGTAGTTATTACTAGATCATCATATTGTGACAATAGCATTGCTAATTATAAATGGTAGATAGCACAATGTTTTTAACCTTCCAGTCTCAATCGTATGTAGTACATTTCTAAATGCTGAAAGGACCCAGTAGATACTAAGAAATTGATGTAATTATACCACCGATACCAAATCCAGTTTCTAGGATTTAGAATTCACTGCTCAAATACTATTTACTAACTGAAAATAGTTTGCAGTCATAGTTTTATTTGTAATTCTCGGTGGAAATAGTTAAGTCTCAAAACTTAAACTCTCAAGTCACTTTACATCTTTGAAAGTGATGTAAACTGCGAAACTACATAAGGCCATAAACTCACCCCTCCACACACATCGGAGACACACAAATATATGGATCAAACTCCGATATTATTTCTTTTATCTGGTAGGTAAAGTAAAGAATATGTGACTTACTCCTACATAATGATGACGGTCAAGAGGGAATGAACCTGACGGTGTTGATCATTTAGGGCAATTCTCAACACAGAGCTGCCGTTACAATGGGGATCGTTCAATACAATATCTATATTAAATTAATTCATATTACTGATTTTTATTGATTTATCATTCCTCCATACATCTACAGAATGCAAGGCAATAAGTAAACGTAATACCTATTTATGTTTCTGATTCCCGTGCTTATTTTTGGGTTTTCACAGTACACCTAGATCGGCAAGCTTTATTCAGCCTAAGGTGATGAGATTTCATCGTTTCCTTATATATGAAATGCAAAGATTTCGTCAAGCTCCATTAATGTGAAGATTTCGCAAGATTATTTGCATTCCCCAGTTTACTTAGATATTTTCATTTAAGGCCAACATAATAGGTTTATTTTGAAATTTTTAGATTTCGCTAAGACATAAAAGCTCCATTATCCATATGATACCAAGATAGCTGGCATTTTCTGTTGGAGACTGTTTACTTTTTGTATTCACAAAAGGGATTTGTGTAGGAATAGATTTGTTAAGCTATCTGTTGAGAGGGTATTTAAAAAGATTCTTCTCGATTTTCATGAATCAAAACTGATTATGGATTTGATGATTTAAAACTGCAGATATCGATACAGATCTTCAATTGTGATAACAAGGCCTCATACTAAATATTATTTGCATAAGTAGTAATGTTTTCCAGTCATAACGTTCAAAAATAGCAAACATACAGATGACCGACCCTTTGACGGATCAATCCCAAAATCTGAAACATATCTATATTTTTAATGATAAATCTATAAGCTTAATAAGCTCTTTCAATTAGTTTTTTTATGTGTGTGATTCAACTAGTTTTGGTTTTCAGAATATAAGATAACTATAAAATAAAGAGAGATGTATAAATTTGGTTGGCTAAAAAAAAAAACCTATCCGTCAAATGATTTGCTACCATTTTCCAATATAGCTCTCAGATTTTCGTTTCAATTGGATAAAGTAAACTTGTCTAAAACACAAATTAAGGTTCTATTAAACACCTGCCAGAGTCAAAACAATCGCCAAGAATCAGAAGATATATTCTGTAAAAATACAAAATTCAGGCCAAACATCAATATTTTGCAATTATTTATCGCCAATGCCATGCAATTCTTTCACGGCCTTGCCTTAGGTCTATAATTTTATGTGAAGGAAGGAAAGACTAGAATTTATTAGAAAGCATTCTAAAAAAAATTTGGGAGCACAAAAAAATGTCTACATTCACCAATAAAAAAAAGATAAATACTTCCACCACTTTATAAATATTAAAAAGAATCAAAACGGTTTTCCAAGAGTGGGAAATAATAAGATAAAACTTATGCAAATTGAATAATCAGATGTGAAAACAAAGAGCGTCGCACACATTCTTTGACCGTCTGCCAAATGTGTTGAGTCTGTAAAGGCGCCAAAACACACACATCAACAGAGAGTATTCCAATTCAACAAGCAGAATTTACGATGGCCCCGAAGAGAGGTTTTGGGTTACATTTCTTCCGATAAATATACCACTTCGCTAATTTTTGGAGACATTCACTTTTTTTTCCAAAACTTTGTGGAAGTAAACAACGATGAATAGTCTCTGCAAAAACTTTTCGCATATTCAGGCATAAAGGGACTATTTCTACTCCTTTCGCATAAAATTCTGGACAGCAGAACAAAACCAGGACGATACGAGTGCCAGATTTTTATTTTCAAAATCTCACTATGAGAGTTTTACGTTTCGTTGTATAGTTAAGGAAACTGAATATGCATTTTAGACGCCTTTTTTTCTATCATTTGAAACTAAAATTTGACAGAACAGCAGTTTTAGAAACAACATCCTTCATCGAATTTCATTCATTTAAATAATTTCGTTTTTTAGTTCCCTTGTTTAAATCCGTGTGAATATAAAGACCAACAAACATTAAATTAACTTTCGAATTTGGTTCCAAGTTTTCAAAATATCTATAGTTCGAATGATAAATCCTATTTTATCCATCTAACTCTTTGCGATTTGCAGTTGTTGAGCAGGGCTAATCTGCCATCCAAATATACTTTCTGTAATGGAATTAACTCAAAATTTGATAGAAATTTAAATATTCGATAAAAAAGACCAAATCGAACTTTCAACCATCTAGTTCAAGAGTTTTTGAATTACCGTTTCACAGACAGATAAACATAATTACAAAAATGTACTTCATAATGTGCACTGCCAAGTGCAGCAAAATATCTTAATTCCGCTACTAAATAAATTTGAAACTATAGAGTTATTCTTACAACTCGTCTCGTCTGATATATCCATTTCTCTTAAAACTATAGTAAAGCATGTAAACTATTTGTCTAAACTGTTCATAATTTTCATTCAATTTAGGTCTTGATTTCAAATAAATATTCGAGATTCTAATCTCATTTGGTTTGTACATTAACTCGAATCCATAGTTCAGCATCTTACATTGGTCAAAATGATCTTAAAGCATATAGATATTATATGAAGCAAAAGTCTGAGCTATGAGTGTACTTACATTATTGGAGGTTTTCAGAAAAAATTATACCTCTTTTTCGTTGCAGTTTAAAGAAAAAGTGAACATCCGCCAATCCAAATTCAGCGGGCAATCATTGCTAAAGTCAGCACTGACCCATCAGTTATTGAATAATCGTACAATAATAAGATGGAGTGTATCTTCTTTTATATTCTTTTGTATTGTATGCCTAAACTTCACTAGAATACTATTGGATTAATTAAATAAAGTTTGCTCAATGGAGTTTTTCCCGTTTAATTTTGGGGAAACCCCTCCCCCCGCTCTTAAACCTATGTTTTGAAATATAGATGCTCGTTATTAAATCTACAGCGTTACCATTAACAAGTTACCATTCTAATATGGATAAAAATAAATCGGAATTTGTATGTACGATTCACATCTCCTCCTAAACAAATGAACCAAATTCAACTAAATTTCGCATACTTGTTCTATAAGGTCAGATAAAGAAATATGTCAACCTTTTCAAAGTATAAGAATTAATTTAATATTAAATTAATTAGAAATAAGAAAAAAGTTTACACTTTAGAATGTTCTACCATTATTTTTTAATTTCTCTCACTCTCTCTTTTTTTTGTAATTGCTTTGATTTTATTGTGATTTAACCATACAGCTAAGCTTATAACAATTAATAAAGCCAAGAAATCAGAATTTGTGAGCAAAATTTATAGTACTAATAAAACAAATTCTAAAAATTTAAGGAGAAATTAATCATCGGTTTTGAAGATTTTAAACGATAAAAGAATTTTGTATGTTATAATATTTTTACATAAAAGTAATTTTTATTCTTAAAAACTACACATAAAAAGATTTTTTATCCTAAGAAACGTCGGATGTATCAATTAGTGAAGAAATAAAACTATTTCATTAATTTTTTTTTCTTTTTCGCTACTTCAAAACGGAACTTCTGGTGTTTCATTTCCAATATTCAATCGATAGCTCTAACTCAACAAAGTAAAGTTTCAGCCATTAATTAAGAAACGCTGATGCACTTTTTTTATAATAGAGTCATGCCATACGAGAACATGATCCTGAGTTTTAATGAGAACATTGGACTCTTTTCCTCATTCTTTTAATTAGTTGAAAATTCACAAGAATAGAAGTTTTCTCGTCTCGCAGGAGTGTAGAGAACCAAAGTTTCTTTCGCTACCTCCTCCCACAACTTTAATTAGAGATTTTTCCTGTCTCCCCCCAAACCCACGAAACTAATCACATCCCACGCTCTTTTGCGTTTAATTGGTGGGAATTCCGTTTTCATCAATCACCACTTCAGCGGACAATGCTCACTCGGCTGTTTTCCATTTACGACGCACTTAATCATTCAATAAAAATTAAGACGGCAAATACCGGATATTGACGAGTGTGAAGAAAATGGAAGCTGGAGCATGTCGATTCGAAATGAACCGGCAGGAGTGGTTTCCCTAAAGCTTTCTCGCATAGTCAATAAAAAAAAGAAATCTGCATTTTTTTTTTCTAAACAGACTGAAACCAAAATTTGACGCAAAATTACAAAAGCAATCAAAAACTCAGATACCAAATTCAATTCATTGTCTTTTTGAATAATTCTTTTACATTCGTCTAAAAGTAATTTTGCTCAAAATTTGATATCCTTTATATCATAAATTCGTGTACCAAATTTCATGCATCTAGCTCCTTTCGTTTTGTACTTATTCAGATATTAAGAGAGAGATATTTTCTCAGAATATATTTCACTTAAAATTTGTTAAAAGTCTTAAGTTTAAAAAAGCTAAAGATCATATAACAAATTTCAGCCATCTAACTCAAAGCATTTTTCGATTATCGTGCTCATAGATATACAGATATAATACCAATAATGAGTTTTTCGGGCTCATAAAAAACGTGAAAACTCGTCAAAATCTCGAATTCAATTTTAAAAAGTTAAGATTTTGCTAATTAATGCTTTGAATTATGTCGATGAAAACTTTTATTTCACCGTTATATCAAACTTTTTAACATCAAAAAAAATTTTAAATTAAGATTTGTCTATCCGGTTGCTAATAATAATATGATAACTATAAAACGGAGAGAACTAGCTAGATTTGACACACAAATTTAAGATCTAAAATGTCCATATGTATCACATTTGATACCAAATCCGTCAAGGAGTTGGCCTATTTGTTCCTTTTAATGCTTATAACTGTAATAATTCTAAAGCGTAACAATGCAGAAAAATAAAATTTGATTCACATTTTTAGCAACTAAAGCGTAGATCTTATCAATTACTTAAGTTATACTAGCGTCCCGTTGTAACGCAACACTAGGGTTATTTTCAGACTAAATCATTAATCAGACACTAAATTGAAAATGTTTTAAAATATGAAATGCATGTTAATCATTTTTATTAAGAATTAAAAACATAATCTCGGTTCATTTGTTCTATATAATGTATGCGAATATGACAGTTAAAAATAAATTGATCTGTAAAAATGATGAAGAGCATCAGAGCATGCATTGTTTAGAGCCTCAAAATATCTAATTCAGTGTCAGTAAGTGATTCGTTTAACCTCAACGTCATTTTAAGATTTTTTTTTTAATTCCCTCAGAATGACTGAAAAAAAAAATAACAACCAGCGGATATGTTTCCTCCAAAACATTCTCGCGTACTCTCTACTAAATTTTTCATGCCAGAGAACGCCTTACATGGCATTGGCATATATAGTTTTGAAATGTTAACTTTTAACGTAATTTTAGCATTTTTATTGAATCTGTCTAGCTGTTTTTCACTAGTTATTTGGCGATTAATCTCTGGCATGCGTTAATAGTATCCAAAATATCAAATTTGTGTTTTTGACATTTTATTGATTGGAACAAAAATTTGATTTAAAAAAAAACCTTCATTTTCAGTCAAAAACTCTCGTACTTAATTTCATAAAATTCAGTTATAGAGTTTTTGAATTATTACGTTTACATGTTTCTGAAAGTACAGACCAACAGGGTCAACTTGTAGTTGTATTTGGCACAAACTTTAATAGGTGTCTACATTACTATCAAAAACACGATCGTTAAATTTGTATACCAAGTTTCATATACCTGACTAACGGTGTTCCTCTGAATATTTTTTACACGACATTTGTTAGAAATCTGCAAATTTGAGGTAAAAATTACAGACCAAACTTCAACCGTCTAGATTAAAACACTTTTATCTTAATTACAGACTTTGGACTAAAGAAATTTTGGGTTATCTTTGTCACAGACAAACGAGCATTTTCCAAAAATATGTTTTTTGAACTCAGGTAAAACTAAAACATGGAGATTATTCAAAATCTGGAGTTTGATTTCTATACTTTCTCTGTACTACGTATAGGAGAAAGTAATAAAAATTAAAAGAAACTCCATATACCCTATCTTTATATATTATAAGAAATCTCAAAGAGATGACAAAATAAGCAAAAAAAATACTATATTCATATATCTTTTCACATTCGAAATAAAACGAAAACGCACAACAGCAGGTAATGACATAATAAATGTTATCAACACAAGACAGTTCTAAAAAAAAGTTTCTTTTCGAAACGCAAAACAGCTGTTGGATATATTTTCAGTCTGGTTTCTTGTTCTCCTTGTGAAGAAAGAAAGAAAAGCTTCTTTTAGAAAGGGTTAATTTTAACAACAGAGCATTTTTTACAGTTTCTAGAAATACACATATGAATTGAGAAAAATTATTTAATGCAAAATTTTGCAATGAAAGTTATTTGCATAATCGGAAATATATCATCATTAGCCGGTTTGTTCACACAAATTATTGAATTATGAGACTATTAAATTATTAATATAGGATGCATTTCCTGAAAAAAAACATTTACCTAATTATTCAATACAACTAAAATGTACATGAATTCAATTAAAACAGTTTACTGCATTCTTACAAAATGTATAGATTGAGTATAAAAGTGGAAATGAAAATCTTACAACTAATTTAATGATTGGCAAAAGCATGTGCTTGAACGTTATGATGGAGAGTTTGAATATCGTAAAAATATTGTTAATGAAATTGTATCAAATTGTATTGAATTAAAGATATTATTACTGTTAAATGAAAAATTGTACGGAAATGAAACTTATTTCATCAAAAAGGCATTTTTTAAATTTTAAGATCAAACAAAAAGCATTTTATAAGATATTTGATTCAGAAGATATGGATTATAATTTCCGAAGGTAAGTCATAGGGATTACAGCTAGACTTAAGATTAACATACAAGAGCCAAAATTTAAATTTTTGAGCAATTTCTCGCCAAATATAATCGAAATAGTTTTTGACTGAAACTTTAAAAGCCGTTCAGCATCTCTTATATACAAACTGGATTGTAAATCTTTAAAGAGTTTTTGGAAAATTGCCACTATTTTGATGTGCTTGGCGAGAAACCGTACATTAATCTCTAGTCTTACCATAATAACTTATTTAATAACGTTAAGCCTATTTTCGTGCTTGATTGAAGTTTATTTCTTTTATATCTTCTTTCCTCTAATTGAAATTCCTCTATGGAAGAACACTTCTTCAGAACACTTCTAATAATATTTTGCAGCTCAATTCATTGGCTTAGCAAAGCGTTCGTTTGGGTACAGTTGTACAAATGCTCTATGTATAAAGCAGTTTGAAATTACGTTTATTATTGTTACAATTAGCCAAATAATAATACGATTTCTGCGACATTTACTTTAGCGTTTTACATATATAGATTAATTTGAAAGCTCGATAATGGTTAAAAATTGTATACATTAAATAAAAATATAACAAGTGATTTATTGGTAACATAAATTAAGAGAAAATAAAATACTCACTTTGGCACTGGTAGCCTTGTTTCCCAAAACCCCTGAAAAGAAAACGAAAAAAACAATTAGTTCACCTTTTAATGCATAAATGAAAGAGGAAAATGGCATTTAAAAAATAAATGTTGGAAACAATAGGCGGCATTTAATTTCATAAAAAGATATCCGAACCTGTTCTTCGCCCTACTTAAAACATTTTCCTTTTGAAATATTGAATATTCCTTACAATAACCTCATGAGTTCACCGTCGGCACAAAAATCCTTTGATTCAAAATATGATTTTTATTATAATATATATACTGAACATAGTTTTAGTTAAAGTAACATCTAATTTTTAAACTACACAAAAACTATTCCAGAAAATTTAATGATTCTTATCTACGAAAGAATTGGACAAACCGTGGTCAAGTGACATCGCAGCCGTTTTTCCAAACTTTCTCACATTACCAATGGAGGGAATTTCATTCTTTCGTGTACAACAGGCATGTGTGAAATAATATCTAATACTCATTATTCTCCGTTCTAAAGCCAAGACTCAGTCTAAAAGTTCCAAAATGCACACGAAACAAAGTAAATCACTCAACGATTAATGCGATTTAATTCCTAACATAGAATTGTATCCAACGAAACATAAGATATTCAACAATTCAATGTTTCGATTAGAAGATACAACGTCAGCAAATTTGTTCATCAATAAGTTGAAACTTCTCGCATTAAACTATTGCCGATAATTCGGTAAACTATGTATGCAGTTATAATATACTATTTTTGCAGTTTTGTTTTGATACATCATATAAAGAATGTTAAATTATTTATGAAAATATTTTTCAATACCTTTTCGATACAGTCACATCAAATTTAAAAAAATAAAAATTTTAGAATTTTTAATAAAAAAAACTAAAACTAGTACCTAAAATAAAATCATAGAGTCACAGCATTACTTATGCCTGTTTAATAAAAACAATACAAATACTGCTAGGATCCAATTTGAAAAATAATTATAATATAATAAATTATTCCTAAATTTCAATAGCTTCGACTTCTACAATCATGTTTTCTTATTTATCAAAATGAACACAGAAATACAAAACGATAATCTACCTCAAATCAAATGAAAGTATTAATAAACTGTTTAAAAAAGTCTGTAGCTTTTTCAATCATAATATATAAAAGAAAATTATTTTGAAACAGCGGATGACTTTTCGATCATTATTAAATCAATAAATGAGGAATTTGGAAAGAATTCTTTTTATGGAGGTATTATTTTGTAGAAAAAAGTAGATTATAATCAGAAAATACATATTACTTATACTTTTTATGTATTTATTTTTAAAAACTGCTGGCATATAAATATTATTATTTTATAACTGTTTTCTTGTCAAAAATTATCCATGTACCAGTAATACAAATAAGTTCGTTATTAAAATTGGAGGCTCTATATTTACGTTCAATATTTTTTACATTTATTTTTATGTGTCAATGTCATATTATACATAAATTAAACAAAATATTTTTCTGACGTACCGATTTTGTTTGAAAATTTCATCTAATTTGATGAAATTTGATCTAGTAATTTCTAGCCATAAATACAGCCGATAAATTTGTAATTACTATTTACGATATGATAATGAGGTGCAAGACACTTCTTATCTTGGAAAGTGAGTATCATTGGCTCGAAACTTGTATTTACCGAAATTCAACCGGTCAGGTAATGTTCAGTCAACCGTGATGTGTAAAACGTTCACACTTTGATGTGACGCGGATGTTTAAAAAGGGCGTAGGTGAGTCTTATAAAAAATTTGATAATATGACCAGCTAAACACGATTCAAAACAATGAAATAGGTCCTAAAATATATTTCAAAATAAACTAATAAAAAAATCAAATCACTATTAATCCGCTTAAGTGCACGCCCACTCAAATCTGCGAACTCCAACAATCTAAACAAACCGATTCCGGTGACAAGCTAATAAAAGAAACTTTTAAGTCTTTATGCTATCAGAATCTTAGTCTCTTAGAGTGGGAAACAAAATAATAATAAAAAAAATAACACCAAAAAGCACTAGACCGAAAACGAAATAAATAAATGAAAAGCGGAAGGAAGTGAGTCTCTAAAAGAGTCACTGTCGCTATCGGAATCACAGACGCAAGTCTAACGATTGACACAAGTGAAAATAGCAGGCTGTTTATGTTACACTTAAGATGTTAAAGACATCTTGATGATATGTTCGTCACGAAATCAGTTGTCTCAGATTTTAGGGAATATGATTCTTATTAAAAGATATTTATTGAAGAATCGATCATTCGGAAAACTTGTGATAAAAAGACAGTGCGTTGCGATTAATATTAGTGACTGGCGAAAAAGTTACTGTCAGAATTATTCTTAATAGATGGTGATAAGTACTAAAGATGAAGAAAAGTCTAAAAATAAAATTTTTCTTATCCGAATCTAGAGGAAAAAATATTATTTCCTGAAGTGTCCTTTTTTTTACTTTTATATGAAATTTTATATATAATCAGAAAATATTCTAAATATAAAATCCATCAAATAATACATTCAAATATGTCTAATATACTTTATTACGTTATGAATTCTTTCGTAATCCTAAAATGTTAAACAAGAAATTCTTGTATTTTTATAAATTTATTTCGTGTATCTCAGAAACAGCTTAAACGATTTGAACCAAATTTTATATTTAGGAAAGGTTCTACTTTTTAAGTTTATCTGTACCAGCGGGTGACCGAGCTCCGCTCCGGGAAAACAGGTATCGAAGCTAACTCGAAGATTTAAATTTTCAATTGTGATTTTCAAAACAATACATGCCATAAGAAAATTTGTGAAACCATTGGTGAAAAGATAACCGGTTAAAGTGCACCATTGTAAACTATTCTAAACAAAGTTAGAGTTTGGAAAGGGAACTATTCTATACAAAGGTAAAGTAAAGGTAAAGATTGAAGTGTGTTGAAGTTCAATATTTTTGACAAATTTATTTAGAAAAACCAAACATATATACATACATAAGAAACATATTATAAACCTATAACAGCATAAACATAAAACTTTATTAGTTCGCCATATTGGCTATAGATGGCAGCACGTTACCGCTTGAAAATTTAAGTAGCCATTATGGCGAACTAATAAAGTTTGAAAATATCCTATCTGTAACTCCGAACTGCTCGACCGTAGCGCTTCAAAACCGGCGCCAATCGATTCCTCGTGGCGAAAAACCCCAGACCCCCAAGTTTACCGGAGTTTATTAATTCTGGGGCGATTTTCGACTTGACAACCATTCCTCGTATTATAGTATTAGATAGATAGGTGGCTTTCGAGATGGAAAAAAACGCGATTTTACTCACACATACAAACCATTTTTTAATAATTGAATATTAGAGCTTGTCAATGTCATGTAGCGAAATGACGGTAATTTTTGTGGTGCTTGTATTAGTTTCCATAGAATAATAATTAACTGGTACCTCAAAATATTATGAGATGGTGCTGTGTTACATTATCCGAATACAAATACTATCATCTTACATTCAATATCAACAATGCAATTATTGCCTTAATTAATTCTAATAAAATGTTAAATTAAGTGCATTCATGATTTTTTATTTAAATGATCAGTTCGTATGTGCGTAAGAGAGAAAAATATTCATATGTAATCAATATGTGATTAGTATCTAAATATTTTCTCAAAAAAATATACGATTTCAAAAAAAAACAAAAAAAACTGCCGAGCGAAACTTGGCTTGCCTGTATAGACTAGGTTTGCCATAATAATAATGCTATTTTTAAAATCTAACTTATATTTTAATTAATTTCTTAATATTCATTTTAATTTAACCATAATTTTAATTCCATTCTAAAATGTTTGCCTGTTTTCTGATCCAGTTCCCACTTTTTATTTAATCATTTTTAACTTAAATTTTGAAATTTTTAATGTTCCGAGGGAAAGGATAATAATCCCTAGTATTCACCCGTACTTTTCTAAGATACCTGTGATTCCCTTGCTTAAATCTGCACGTGGCAAAGAAATCCCTACCAAAATCTCATTATGAAATCATTAGAAAATTTCGCCCACTTCGCTCTTATACCGCAATGTAAACAGAAAGTAAATCATCAACTCTTTCCAAATTATATCACCTGTGATGAAACAAATCGAAGTTAAAATTTGATATTCAATTAGTCCTTTTTCGGTTTCCTTGACATGTATCGATTCAAGACAGAGAGGCACTTTACGTATGTTTAAAGTTATGCCGTAGGTGTTAGGGATTTTTATCCCCTTGCTCGCAGCGTAAAAATGTCAGCAATTTTTAGAGAGCTTGTGGGAAATAATTAAATCAAAAAATATTTGAATCAAAAAATAAGGGAAAATACTAAAATAAGATTAAACGGGCTAATTGAAGATAAAAATAAAATACATAATAAAATTTGCACATGCCGTTCATTTCTTTATCAAATAAGTTTTTTTCAACTTCAAAATTATTATTTCTTAAGTTCATAAAGAATAAGGTGCTGACTAAAGCGCTGATAAGTAGTTTAAAGAATGGAGACAAAAGGAAAATAAGGAGGCTTAGTTGCTAGTCGAGGGGTTGCACGAAATGGAAGACTTAAGATGGAAAATCACGAAAAATGATGCAGAGGGAAAAAATTGATCGAATTTAAAGAGTTTTAATTCTTAAACGAGTTAATATACAGATCTCAGATCAGTTACTTTTTTATAAATGACAATTAGAAATAGGAATTTTTTTTCAAATTCTAAATTAATTTAAAAATTACTAAATGTCTCATTTATATCTCTACATCTCAGCAAATTTTATTTATTATAGTTGCATAAAAAGTTAAGTCAATGAAATATATTAATTTGTAGGATAAACATAAAAAGCTTATTCTGATTTCTAATCCTTTCTTATGTGGCACTTTCAATATTTTAAAGGAAACGTAGTTCATTCGGTACTCAAAATCTATACAGAATGCACAATTCTTAGGGCATCATAGTCAAACAATCAACATAATAACAGATAGAGTAGCGCAAGCCATATAACACTTAATTGCACAATGTGTTAGGTGGCGGTGTATGGTGGCGGCTTACATTTTTTTCTCTCTTGCAAGATAGTTCTGATTTTAAAATAAACCTAGCCCGGCGGTTACCGTTTATAGATTAAAGGAGAATTACCAGTAAAACGAAAAAATTACACAATTCAGAAGTTATCAATTGTGTTTTGACATAAACTTCAGTTTCCTACTTTTTAAAAACATTATAACTTAGGATGAAACAAAAGAGGCGTCGTGGCTTTTGTAACGGAAGGATGAGGGTTGTGGATGAATTGTTACCATAAATTTAATTTAAATTGCTAATGCTTTTGAAGCAATAGTATTTAAAATATTGTTTGAAAACAGAATTTTGCAGAAATAAAATTATATATGAACAGATATTTTATTAATAGGGACATTATATTTCGATAGCATATTTTTTATTACACATTTAACTACACTTTTAAATAAAATTTTAAAACAACAAACACTTTTTGATTTTTTATATCACAAATTCTTTATGAATTTACAAAATTGAACTCATATTCATTCTATTTAAAAAGCTTGAATAGCCTATAATCAATCTGTAAAAAGTACTCGTGAGCGAACATTTCTTCCCCATTCAGATGGAAAGGAAAAAGTAGAAGGAAAAAAAAAAAAAAAAAAAAAAAAAACGACGGACAATGCAAATAATCTAGCATTTCCTACTCAGTAAAATAAATCATACAGCCAAATGCCACCGGACTAAATGTATTATCTCTATGATATTCCCAGCGCCAAACCCACATTTATCACACCATCAAATAGATCTCGACTAATGTTTTTCTGAACACCATTTGAACTGACATCCATCCACTTCCATTAGTATTCTACCCTAAATCTGGTTTAAACAGAAGTCATTCCAGCGTGTAACGAGACCATTCAATCTTGTAATCGTGTGATCGATCTCAAGTGGCCCTAAACGGTGGCGGAGGTCAAACTGTTCGACTGCCATTCCCCAACGAGAATGGATGTTCCGTTTTTGCCAGATCGCCAACGAGCACTTCGCAGCGCTTTATTTAGCGAGAATATCTGCCACTGCAGTGAAGCAAATATATATATAGAGATATATAAAGAAAAAAAAAAAGATTAATAAAAAAGAGATGATGGGAAAAAGAAGAAAAATCGCCAAGAGCAGTCGAGTGTGGCAAATTGGCGGTTAATGAGGAAGTCCGTCCTCTGCAGGAAAGGACCGTTAATGAACACACCACTTAACGCATTCTACGAAGAAAAGTTCAGGAGAGTGGATGGAACATATTCTCTCTATGGGGTCTTGTCTTTTATTTCCCCCCTCCTTCTTCCTGGATGGCATTGTTGTCGGAGTTTGATCATTTGCGATTTCAGAAGCTTTGTTGGAGGAGTAAAGGGCGGTAAGGGCTTCGATCAATCAACTCGTGCAAACCACACCCGCGCAGATTTAGATGTCAGGCGTAATTAGCATATTCATTTATGCTCAAATAAACGGATAAGTCGCAGCATGTTAAAAGATTTGCAACTTCAGAGTAACAAATAAGATGGTGAATTCAAAAATACTAAGTTTTGAAAAATTATGTTACAGTTTTTTTTAAACATCTTATATCAGATATTATTTATTAATTTTGTAATTTCGATTAAAAATAGATTCATTTGTTCGTCGATATTTAGAAAATTTTATAAATTTACAAAAGAAAATTATAAAATGTTATTATAATTATTAATTATAAAATGTTGTAATGCAAATTCTAAATTATTATAAAATTTTATAAATTTACAAAAGAAAATATTAGTATTAGAAGACAATAGTTATTTTTTCTAATGTTATGGATTTTGAATCAGAAATTAAGTTTAATTTAATTTAAAGAATAATTTCTAGGTGATGATTTCCTAAAATGAGGAAATAAATCGCATTCACTTGCTGCCCATTAAATTTCTGTTAAAATATATTTATCTACTGAATTCCTGCATGAGGCTTTCCTATAGAGAAGAGATTTCAACTTCATTACGGAAAGAGTGAGTAGAATATAATTCAACAAACAACATAATCCAATTTATTTTATTTCTTATTTATACCATTAATTAAAAGAATGATTAATAAATTTTCGATATATTCCAAAAAATAAACTTTTCTCATTTGAAAAATAATACACACAAATATCTTTGCATATATTATGTATTTTTCATGAATCCCTTTTAAGCATCTGTTTCTAAAATATGTATCTATGAAGTTAAAATAAAAGTATTTTAGAAATTAAAGTTATTTAAGAAGTTAAAGTTTCAAGTATTTTAAATTCAATAACAATTTTACAGTTTGGAGCAGCATAGTCAGCACCATGGCTTTTGTGCCATTAAATTCATAGAATCCAAAATCCAAATCAATACCAACTTTCTGGAAAGTCAGCAGTTTTCTGATGGAAATTTGAAATAATTTTTAATCAAATCACATGCTTAATAAAATTTAATTCCGCTGACCAATTCGAACACATTATCGTTAAACAAATCTCAACAAATTCAGGACACAAAAAATCGCATTAAGTACTCTAATAAGAGAAAAGAATTTAATTTAAAAGAGTTTTTAAAATTTAATTTAAAAGAGTTTTTAAAATTTAAATTTATTAAAATACTAAAAATTAGAAAATTTATAAAAAATGATTTTTTATACTTTCCAATTTATAAATCATCACAGTAAAATGTTGCTGAATCATAATTAAATCTTTTTCTAAAATTCACTATCATGTTGCGAAATTGGTATAAAACCAAAATTTTATGAAATTCGTCGATTAATTAAGATGAAAAAATTTAAACAATGTATTGCATTTTCAAATATGTAAAAGAACAAAATTTTAGTGCATAAGGAGGTGAAAGTAAAACTTATTAAAAATTTTCTCCTCACAAACTTTAACCTGTTAACCAGGTATAACGAAACATTTCATTGTGGAACAAATTGAATATAAATCAATTAATCGGTTGTTAAACAAATCAAATTACACTAAATTTTGAAGAAAAAAAAATAATAACCATTCAAACTAAAGCAATTACTACTACTATTTTTCTACTAATATTAACAAATGTAACATTCGGATATACGTCATTCATTGTATATTTTATCAAGTAGTCGGGAAAAAAGTTCACTTCAAAGACATAACACTAAGGCGCGAAACAACATTTTATCACTAGAGGAAAAAAAATACGGAGCAACAAAGACACATTTCGAAAGCTCAAAGTACGCACGCATTTATGAACCGTGCTTTTCTTGTTCATATTTTATTTGCGTGCTCATAAACACTATTTTAAGAATGAAATTCTTTTGGCCTTGAGATCAATCGTAAGAAATTACAGCGTGAAGTTTAGTACGGGGAAACACATCAGCAAATGAAATTAGTGTAAAACAAAAGGTTGAGAGCCTGTCTACAACTGGAGACGTCTTTTCAACAACAGAGATACACAATGGGCAACCATTTTATGTTTAAATATTATCTCTGCGACTTAAATAACACGCATAAAGTCAGAGTTAAAAAGACATTGCAGTTTAATGATTAATAAAAATTTAATTACAATAAGTTCTTTAGCCCAAAACGTCATTACGAGTAGATGCTACAGGATGCTCTTCTATATTTATAAAAAATTGTAACAATTTAAAATTATTGAAACTTGCACAGAAAAATATTTATTAAAAATAATTCACAATGTATTGATTAAAAATTTTATAATACTCAATTTTGAATCGTTATATCGTTCAGAAATTAGACGATTACTACATAAATATAAATGAATTTGACTCGCATAAAACATGTTTAAAATAACTATTAAAAAATAAAAACAAATAATCTCCAACAGCAAAATACGTCAAATTTCACATCTATTTATTTCTTATGAAATCTTATTACCTTTAAATACGTCATCAATGATCAATTATCCACACATCACGACGTTTTTGAGAAAAATTTCAAAAATTATATTATTCTGTACATTCTGGGGGAAATGGTAGCAGAAAATTTTTATTTTATTTGAACCCCATAGTCCTGTATACATCAGAAATGCTGGCCTGCTCACCCAAACCCTCTGTTTTAGAGATTCGTTTCAAAAAAATTCTCTATTTCTACATTTTGTAATTATCGTCTTAGCTATATATTCGAACAGACAACAGACAAACTTCCTCTAAAACAGACTTTACTCAAAATTTGATATAAATCAGCAAATTTAGTGTAAAGACCGTATACTAAATCTCGACCATCTACTCAAAGCGTTTTTGAGTTATCTGTGCCACAGACAGACAGATGAGCATTTTTCAAATGTTATTTTCGAATTCAAGGCGGTCTAAAACGGGGAGATTCGCCAAAATTTAGAGTTAGAATTTGGTGATGATTACCTTCTCTGTACGATGTATACAAAAAAGTTTTTAAAAAATCTTTTGTTCTCATAAGAGTTAACCCATTAAAATAAACCGAATTTACACAATTGAAGGGTTTGCTGCAAAAAAAAAAAAAAATGTAGCTCCATTTGGGGAAATTTACAGTTACACGTGGTAAAAAAAGTCCCTTGTTCATTTGGTTCCTAGGAGACGTAATTCTAATCTTTGTTCTCACGTTTCTCAAGGGATGGAGCTGTCTGTCTTATTGGATTTTAGAATTTTCAGACGTTTCTTACCGCTTTCAGTTAATTTGAATAATTTGAGCTACTTCATTATCGCAGTAAACCCTTCAATTACTAACAGTAATATGACGGGCTATAATTGGTTATTGAAAGCGGTTAGTCCATTTTTAAATGTTCAATTAATAGTAGTTAAATTAATCTATGCAAATCCCACCACTTTTTTCAAAATTAAAAATTGTAAAAATTCAGAAACTACAAAACCATGATAAAATAATGGAGTGCATCTGAAAATTTATCAAACACTCCACAGAATAAATACGTAAAAGATATGCGAGCTAAATCTGAGTCTCTCTCAATTTCAGTTACTAAGTTTAAAAAAAAAAAAAAAAAACATCATTATTTTTTTTAGCTTAAACCTTTAAAACTCTGAGTTAATAGAAAAACACCTAAAAATTGTCTCTTTCATTCGATTTGTCTCTCTTTTGCGAAACGAGCGGTCCTAAGAAAATGGCGAGCACGAATCTCAGAAAATTCGATTATGTGCAGCGGCAGAAAATTAAATTAAAGAAAAGAACGGTTAAAGTTCTAAGCATTCACGCAATTTCCAGCTCATTTTTCTTCTTATATTTTTAATAAGAAGTTCCAAACGATAAAATGATTTAGTTTGAATTGAATAATTTAAGTAAAATTATCTTAAGTTTTATCTTTAAAATTGATTGTCGTGTAATACCTTTTTTATTATTTTGATGACGATTTTAAAAGAACTATTTATTTTTCTATGAAAAAAATATATGTCTATACCTGCAACAGAATGAAACCACATTCAAAATGTATAGTGATTGCAAAAATATTATTATTTTATTTTCTAGAATCAATTTTGCAAACTGCATTAGCTATATAGTATCAATCAAAGAATACGTCACGTTTTAAAAATAAACTTTCATGTTCTTTAAGGTATCCGACAACGTTCAAAGAAAAAATTCGGAAAAATTAAATTTTTAAAAAATTATTTATGCTTTTTAGATATATTTGTAATTATAAACACTATAAATACAAAAAAAAATATTTGTAAACATAATATATTTTGAGAAATGGTAAAATGTGTGGTAAATTTTAATGACATTTAACCAAAACGGTTAACACTCTACACAAAATGGTGATGCAGTTCTTTGCACACAAGATATAGAATACAATGATGAATGAAATGAACCAAAATCTAAGAAAAATCTTGAGATGCAAAGTCGTTATGGGTAAAAATATGCGTATATATGCATTTTTCCTATATATTTACAACTTAATTTTTAGAAAAACACCTATAAATGAAAAAGGAATTTAACCAACAATAAAACTTTTGGTTCATTTCATTGTCCATATTATTTAAAACACGCGTTGAAATTTTGAAATATCATGCTTTTTGGGGATATCATGTTAACGGAGGTGAATGTTTATAAAAATTAAATTTTTCAGAAAATTGAAGACAAATTTTAGCTGAAAAAATATGTGACCCTGGATGATAGGTCAGGTCTTCCTTTTTCCTAGAAAAGATAAACTGTTTTAGGAAGATAAAATTTTGAACTACAAGAAATAACAAGAATTTTTAAAAAAATCGTCAATGTTGTCGATAGCCAGTGTTTTTAGCGTAGTCGGATACCTTCAATAAATTTTTGTCATGTTTTTTAAATAAATTTTCAATTAAGCGTTGAATCAATTTATAACTTCATTTTTAAATATTTTGGAATATATTTAAAAATAAAAATGTAAAAGGTGTTTGAACTCTTAAGTAATTGAGTATAATAGACCATAATCGTCATACGGTTTTGAGTTTGATTTGTCTAGCTTTATTTTATATTTAATGTAATTTAAGTTTAATTTAATGTAATTTAATCAATAACATAAAGATGCACAAACATAAAGACACGCAAGCGAACTGAAAAATGAAGTGTCTCAAAAAATATAATAACAAAGATTTAAAAAAAAATTAAATTACAGAAGAAAATTATGCAGAAATGACACTGCTACTTTTTAAAAGCTTATTTTAGCAATTTTAATTAGTTTTTAGTAAACAGAATGCAGTCAGGAGTTATAAAGAAAATATTAAAAATTCTTATTTAATTATTAATTTTTATGTAATAAAAATTAAAAGGAAATTCTCACATAGAGAGCACATAGCAGCAGTAAGTAACTTCGTGCTAAATTTCGTGTAACGTCAAACGTTGTCCAGTGATTTTTTTAAATCATACATATCACATTACGCAATTTACATACAGTATGGCAGAATAAAAAATCTTTTATGTCAAAATGCATTATTAACGCTTACATTGATTGTTATTTATTAAGTAATGAAATAATTAAATAACAAAAAGCAAATATTAATATATTAATAAATAACAATACATCAAAAACAGATAATAATCTTTTAAATAATAAAAAAATATTAGTTAAATAATAAAAAACAGTAAAATGCAGACAAAGGTATCCATTGATTGCAAAAATTATTCGTTAAAAGTAACATTTACAAATTCATTTCTATGTATTTTAAAAGAAAATATGCATTGTATTATTATTAATAAGTTTAAAAGAAAATATAATAAAGGAAATTCATGAATATATTTGAAAAACAACATACTTGAAAACAATGATCAACGATAAACTGAAGAAATGTCTTAGTAATCAATATTATATTGACCCGTATAAATAATTAATAATGAGGATTCTGTAAAACAGTTTATTTTAACAGAGAAACGATATTAATGCGAATTAACAAACGCATAAGAACGAAAAATTTAAATTAATAAATTTAGAATCGTGCATAATATTGCCATTAGATAAATCAAAACTATTAAATTTTTAAAAAAATATAGATAAAATCAAACGATAACAAACAGATAAATGTAATAGTAAATTCTTTTCAAAATCAAACGATAACAAACAGATGAATGTAATAATAAATTCTTTTCATTAACTCAAAACCAATCAAAATATCTAGTCGGCAAAGGCGTCAATTTTTAATTTCCTTTCATACAATTGTATAAATCTTTTTGCTGCTCGTGAAAATTGATAGATTCTCTTCTCTTATTTATGCAAAGCATTCAATTTCATTAGAGTTCAGTAGGTTTTATTGAAGTAAATGTTGGCAGATATTTCCATTTGAAAAAATACTTTATATGATTTAAATAATTATGCTTTATATTGTTTGCATGAATCAACGAAGAAACTCTAAAAATATATGAAGTCTAAATTTTTACACATCCTTATGGTTCTATTAATTCTATATATAATAAAATATTTGTAACATTCTCAACGAGAGACAAAAAAACAACAACCATTCAACTCTAATGCAATTTAAAATTGGACAATTCAAGAAGCTTTGAATATCATTATTTTGACGATTTCGGAGACAGCTTCTAAAATGGGTGTGGTTTCCCCATAACTTTCTCTCATACTGTCCAATAAACATGTCAAGCCAGGAAATACATTGCATAGCATTGGTGCACAATAGTTATGAAGTATTTTTAAGCGTGAATTAAGCATTTTTATTAAATTTATCGTGTGATCCTTAGGAAGCGTTTTAGTGATTAATCCTTGGTATGCTTTGATAGCACTAGAAAATCAAATTTATACTTTAGATACATTTTTCTCAATTAAGTGAATTTTTTTACAAAACTACACTGGTAGTCAAAAAATCTCATATAAAGTTTGATATAATTAATTTGCCGAGTTTTTTAATATCGCGTTAACATGTTTCTGAAAGTGCAGACATACAGACAGTAGTTGGTTTCCTTGAGACTTCGCAAGATTCGTTTTAAACTTCTGTGAGTCCCAAAAAAACAGAAATGAAAATGTCTGTCTGTCAGTGAAATATATATATATATATATATATATATATATAACTTTTTTGCTAAATGGTTGAAATTTAGTATACGGTCTTTACAAAGAAATTAACAGATTTATATCACATTTTCTCTAAAATCTGTTCAGAAGAAGACCGTCTATCCAACTGTTCGAGTACAATCTAACACAATAATTGCAAAACGCAAAGAGATAAATTCGATACACAGATTTAACATTTATAGTTTAGAGCTTGTTAAATAGTGAGACAAAAACAATAGCAGGTTGACTGTCTGTGGATCTGTACATGTAAACACACTAATTTAAAAACGCAATGATTTAAATATATTAAATTAGGTATGGAATTTTGTGACTGCAAGTGCAGTTTTATTCCAAAATTTTCTTTCAATCAGTTGGGAAAACACGTCTGAAATACAAATTCTATTTTCGATACTACTAACCGCATGCTAAGGATTATTCGCCAAATAACTCGCCAAGGTTGGAGCAATAGATTCAACAAAAAATGCTAAATTAAGGTTAAAAGTTTTTTCGCCAATTTCATGCAAGTTGGGTTTTTTATAACATCTTGAGAGTATGCGAGAAAGTGTTGTTGAGACCAATTCCACAATTTATGAATCAGATGTTTGGATATTATCTTGTAATTTTAGTCCTACATTCTTTAAATTTTTCACGCATTAAGTAAAAACCTTGATGAAGTAATTTATCACAAATTGTTGCCTTAAAAAAAGGCAGTAAAGGGATTATTTGCGAAAGTTCTGTGAATTACGAGAAGAGTGAGATATGCAGTAATCAGTAACTACTTTCTTTTCCCTTTCTTTTTACTTCCTGTATTTTCTTGTTGAAGACAGTTACGTAATGAGTTCGCCTTTCCAAGGAGTCAAAACAAATATCAACAAAAAATTATACGCGTACTTTTGAAAAGAAAATACAAGTAATTTGGCACACACTGCTATTGTTGTTTACGCTTTAAACAGTTGGATACAGTACAAAAAAATTAAATGAACAATTCAAATTGAGGAACGAATTCGAAACTATTTATTTTCGGAGAAATGGGGATAATGAAAACTTTTAATCTTTCAGATGTAAGCTCATAATCGAATCATATATGAAATTCCTTAAACTGGTGGTTTATTTAGTAGCATTCGCTATTCCATTTTTTAGTAAATGATGTCTGCCTAAACTTTTTACTTTCTTGTATACGTAATATGGAGAAAATATAGTTATTGCTAAAAAATTCGAACTCAATATTTTGACAAAACTACACGTTGTGGCATCCCTGAGTTCGAAAAACATAATTTTGGTAAATGTCTGTCTGACTGTTTGCCTATTACAAAGATAATTCAAAACTGTTTTGAGCTAGACGGATGAAATTTAATATACAGTCTTTACAAAGAATTTGTAGACTTCTAAAAATTTTGATAAAAATCTCTTCAAAGAATGTCCACTTGTTCGAATATAAGGTAACACGATAACTACTAAACGGAGAAATATACATATATAAGATTCGGGACTCAGATTTACATCGCAGCAGAACCGTGTCAAAATTCGAGAGAAAGCCAAAACACGGGCTGACTGATTACCTGACGGTCTGTGTTTTCAGAAACATGCTAACAGGATATTTCAAAAACGCAATGACTTAAATATATTAAATTAATCATGAGATTTTGCGGCTGCAAGTCCAGTTTTATGCCAAATCTTTATTTTAATAAATTGAAAAAAAGAAAGCATATAAAGCAAAAAATTCGATTTTCGGATACTAATCTGAATTCGAACAAAAAAAAACTCAAAATTCAATAAAAGTATTAAAATTAAAGTCAAAAATCATTTCGCTACTATAGTACTATATCAATGCTATGCAAGGCGTTTTCTGGCATGAGAAGTTTACTAGAGAGTATGTGAGAAAGTTTTGGGGAGACCACTCTAGCTGGTTAAATTTGGTACCACATAAATACGAATAAAATACGAAGTGCATTGTAAAAAGTTTGTTGAATAAACGGGCATTTCGAAAGCAGTGTATGTTAAAAATGTGCCAATGAGTATACACAGAGTTAGATCAATGGAGAGATGGTATCTAGCAAGGAGCACAAGGAACCCATCTATTTGCTTAACTAAATTAACCTCCAAGTTAATATGCTCTGGATATATGCGAAAGCTCAATGTAGCAACGGATAAACCTGTAGAAAGTCATATTACAAATTGGTAAAACGACCATGAAAAAGTATACAATGATGATCTAAACACATATAACAATAATAAGCATAAAATGAGTGTACAGCTGCTTTAACTCATTTATTGTTGGGTCGCCCAAATCAGGGGGACAGCAAAAGTTTTCATTTGAGGCGAATAGAACGTGCCTATGTTTAGTTTTCTTAATTAAGCAGACTGTTCATCATGTGAAGCACTCGTGATTCACATCTAATATATTCTTTTACAGTTAAGAGGTAGCAAAGAAGTAAATGTCTCATTAGATAGTGATCCGAATTACAGGCAAAACTAACGGCAGCAAATAATTTAAATTATTATTTACACCAGCGAGTGTGGCCTGTTCAAAACTTTTTCCCTTATTCTTTGTTACCCAGAGAACGGATTGCGTGACATTGAGATTTAATAGTTAGGAAATATCAATTTTCAGCGTAAATTTAGTATTTTTACTGACTCTATCCAGTTCGAGTTTTTTGGCAATTAATTCCTGGCATGTGGTTAATACTATCCAAAAAACAAATTTGTGTTTTATGCATGTTTTTACTCAAAAGACTGAAACAAAATTTTAACACAAAACTGCACTTGTAATCATCTTTACCAAATTTGACAAATTTAAGTCATTTCGCTTTTGAGTTATAACAGTAACACTTGCACATTTGAGTTTCTGAATGTATAGACAAACAGACAGTCAAACCATAGTTGGAATTGCCTCAAAATTCGAAAAATGTCTGCACTATAGATGTTAAATCTGCGTATCGAATTTTATGTATCTAGCTCTAAACTAAAATTTGATAGAAATCAGCAAATTTAGTGTAAAGAATCAATACCAATTTTCAATAGTGTATCTGAAAGAAATTTTGGGTTATCTTTGTCACAGACAAACGGACATTTCACAAAAATATGTTTTTCGAACTCAGGAAGTTTTAAAAAGTGGAGATTCATCAAAATCTGGAGTTCGAACTGCTATACTTTCTTTATACTACGTATACAAGAAAGTAAAAAGTGAGATAGAAATATATATGTGTGTGTGTCTTATTAGAGCAGGGATGGGCAAACTTTTTCAATCGCGGGCCAAAAATCGAAAAAATAAAGTTTGGCGGGCCAAGATGAATTTTTCTAAAATTTTAAAAACAATATACAAGTATTACAATTTAATATATTAATAAGATGAATGAAATTGCGATTTCATTTTTAAAAGTTCCTTATGTTGAGGTTCGAAGTTAGATGTACAGATTCTAAGGAGCGAGGCTAAATGCTCATCTGTCAGTCTACTTCTGAAATAATTCTTTCTAAGTTTCATAGTTGAAAACACTTGTTCACATATATAAGATGAAGCAAACATAGCACTGGTTTACTGGGCATGAGATATTAAATTTGAGAAACTTACTTTCGATAATGATTTGTAAAACTCTAACTTTGGCATATTTAGAAACAATTGCTTGAGATGATTGTTAGATTGCAGCTCAATTAATTCAAGCTGCAAATCTAACCTCACTGCTTCACAATTTACGTTGAATTGCATGGTAAAATTATCCAATTCTGCTTGAATATATTGAATTCCCATATGTCTGCTCCACAAGAAAAAGATAACGCTTGTTGGCGCCAATCTACAGCTTTAACTGACAAATAACTTCCGCTTTTAACACTTTACCGATTGAAAACTGCCTGCGTTTGCTATTTCCTTCGATTTATGTTTTGCAGAACAAAAAGAAAGAATGTAAACAGATTACCAGCTCTTTAAAAAAAAGGAAGAAAAAATATAATATTCAAACAAAGTAGAAAAGGAGATGGATATATAATATATGAATATTTCTTTTAATTTACCTCTGACCGGCAAATTAAAAGTGTATCCGCGGGCCGGATAGAACCTTCCGGCGGGCCGGAGTTGGCCCGCGGGCCGTAGTTTCCCCATCCCTGTATTAGAGCATTACAAAAGTACAACATTACAAAATGATTCTTTCATATTAATCACAATAGAATATCCATACACTCAATGCATACATTGACTCCTTTAACATTATGTAGTGTAGCAACTTCAAAGAAATCTCTTACCAGACTGTAACCTACCGCAATTCCCGAATGATAAATGCCGTCAGCTATGGCTCTATAAATCAACAGTGATATAAGCTAAACAAAAGATAAGTACAATAAATACGTCAGTTCAGCATTTTCCCCAAATTTATAGCCCGATGCGCATAAATACATTCTGAAATGCTGTGGCAGTTCCAATATTTTTTTTCTGGGAAATACTTCTATTTCGAAAGTAACATTCTAACAACTTATGGACATGTAGTATTTGGACAGTTTTTACACATAAAGAGCTAAAACCGAAAAAAATGCATTACAAACACAGATCTTTTTTAGTTTTTACACCTTTTATTATTTAATTATTTTAGTTTTTCACTTACTCATATAAGTTTAAAAGTTTTAATGATTATGAATCCACTTTGGTAAGTAATTTAAAGGGAAATACTTATAAAATCAAAAAGTTATCAATCAATACATCTTTCTATAAATATAAATAAGTAGTATAAATATAATTTTAAAATTCGATTTAAAAAAATATTTCTGGCCGTTAAAAGTAACATATAATAAATATGAATTTTTTAATTTTGTAAGAGAACTAAACAAAGTCCCAGTGTTATATTATTTACTACATATAAGTAATGATATATTAAAATACAATTTAAAGTTTAATTAATTTCAAATTTTTTAAATCTTAAATTAAAATTAAACCTTTATTTTAAAATGATCTCTTATTTCCTGATCCAATTCCATCTTTTTATTTGATTATTTTTAACATGCGCTTATTAAAACTACTGTTTAGTGCATTTCCTCACGCTTCAAGAGAATGAATAAAATATATTCATATATGCTTATAACATTCATTTAAATATACTAAAAATTCCCATTTTTAATTCGGCACATGTAAAGGAAATCTTCACCAGAATCTTCTAGTAAAATCACTGAAAGGAAAAATATCTGTATCTTTTGCTCTTATATTGCGATATAGATTGTTGCATCTTTTGTGATCGTTTGTTTCTTGTATTAATTATGCTTTCCGTGCTGAAATAAATCAACGGTAAAATTTCAAAATTCTTCTCGGTCAAGCATGTTTTACGCACATATGTTTCAAAAAACGAGAAGGTGATTATTAGTACTTTGTTTTCGATCCACGGACAGCTAAGAAACTTCATCTGTTCAAAACTGTGGTCATAGTAATGGCAAATGGAATCGGATATGTGGTAATTTGAGCCTCAAAATATCGCAAAACATCTTAGCTGATTATAAATGGCGTTCTCTTCATTTAGATGTACTTTTTTACTTTCTCGCATACAAAACATACAGGAAATGTTGGAATTAATCATTAAACTTTCTAATTTCAGATTTTAACGAATATCCACATTTCACACTTCCCTGAGAGCTAAAAAGAATTAAAACTTTATTTTTGTCTTTGTACAAGATAATTAAAAAACTCTTTGTGCTAATTGGCTGGTATTTTGTGTATGGGTCAAATTTAACACAAAATTCATTCATAAGAAACTTCCTGGGTGGATGTTCGAGAACAAGTGAACTCAATAGCTACACAACGCAACGAGTTTATGTAGTTAAAATTTAGCGTCAGGTTTAGCTTTTAAAATATAGATACTTATCAATTTTTTATGTTTGAAGAGCAATAATTGTTACGTTGACTATACAGCGATAAACTAAATAATAAAGGAAGTTATTTCAAAATCATTAGATCATTTCAGCTCAAATTATTATTATTCGTTCTAGTTAGTTTAGTTATATTAACGTCCCGTTTAAAGCAACACGAGGGCTATTTTGGGACGGACCTCGTAATTTTGAACCACGGTCAGGTGACGAGGACGACATCTGAAGTGGCACCCCCCTCTCGACACCACACCACACCAGCGGGAGGACGTTTGGCCTGACAGATTTAACGTGCAAGAGACCCCCTCACACGACGGATCTTCGGTGTAGTCGAGTCTCGAACCTGAAACCCTCCGGTTCCAAAGCCGAGACCTTACCACCAGGCCACCGCGGCCCTTTATTCGTTCTAGAAAGATCATGTTGGTAGAATTTCGGGCACAAAAATCAATTTCACTGAAGGCTTTCGAGGACTGTGACGTTCCTTGATGACTGGACAGAGAAAATGCGACCTTTTCTCTTCTCTCCCAGTTTAGCGATACAATACGAAGAGAATACGTACATACATATAGATTAGAAGAATATAGTGACCTTTTGTTATTTGATTATCATTAAAAGGAATATAATGATAAGTGTCATTAGTCTTTGACTGAAATATTATTATTTAAAACCTAATTCTATCGACGTCTTCAAAATATCTCAGTATGTGCATGCGATGACCAATTATATTATGGACAAAGCATTGCTAGTATATATGTCATAGTGTGACGGCCAATCCTCACATTTTTAACAAAGGAGGGCTGGTTTTTATATCTTCGCCTAAAGGCCACTCTCCATATTTTGCACAATGACATGCTGGCTCATATATCAACTGACGCCCAAACTCTACGTTTTGAACAAAAAAATAGTTCAAGCTAATATATTATGGTCCGAGAGCCAATCTGCATATTTTGGACAAAGAGGTGCTGGTTCATATGTCTTCTCCTGATGGCCATTCTCAATAAGTTGAACAACGACGTACTGACTCATGTAGTTTGGTCCCTGATGTCCAAACTCCATGTTTTATAGGAAAAAAAAAAGTTCCGACTTGTATGTCAGGATTTAATAGCGAATCTGCATATTTTGGACAAAAAAGCGACGGGTTCATATCTTCGCTTGAAGGCTTACCTCAATATTTTGGACAACGATGGACTGGCTCAATTGTCATCCCTAATGGCCGAATTCCAGGTTTTATACAAAGATTCATATGTCATACTAGTCAGGCTTCAGGCTCATATGTCATCATCTGATAGTCAATCTGTATATTTTTGATACATTGGTGTTAACTCATATTTTTCATCTGATGGTCAGTCTCCAGATTTTGGACAACGAAGTGCAGGCTCCATATGATGTCGTTTGATGTGAAAACTCCATGTTTTAGATAAAGAAGTTCTGGCCCATATCTCATTGTCTTATGCCAATCTTCATATTTTGGACAAACGAGTTCTGGCTTATATGCCCTCACTAATGGACACTCTCCAACTTGAACAATGAAATCCTGGCCTATATGCCATCGCCTTATTGCTAATTTCTAAATTTTGTTCATAGGAACGTTGATTCTTATACTACAGTTGTCGTTTCATAATGGTCCAAAATTCGTTATTCATCCCCCAAAATAGACCACGGAGTTAAAAAATGAAGTATTGCTCCATCTACACAAATCAGATTCGCTTGAAATCCTTTCCTGCTAACGTCTTTTCTATTAAGTCTCGTTCTCAGAGATAGCTTTCAAAATTAAGTGTAACGTACTTAGCTCTAAAGAAAAACTGTACAGTATAAATGCTAATTAAAAATAAGATGGGGTGTTTGTTTTCCTAACTCAGTTAACAGCGATTAAAAAAGAACAGAAAAAAACTCGAAGAAGTTTGAAGATCAGAAACACCTGTAAATATTTACTTGCTCTTTTCTCATAAAAAATATCAGCAAATATCTAATATACAAGTGTACAACAGCAGTAGGAAATGATGTGGACAAAGATAAAAAAAATCACTTTTCCCCTTTCTTTTCCTGTCTACATACTATCCAAAGCCCGAGTACTACACTACAACACTTGCTCTCCATCTGTGGCTCACTCGGATACTGGATGGGGAAAAAAAGTAAAGAAAACAGCGAGCGATGTAACTATTATGTCGCATGTTTTTTCCCCACCATTTACCGTTTATATTCCCAATAGAGGCTTCTGGCACAATCCCAAGTTTCTCTTTTCAAATAACGGAAAGCGGCAATTCGTCTTTGTTGCAACTCTATCAGTGGTTCAGCGCCTCGCACGTTGGATAGGGGCCAGATAGAGACACAGACACGACCAGACGAATGAAATCGAATAAAAAGAAACTGCATTTTCGTCCAGAAAAGATTTTCTTCCTTTCTTTTTTTTTTCTTTCAGTGATTCTTGTCCTCATCTTCCCAAATGAGAGAAGTGACAGGGAGACGCAGTTTTTACAGAAGTGTCGTTGGGAATCTTAATAGAAAGATGGAAACTGTAGGGAATGGTGATAATAAAGAGGGAGGGGGGATGGAATATCGTTCTTTTAGTCACGTAGAAGCGTTTAGAGGTATATCGTTTCTTTTTGTCTGGGTTTCAAATTTGATGCAAGTGAGTGCTAAATTCAGATTTTTTCATTTGATAAGATCTGGCATAATTTTCATTAACGGCCGATTTCGAAATTATGCCTCTCTAACTTATACTATGCATTTAAAAAAAGAAATTTGGGTTAAAAACCGATTAAGTACTTTCGATTAGTTCGATTAATGATTCTTTTTAAATAACTTAATAGTAAGCAGTTTTAGAGATTTTGTGGTCAATACACATTATGATCTTCCTTTTTTAATAACTGGTCAATATATCATGAAAGTGGAATTCATCTAGAAATGTCAAGGAATAAAGTCACTAAAGTAATCAAATTTTTTGTAGAATTAACAATAATTATTAGTTAAAGATCACTTAACTTACAAGTAAATATATTTAATTATTACGAAAATTTATAATAAAATCATCAACTTCAAACAACAAAAAATTATTATTTTATAGAATCTGCCAAATGCACTACAACTTAACTAACAAATTAATTTCTCAATATTTATAAAAGAGTAATTACCTATACTTTGATTAATGATCTTAATAATTCAATGTGCGCACACAGTGTAGTTCTAATAGCTTTATAATTCAAAAATATTTGTTGTTTTGTTTTAAAGTCAAAGATAACTAAGCTAGTCTTCTTTAATCAGCCGGTTTAAGATCTTTTTCAATCCTGCGGCTTTTGGCAGCTAAATTGTCAGAAATCTGCAAGAAATAGTAAAGCTCAATCAACTTCTATCCTTATTTATTATAACCAAGTTGACTATTCACACTCAAAAGAAGTCAAGAACTAGCTTTGTGTGTTTAAATATGTTTAGGTCAATGTTTCAAAATATAATAATATCGACAGCGTGTTATGATATGTTTATTTAATAGTTATTTGCACAAAAAATAATATAAATAACAAAGAGGTCATAGTGCTTGAACGGCTTAATTTAGCACCCCCTTCTTTTCTCTGTTATGCCTCCTTTTTCATTCCCGGGCGATCTCAGAATTATATTTCTTATACTGAAATTGGCATACCCATTTCACGGTGATTAGAAACTTACAACAGTAAAAGATATTTATTCGCGAGGTATATGTTCCATAAATATGCCGCGAATACAGAAACCGTGAATACGGAATGGTCATTTATACGGGATCATAGGGGATACGTTCCTAGGTGACAAATATAT
>JAPMOQ010045292.1:3042201-3054626 GCA_026543055.1 Argiope trifasciata
GTAAAAGAGACTTAAGTTCAATACTTTTATAAAACTGTTTATTGTAAAGGGTAAACATATATGAAAAACAACATATAATCTCAATTAATTAAGATATATCTCGACATTAAGAGATATATTTTAGGGGATATTTTATTTTTATATTGTTATGATATTCTTACTGATTATTTTTACACTGTGTTATAACGATATCACAATTTGTGGGGGCATATGTTTTGTTAGCTTTACACCAATGACATTTAACAAGAGGGTGATGCATTAATAATAATGGTATTAAAAAGTTAATCAATTTTTTAATGATTCATTTTTTTATTTTAATAACTTTATGAAATGCATGTGAGTGAATGGATATAAATCTTCATAAAATTTTTATGAACTAAGAGAAACCAAATTATGAAAAAAAAGAGAACTTAGTAGGCATATTATGGGAAACATTGAGAGATAAGTTATGCAAAAGAAAAAGAAATGTCTAGAAACGGCTGATAAAGTATCTTGTATATAGGAAAGATCAATATGTTTGAAAATGCATACTTTGACCCAAGGGACTATTGATCAATAAAAGGCGATTTTCTGTGAATTTTAGTTGTTGCTGTTGTTTTTGTTATCTCGGAAAATCCAGCTTAGCAAGACTATATATTTGAATTCAAAGAGGCGATGAATAAAAAATATCTCTTTAAAATGTCATCTATGGTAAATATTTAACAGTAAAGAATGTTAAGGGGGGTAGATGCATAGTTAGTTTTATACCAACGACAGTTCAGCAAGAGGTTCGCATTGATGGTTTAATAACAATAATACAAAAAAAGGTAACTTTTTAATAACTTCTTTTAGATTTTTTTGTTTTAGAAACTTTATGAAATATTTATTTAATTAATTTATTTATTTATTACGAAACGCAAAACTAAATTGATAGGCTTACTGAGCACGAGACCTTAACAAAGAGCATTGCCTAGGGTTGTAAAATGTCAAAATCTTTTATTGCAACGCACTCATGTTAAAACACTCAGAACAACATAACCAAGTAGATTCCCAATATAAATGATTCTAAGACACAAGAAGTCACAGCATTACTTCCAGTATGAATGCCCACATTATTGGCAATAATGCCTGAAGCATTATTTTCAATATGCATGCCCAAAGTATTCTAGTATTAATGTTCATAGCATTCTTTTAGTATAAATGCCCATAGTATTCTTTTAGAATGAATGTTCACAACATTATTTCTAGTGTGAATGCCCACAGCATTATTTCCAGTAAGAATGTCAATAGTATTCTTCCAGTATAAATGTCCACAGCATTATTTCTAGTGTGAATGCCCACAGCATTATTTCCAACATGAATGCTCGGAGTATTCCAGTATTAATGTCCACAGCATTCTTCCAGTATGAATGTACACAGCATTACTTCCAGTATGAATACCCACAATATTCCAGAATGAATGGCCATAATATTCCACTTTGAATGCCCACAGTATTCGAGTATGAATGCCTACAGTATTCAAGTATAAATGCCACGGCATTTTGTATCTAATTTCCTGTATTAACTAGATTTCTCCTTTGGATTATCATCTATTCAAATTCATATGTCATCTTGCAAATAGCATTGCTTCATTTTTTACGAAAACAAATGGTAAGATAAAATGACCGCTTTAAAACAAAATTATCCCCCATCTGAGAAACACAATGGTTGAAAATTATGCTCTAAATGCCGATTGACATTTCTAAGCCAAAAATTGTAAGCACTCACAAGGGATATGATGCCACACTCTCAGTATTTACTACAAGTTTCTCCTTTGAACAATCATTTATTCAGATTTATACAGTATCAGCTTGCAAAGTGATCACATTTCCTTTTTTTAACGAAAAAAAATGGCTAAATAAATAGATTGTTTCGAAATAATAGTTTTTTTTTCTATTTCAAACTCTCAGTGATTGAAATTCAAGCCGTAATTGTAAATTCCGGAAGCACAGACACCAAAGGAAAAAGCACTTCGTGTTCTATAAACAGAAGAATTTATCTTTACTTGAAAAACAGCCTTTTCCATCACTGCCAATGATTAAATAAAAACACAGGGAGTGACAGAAATTGAATTGGACGAAGATGAAACACTGAATGATTACGTTCAGAGAACGAATTTATCATATATGTAAATGGAATACATGTTGAATGAATATTTCATTGAATTCTACATCCATTCCTATTTAAAGCTTATGAAGTGATAAATTTTATTTTGTTGAATGGAAATCAAAAGTGAAATATTCTTTCATTCACTGATGTGACAGTATTGGAAAAAGGAAATACTGTATACAGATTATGTATATCATATGCATGAAATGTGGTTCTTGGCGACATATTGTGATTTGATAGACAAACGGATGCAAAATTCTTCAGACTCAAAGTTCATATAAATCATAACATAAATCAGTGAACGAAAATGAAATTTAATGAAGATTGATACCAAGAACTATTTAAAATTTAAAGAACTATTTATAATTCTCAATGCCCTATTACACTAAGGAATATAAAATTTTAGATACTGATTATGAAACAAAATCTGAAATTTTTAATTCAAATTGTACACTATAAACTGAGAACTCAAAAAAACAAATGTGAAAAGAGTCAAAAACATTAAAAAATCATACATAAGTACACACACACAAAATTCCACTATTCAATGGAATAATCATACAAGCGTCCTTTTCAAATACTTCACTTGATTAAAAATTATTACATCACCTCACAATAAAGTATTACTTTGAAGCATTACAAGTTTATCATACAATAAAGCTTTGCTCATTCAGCACTTTATTACCTCTTTTTTTGCAGTTTCGTCGTTTATCACTCTTTAGTTGTCTTTAATCATTTTAATTAAATATAAATGAATTTTTAAATAGCGATTCACAGTCCTAATTTTTTTTTTACTGCCGAGAAAGTATGCTAGCTGAGAAAATCATTTTACACACAGTGGATAAATGAAAATTTAAATGGCATGTTAGATAGATGTCTATAACTTCTTGCATACAGCCAATCACCCCATCACGACTAAACGTCGCAGTATTGACAGGATTTGTAGTGGTCGACTGTTGAATAAGTATTGTCCAAACTTACATTGACCGAGCAGTCAAACTAACATTCCTTTCGGGGTAGTAAATAGCTGTCTTTCTCCCCATCTGCAAGATGTCTATAACTATCTATGCCAACGATATACACATCCCAACTTATGAACAGTGACTCATTTATGGGCAGCGGAACACATATAAAGATTTGAAGTCGGCGGAGAACATAAACATAGATACAAAGCAAATAGTACATAAATAAACAATATAAAAAGTAATTTGAGGCTAAACTGTTTTTAGTGTTAGCAGTGAAAATCAT
The DNA here is from genome assembly GCA_026543055.1 of Argiope trifasciata. NCBI lineage: Eukaryota > Metazoa > Arthropoda > Arachnida > Araneae > Araneidae > Argiope > Argiope trifasciata. Next base: position 3,045,577 of record JAPMOQ010045292.1, read on the forward strand.
TTTACATGGATAAATGAAATTTAAATGGAAAGTTACATGTGCATAACTATCCAGCAGCTCAATCTATAAGCAGAGACACATTTATAGGCTGTGGAACACATAAAGATTTGAAGTCCGCAGGGCACAAAAACACAGATACAAGGTACATAAATGCAAAAAGAAACTTAATAGCGAAAGTAGTTTGAGCTGCTTTTACTGCTAGCAGTGGAAATCCTTTTACATACAAAGGATAAATGATGTTTTAGGGATAAATGATTATTTATCTATGTTATTTCATCATACAAATGATAAATTTAAATGGAACGTTACATGTGCATTACTATCAAGCAGTTCAATCGATAAGCACAAACTCATTTATAGGCCGTGGGGTTCATAAAAAGATTCGAAGCCCACAGAGTACATAAGCATACATACAAAGCACATAAATGAAAAAGCAAACTGTACATAGAAAATAGTTTGAGATTCACACTTTCATGTTTTAATCCAGATATTAATCTCTCATAATAAACCAATAATTGCAAACAGGTCAATATATCATGAAAGTAGAATTTATCTTGAAATGTCAAAGAATAAAGTCACTAAAGTAATCAAATTTTTGTAGAATTAACAATAATTATAAGTTTATGATCACTTAACTCACAAAAAAATATATTTAATTATTAAAAAAATTTATAATGAAATCAGAAATTTCAAAAATCAGAAAAATTAAAAATTGTTATTTTATAGAATTTGTCAAATGCACAACAACTTAACTAACAAATTAATGTCTCAATATTTATAAAAGTGCAATTACCTATACTTTGATTAATGATCTTAATAATTCAATGTGTGCACACAGTGTAGTTCTAATAGCTTTATAATTCAAAAATATTTGTTTTGTTTTTCAAAAAGTCAAAGATAACTAAGCTAGTCTTCTTTGATCGACATGCATAAGATCTTTTTCAAGTACATATACAAGGCACATAAATGCAAAACCAAACTGTACCTATAAAACAGTTTGAGACTCGCACTGTCATGTTTTAATCCAGATACTAATCCTTTCATAATGAACCAATAATGACAAAAAATCCTAAAAGATTTTTTTAATACTTATTCTTGATCACTAACTTCGAATTTTCCTGTACTATGACGGTTATGTAATAGAAACAAAAGTTTTTGCTTTATTAGCAATATTTTAATCTTTTTATGATAAGTTTTACTAATCACCAGCAAAAATTTAAAATGTTTCTCAATGGTTCTCGTACAGTAGAATCAGGAAAAAAATAGCTGTCGTCGATAAAAAGTTGTAATCCCTTTCATTCTTAATTAAAAGAATTTAAAAAAATGAAACTTAAAAGCGATTATTTTGTAAACGAATCTGATGATCAATGGAAGGAAAAATGCGCCGAAGATTTGCCACGAAGAATATGAAGCAAAAAGAGAACGAAAAAAGCAAGTCTGCTGCGTTTTAACAATTCTTAGAGTGGATTTCCATTTCCTGATTTCGGGGATGACGTTGGAACTGAAAGTAAAGAGCTGTTTGAGCAGTAATTTAAGTTAGTTAAAGTTACCATTATTATATACAGACAGATCTAAAAAACCCGCAGGCATTAAAAATGTAATTTTAAGCTTTAATTTAAATAGCTGTCAAGAAATAATTTTATCTCTCTCTCTATGTATATGTGTGTGTGTGTAATCTCTTTAATTTAATTCTTAGTAAATTTAACATTTTTTTTTAAATTTTAAATTAATCATTTCTATTTTGTTTTAAAATGTTCTCTTAATACCTAACCCAAATCCCACCCTGAAGCCTCTGCGAGTTTTTCAAAGCTACCTAAGATTCTTTTCCCTAAGTCGATACGTGTCAGCAGCATTCTTATCGGAATCTCATAATGATGATGTCGTGTCCGTGTTTCCACGAAAAGGGGGTACAGTAGCTTCTGATAGTTAAGACCCCTGAGCGCGCAGAAGGCAGAAGTTTGACTTCTAGCTCAAATGAAGGTGAAACGCACACATTCGCTTGCACAACCCCTTTTAACAAGGGTGCACATTCGTACATATGACAGATAGAACACTGAAGAACACCCATGCCCGAATGCGGACTCGAACCCGGGACGCCCAGATCACGGGGAAGACACGCTAACCCTAAGCCAGGACGCCGGCAAATCTCATAATAAAACCATTAAAGGAGAAAATTTTATCACTTTGCTGTTGTATAGCGATGTGAACAGATGTTTTTTTATCACCACTTTTTAATTATGCAAATTATGTCTCCAGGACGAAAATAAATAAGTTCAAATTTCAAGTCTTTCTTTCTTTTTGCTCACGCATCAGTAAAATTATGTTTACACACACACGCAGGTTCAAACCCACACACGCATACACAATTATCCTGATTTAATTAACTACTCAATAAGCTGATCTTCTTCATCAGGAAAGTCGGCAAAATCATACCACTTTCAACAAGAACTTGATGAAAACCCTGCACACTGAACCTTGAAAAAAGTACACCTGATTTATCTATTTCATTCTGTAATGTTGTACCCTTCTTCTTCTTGCATACAGCCGACCACCCCGCCACCACTGAACGTAGCAGTATCGACAGGATTTGTTGTGGTTGACTGTGATGTTGTACCCTGAATGAAAAATGGATGTGAATACTACTCCATAAATACGCAAAATGGATCACTAAGATGGTGACCAGGACCACTGTCCATGAAACATTTATATAGACCATACAGCATATGGAACAGATATTCGATTTTAGAGCCAATACCTTCCTTTACCTTTATCGTTTAAATACATTGACAGCCGGCGACCTAAGAGACATTTAAAGCCTGAGCGCTGGCTCAGGCCACTTAATCGGCCACTTAAATTCCTAACGCCGGCCATATTATCTTGTTTCTGATCACTGAATAGCCAAAAAAAATATTAAAACATTATATACTTTTGTAACATAGAACATTTTATTTGCATATTCGTCATATACATTTTAAAGGTAATTAAAAATAGAAACAAAATAGAAATTTTTAATTTATAATTATAGAAAAAATACACTTTCCACAGCAGAAAGCTCAGAAACCCGCGTTTTCGCGGGGCGGCTGTCAAAGTGCTAACTTTGTATTATTGTATCATGATACAAACAAACCAGCAGTCAAATTATTTGACAGCGTTGATCAATATTAATACCAATCTACCCTTCTGGTAATAAAAACCCTACTCCTACGACGAATTTCACCTATTTGAATTCTTGTCTTTCGAATTAAAAAAACCCGCGCACACGGCCGAACCGAGAAACATATTTTTCAATGACAAATTCATCCACAATTTGAAATGGGGCGACAATTTTAGAGGTAATCTTATTAACTGAATTTTATTCACATAGCTGGTTCTCTTTTTGAGTTATATTCCATAGACATGATTCCAGTTTGTAACGGATTTAAGGTGCGTTTACATTCAGCCAATTATAAGATTCTAGAAGTGACGCATGCGCAGATGGAGGATTGCGAACAATAGCAAACTCTTGCCTCAACTGTATTATTATTGTACGCTTTCAGTACATGCGTAGTCTTACTGGATGGATTGTAAATGACTGAATATAAAACCTAATTTAGGGTATTGTAGAGTTAATAGAATCGCCAGATTATACTTTTTGCTGATAACAAAATTTTCTGTTTCTATACTTGGTACAAGAGAAAAAGCCGAATAAAGGCATTTTTTTTTCAGATTATCCAGACATTTAAACATGAAATATTGATTTGTTTACATGATATACCACAACAATGGTTTTAGTTTATAAAAATACACACGGAATTTCGATACAACTTTTTTCCCACTTATTTTACGGTTTTACATATTTAATATACGATTTTCCTGTTCATAAATGTCACGAATTATAATTTATGAAGTATAAAACCAACTGAGTCTGAATGTTAAAAAATTTCTTTTTCGAAAATGAGTTATAATAAGGAAATTTTGTCGACTAATGGCAATATGAAAAATTGAAAACGATTTTTTCCTTTCATAAAGTAAGGTTCTAATTATGAAAAAAAGTTCTATAAAAGACTCTTATGGGATTTTTTAAAACTACCAAGGAACAGTGAGAATTTCATTACTCTGAGTACATTAAGGAAATATTAATTTAAAGAAAAAAATCATCAGAAACTCTGCCGTAATCTCTTTATTGTTAATATTTTACAGAACTGACCTTTAAAATCGAAAAAAAGTCATAATCTTAATCTTAAACAAGAAAAAAAAACCCTCCGCACCTCAAATAATCAGACTAGAGACGACTATTTTAAATAAATTTATTTAATGAATTTTCGGACGTTCTTCGTCTAGATCAATGAAGGCCGAACAGAGGTTTATCACAGACTTTTAAATAATACTATCATCAGTATGTGCTGCATCGAGGCAGATAATGAAGAGATTTCGGTACGGGCGTAGCTTCATTATTTGCATTAGCGTTAAAGCAATTTTAAATTAAATTTTGTGGTTGCGTTTTTGGGCTTTATAATTAAATATATTAGAGCACTTTTTTATATGATAATATTTAAAAGCCAACATGTGACGATTTGTATTGTGGAGTCACTATAATGTGGAGATTGAATTCCGCCAAGGATCGAGCTTGCGACTTTAAGATTTGCAGTTGCGTAGCATATCCGCTAGACAAGTCTCTCAATTGATATTTTTGATATACGTCGATCTGCACTTTGAGGGACGATATGGGCAAAAGTTGAAACTTTGAGTTTGACGTTAAAGATGAAAGTAAATCGTGTTAGCAGAATGCTTTAAATTCATAAGTAGAGAAAAATTCAATAAATTTCAGTAAAAAATTAATTTTAAATTGACTATTAACTAAAACGTCTAATATAATGAAGAAATTAATTTAATATATTAAAGTAATAATAAAGCAATTTTTGGGAAATCATATTGCAGTGATATCTTTCAACCTTGTTGGATTTTTGTATTAATATTTTTATATATGTTCTACTTTTTGTAAATGTATATAAACAAAGAAAAAGCTTTAATTAACAAATAACACTGTTACATAAACACTAAAAAACTCCTTTTAGCAATTAATATAAACAGCAATTAACTTTCGCAAATATTACAACGAAATAAACTATGTCAAGTATGAAAAGAAGGTAGTTCCCTTTTTTTTTATTTGCGTGAAGCGTTACATAATATTAAAAAGAAACACAAAACTCACGCACAGTCGATTAGTTAGAGTTTTTATTTGCATTCGTTAACGAACGTCATATATTGACAAAGTGAAATTTATGACAGCGAATCTGGGTTACGTTTTCGAGTACAACGGCGCCTACTTAAAAGAATGAAGCAACAACAACAATGTTTGAGGTTTGCGAAAGATTTGAAGTAATGTCTTAAACCTGTTTCTGATTCATTAACAACTCTATTCGTTTAATGAATTTTGTCGTTGACTATGATTTCATTTTAATATCATTACAATATTTCAATTGGGACTAAGCATTCTCTTTTAGGTACTTTGAGTTTCAAAATTCGTATCTGCATTAAATTTTGATATTTCCGAATTTAAATTAGTTGAAAATGACACACTTATTATTTTCTGATATAAGGAATACAGAAAGAAGAAATATTATAATCATCAAACCATTTGATTTCAGAGGGATTTTGTTTGTTTGTTATGTATGTAACAATATAGTTTACACTCTTAGATGTTATTTGCATATTATTTCATACGATGTTTAGGATTTAAAAAATCATACAAAAAATACTTTTGAGCCTAATGCTGGAACTAAAGCTATTAAATTTAGCAGATATTAATTTCTAGAACAAATATTGTTCGTAATGGACGGGTTTTTCAAAATTTTAATTCGTTTTTAATTAATTTCAAACAGAATTTTCCAACCTTTACTTTACCCATTCACTGGCATTTACGAGATATTTCCTAAGAAGTTGTGATAAAATTCACAGGCAGTAAACGGGTTAATAACACAGGAATATATTACTGCATAAAAGTCATTTACAAGTCACTTTAAAATTCAGAACACAAGATTTAAGCGGAGCAAATTTTATTACCGTATAATTTATTTATTTATTTAAAATTACAATAAATATTTTATTTTATTTTATATTTAATAATATTTAAATTTTCAATAAATATTTTAATTATATTTTCTTAAAGTACTTTTCGTTTTAGAGACTGTTTTTATGTGTACACGAGTTGCAATGATATTAAATACATTTCTTTTTGTGCCGTTGTTATCGTTCCTATAATTAGGAGCGTATTCTAAAAATAGTGTAAAATCAAACGAATAGATCCTAAACATTATAAAGCTACGATAGTTAGTCGATCTTAAACATTATAACGCTACGATAGTTCCATTAAAACCCTCATATCGTCTTTAATTTTTATTATTTTTCTCATGTGTTCATTTAAACTTATCCTTCTTATACTGTGAACACATTAGAAAGACGAAAGAAATTAGATTAAGTCCATTTCATACGTAGCCCTAATTATACTTTTTATATTACGATATTGATAATAATATTTATTTACACTAACATTGTTCATAAATAGGCATAATTCCAAAATAGACCGTTTTTACATTTATATTAAAAATCAGAATTGCCACATTATTTCACCGATAGTGCCAATTGAAAAAGAATGATTTTTCAAATTCTGAGAAGTGTCTTTTTTGGAGGGGATGTTTTAATTTCGTTACAATGAAGATTTTCAAATTTGTGGCCATTCAGAATGATACAGCGATAGTTTTCGTATTTAAAAATGGTTTTGACATCTTCCCTTTTAAATACGAAATTGTATAGCAATTCAATTTTTTACCAACTAATTCTTTTTTAAATTCCTTTTAATTTAAATGTCTTTGAAATGTGAACTTTTTGGTAATCTATAAATACGCATGCTTTATGGTCATTAAAAAAACTTAAAATAACATTTTTTTTAACATTTCAGATTTTATTTATATAAAGAAACACTGGCTTACTATTGCTGTATAAAATAGCAAAAGAAAAAAAAAGCTGCCAAATTTTCGTTTACTTTTAATTAATTAAATATTTTTAATGCTGTAAAATGCACATTCTTTTCAACCAAATTATATTAATGGCATATTGGCAGCACTTGGTCAAACGATCTGTTTACAACAGAGTCAACATACACTGAATTACATAATACACTCTTAGTGCCCCTATTAGTAGAAATTATAGAATTTTTAATGTTTTATAGCATATTTTCGTCTTTATCGTAAAGCATTAAGCAATAATATAACAAAACTAGCTTAACTATATACAAAACTAGCTTAATAATTATATATAAAATGCCTTCAGCAATAAAGAAAAAATCTTGTCAAATGTGCTGTTCCGAAACTCCATCCAATCAAAAAAAAGTTACCCGACTCAATCAAACAAAGAAGGACCCTAAAATATAGAAAATACAAGAGACACCTGCTGTATGACAAGATAAATATTTTTTATTAATAATCACAAGAAAGAAAGCAATATCTGTCCATCAATATATTTTGAGCATTAATATTAAAATTCTTACTATTTCCTGTATTTTTTAAAAACAAAATAAAAAAATACATTTTTAAAATTTTTTGCATTAAAGCCTTGTAGTTTTATTATCCCCTATAATTTTGATCCACAGCGATTTAATTATTTAGTTAAAATTAAACTCTGAAAAAAAATAAGGTTTGTGTCATTAATTAAAAACGATGATTGCATGCATTAAACCTGAAAAAAAAAAACGGTTGAGCAATTTTTATTCTTAATGATTTCGGTTATGTGACGGTAGTGACAATTGTAAAAATAACAAAATTTTTATGACTTTTCACTGCTTATTAATAAACTATACCTTTCAAAAACAACAACAAATAACCAAAATATTTTTAGTTTTCAACAGTAAATAAAGAAGAATTTCATGGTTTTCTTTCAAAATCTTTAACAACGAAAACAACCTATTTTAGGAAATACTCTATTAAATACAAATCTGCAGCCATTTCGATGTTTTTTAAAGCACGTACTATTTAAATATTCTTACAAATCTGTCATATTTTTTGCCGACGCAGTTACAGCAAAGAAGAAATATTAAGAGGTATTTCTAATGGATATCAAATCAATGTAACGGGATCTTAGCGACTAAAATAAAGGTTCCGGAAAATTCAAGAAATATGGCGATATTTCTTTTAGGAACTATTTTGATTCTTCTAAAGAATGACACGCAATTTACATAATCAGGGGCATTTAAATGAAGAATGAATTACTTTTATAAACTATTTAGATTACAGAACCACCTGTCTAATTCTAGTCGCAGTATTATTATGCCATTACTGATGTTTGATAACGACTTCTTATTTGCATATGTTTTGTTGCATTCTTTATCTTTCTTATCTCTGTATACGATTGAGCGGTGTTTCATATTTCTTCTGAAAACATGCCAAATTTGTAAAATTTCTTGCAACTTGCATTCGCTGGATTTAGATTGGATTAGATTAGAATGGATTTAGCAACAATATAAAATACACACAGTTAATTAACATTAATAATTAGCTAATAACTAATAAATTAATATGAATTAGATTTTAGAATAGAAAATAGTTCTACATGCATTTGAGTTTAGCCTAATCAAGTAAGAAAATTTGAACATCCTTTTCGATTTACTTTTCAGCTTTAGAATTCTAAAGTAATCAACAAATCCTTTCACCAAGATTATTCCATGGATCAACTGTCTGTCGGTATGTACTTTCAAAAATAAGTAAACGCGATAATTCATAATCACGCTGTTTTCAATGCATCAAATTTGGTATGATTATTTATAACTAAAAGTACAATTTTGTGTCAAAATTTTGTTTCAACATGTGGTGAAAATACTGTCTTTAAAAAATATATAATTTTTGGATATTATTAATGGGTGTCAGGGATTAATCGCCAATAACTCGCCAAGGACCATATGATAGATTGAGCAAAAATGTTAAATTCACACTAAAATTAATAGAGTAAAAGCTCTTTATTCTCGGGGTATATGTTCTATAAATATGCCGCGAATATAGAAACCGTGAATACGGAATGGT
>JAPMOQ010045292.1:3054726-3083601 GCA_026543055.1 Argiope trifasciata
ATATATATATATATATATATATATATATAATTGATTAATTATCTTAAGGCTTAGGCAATGGTTTGAAGAATTTGGAAATTTCTCTTCTTGGCAGTTTTTAAAAGCTCCTTCAATTCACACTGATACACAGCAGTCGCACTGGCAATTTGCCTCTTAAGAATAAGACTTCGTTCCATAGACGGATCAATGATCATAAAGAAATCGCAAAGCTCATGTGCCATTCTTAAACCTTCACTAAGATTTTCAAATGAAATGTCACGTTTCCAGTGCTTGTTGAAGCCTCTTCTTCAATGGGCTGTGAATTTAACATTTCGGTTTCAGTCTTCTTCAGATCTTCATCTTGCGATTAAAGCAATTCCTGAATGTCACTTGATTCTATCTACTCGAACCCATCTCGTCCAATTCCATTCGCGATTTCGGCTATGTTTGCAGTTTGCATTTAACAACATACTTTAGACAAAGTTGTAATAATATCTGTTTTACTTTTTCTATTAGTCCATTAGACGACATTTACAAAGGATATTGGGCTGGATACCTATGGGATCCTTTCATTATTATTAGATCCGCGAATAAAGAAATTTTTAGCCGCGAATATAGGAATTGGGTCGCATTTTTTTAATCCGCGAATAGGGAAAACGAGAATGAAGGAAGCGCGAATAAAGAGTTTTTACTGTATTTCGAAAATGCTGTGCGCCAGTGGGTTGTAAGGCATTCTCTGGCATAAAACCTTTATTATCAGAGCAAATGAGCGACAGTTTTGGGGAGATCACGACCACTGGTTATTTCTGTTATTTCACTTCTAACCAAATTTGTTCAAGAGAATAATACTCGTTCCCCTCACAACGAACTGTCCAAAAAGAGCAAGGGCTGAAATAAGCCATTGAGCTTCAAAAGGGCCGAATTCCCCAGGGCCGTCTCGGTTGTCAGCTGGGTGCTTAGGTACCCATCTCAGATCGCGGGGTGAATGAAAAACGGTCCATCTCATCCCTGCGATCGATTGGCGGGATGATTGGTGATGCTTCCCGGGAGACGTCGGAATGCGGGGGAGTTCGTGAGGAATTCGGAGAGTATTATATTTGCACAATGGAGAGGCCATTTCAGGTGTATTAGTTTACCCCAATGAAAATGGAGAAAAGACAAATGTTATCTGGTTACGACGAGGACTTTCAATCTTTTAATGTCTATGTATATTAATATAATATTAACTTTCATGTAAATAATAATGGTTATAATAATAAGGAATGATTTCACATAAATATTCTGCCATATTCTCAAATAAAGATGAAATTGCTGTTGTTGTTGTTTATTACGTTTTATTGGCGCAAGAGCCATATCTTGGCTAAACTGCGCTAGACATATGGTGAAATTGCAGAATTTAGACAAAGCCAATACCGCTAAAAGCACTGAAATTTTTATTTATTGAGTTACCCACAGAAGAACGATGTGGTTCTTAGCATATGGAAGAAAAATGTTACCTTCAAAAAGTGATCATTTTTTTAACAACATGAGTTTATTATATCACATGGATTAAATTATTTAGATATGGTACCAGGAAATTCGTCAAAATATCGAGAAATTTCCAGGTCCCATATCTCCCTCAGCCCAGAAACAATTTTGAATCACGTCTGTCTGTCCATAAACACGATAATTCCAAATTTTAAGCTGGATATAAGAAGTTCATATGTGGTCTGCACATCGAACTTTCGGTCAAATATTAAAGGAAGATTTTGGATCCAATTTTGCAGAATACTTAATTTAAAAAATCTGTCTGTCAGGCTGAATTCAACTGAAAGCGATAACAGTTTCAAATCCTTGCAATACAAAACGTAAAGATATGAGCTGTTTTACATATATTTAAATCATAAATGTAGATTTATATTAAATTTAGAATAAAATCTCTGAAGAGCTGGCCTTTCATTGGTCTGTACTTTTGCAAATATTACTTTTTAGAAATATATGCAATACGCGAATGGATATATATACGGATGGACACGTCGTAGAAACGACCCTTTCCCCCTATCTCTTGCACTTGGTTTGAATTGAGGTTAAATCTAAGGGGGATAAGCAAAAACTAAAACTAATATGCCGGCGGTCTGGTCAAGGAGTAGCATGTCTTAGCTGTGATCTGGACGTCTAGGTATCGAATTCTGATTCGGGCAAGATTTTTCTTCACTCTGTGTTTAATCTGTCAGTTGTACCACCCTCTGCTCTCTCTCCATCAGGGGACTACTAAGCTTCGTAGAGTCCATCAGGGGACTACTAAGCTTCGTAGAGCCCATCAGGGGACTACTAAGCTTCGTAGAGTAGAGTCAGACGCGCTACGAACTGCAATGAAGGTGGAAGAGTAAATGTCAGCCAACAGAAGCTGTGGCATAATTCAATCACTTATGGCCACTATAGGAGATAGCTTCTGCTTGAAGCGGGCTCTCCTTCAATTGCAAGTCTTCGGGATCTGTATGCGAGTTAGTGTTGTCTTCATCTGAAGCTAGAAGTCAGACTTCTGCCCTCAGGTCCTCATGGGTCTTTTACTCAAAAACTACTGCTACCCCTTTCAGTGATAATACAAACACGACACCATCATAGTGCAACGACTTGCCTTATGGAGCATTTCCCATTATTTTTAATCATACAAGGCGCATTAAGCATGTCCTAAATTAAAGATATATCAGTCAATAAACAAAGTCCTGTTGTAAACAGTCTATGCTAGTTTTATCTATGCCCTTCAACCAAATGTTTATGTTCTAAAAGGATTAAATGAGTGTGAATACATAACACTCATTTCATGGCTAAATGTAATAAGCGTCTTGAACAATGGAAAAAAAACTGAATAAGTCCATACATTATAAAAACAAAATATTATCATATTTAAAGGTTTTTCAAACAAAATTTGAATAACTAACAACACGTTATACAACTACGTTTAAAAAACTGCAGAAAATTTTAAATACTCTCCCAATGCAAATGGATGCTACCTTTAAAGTGACACCAATATAATGTGAACCTAGTTGGAACTGGTTTAACAAGCGCATCGAATCAAACAATTTTGTAAAAATCAGACTCCATTTTCTTCAGACGAAATGATTTTGTGGAACATGATTATTAAGACATGGTATTAATCATTTTGAGCGTATTATGGATTCATAACGATATGCAGGAATTTGCGAGCATTATGGATTCATAACGATATGTAGGAATTTGTGAGCAATATATGTTCATAAAGATATGTAGGAATTTGTGAGCAATATATGTTCATTACGATATGCAGGAATTTGTGTGCATTATGGGTCCATAATGATATGTAGGAACTTATGAGCATTATGTATTCATAATGATATGTAGAAATTTGCGAGCATTATGGGTTCATAACGATATGTAGGAATTTGCGAGCATTATAGATTCATAACGATTTGTAGAAATTTGTGAGCAATATATGTTCATGACGATATGCAGGAATTTGTGTGCATTATGGGTTCATAACGATATGTAGGAATTTGCGAGCATTATGGAATTCATAACGATATGTAGGAATTTGTGAGCAGTATATGTTCATAGCGATATGCAGGAATTTGCGAGCATTATAGATTCATAACGATATGTAGGAATTTGCGAGCATTATGGGTACATAACGATATGTAGGAATTTGTGAGCAATATATGTTCATAATAATATGTAGGAATTTGTGAGCAATATATGTTCATAACGATATGTAGGAATTTGCGAGCATTATGGGTTCATTATGATAAGTAGGAGATCTATATAACTTTCAATATAAAAATAGTATTCACCCAATGAGGCATTAAGCATTATTTTTGAAACCACTTTATGGCCTTTTACAAGAGGACAGACAAACAGAAAAACACCGAGTATATAACTATAAATATTAATTAAAATACTATGACATCAGGCGAAAGAAATCAGAAAAAAGGATAGGAATAAAAGCAAAATGCAGATAAGAGAGCCTTAGAGAAAGCAGGGACAAGTGTTCTTATATCTTGGAGAAAAGAAGAAAAAAACCGACAACATCACAAGAAACCGCTGAAGAGTCCTTGTGACTGCATTAATCTTCTGCCACTTTGTTCTTGTTTCAGTGCCTCATTCAATAAAATCGTTTTAAACACTTATAACACTTTTCTGCGGACTATATTTATTAAATAGACATTAATCTCAATGCCGCATGTTAAGTTTTGACATACAATAAGCATGCACACAAAGTGAATTCATGTAAAGCGCAAGTAATTCCTGTCTGTTGTAATTATTATTTTCTGAAACAAATATATAATGAGATGAAAATGAAAAAAAAAAAAGATTCGAAGCTCTAATTTAATATATTGTAGGATAATAATGTTATAGGCTTGATTCGTTCTTGTTTCATTTATTTTAAAATTTACTGTGTTTAAAAGGCAGCAGGATACAAAAAAAAATGCATTTGGTTTAGTTACAACGAGCGTATGCATGAAGCCAGTATCTAAAATGATTAACGGTGCAGTAAAAAAATTTAAAATATTTTAAAATATTTATTAAAATTAGATAAAATAATTGTTTGGAAATAAAACTGAAATAAATGAAAAGCTTATTTTTAGAATTTTATGTCCATGTAATAGTATTTTTCTTGACTTATTAAAAAAAATGTGACAAATTTGATTAATTCCCAATTAAAAATGAAATTGAAATTTTGATTTAAAAAAACCTTTTTACAATCTGCGTTCAATAATTCAAAGATTCCCCTCAAATTAATTTTCTGTGACAACACCGATTTTCAATGAAGATCTCTAATATTTGTTTCATTAAAATTTCAAAAAAAAAAAAAAAAAAATCTTCTGAGTTGAACACTACAATTCAGAGACGAAAATATGTTTTACGTTTGCTTGTTCTAGGTCTTATAATTGGTCCTGTATATGCTTTTTTGTTTACGCAGTATTTAGTTTGGTCCTGTGTTTGTTAGACACACATTTACTTCTGTTATTAGTGCGGATGTCCTTAACACTAATTACCAATGGACAGTAAAAACTACCTTTATTGGAAAAAATTCAATAGGAATTAATTTTTAATTTAAATATTGACATTTGCCAACAACAACCGTACAACCATCTTCGCTTCTCTAATTCCTTAAATGAGTGGAATAAAACCAATAATACTTGACAGCATAAATTTAGTATCATTACCAAAACATCAATATTTTGCGTCATTTATATGTCAGTTTGTTATTATTAATTTTGAGTGATTTTTTAGCTTTGAAATGTTTAGTTTAACTGTAGTAATGTCAAGTAAGATCATTGCAGTTGCAATATATGACAAAAAATACATCTTTTGATATCTCAAAATTCATTTTTATCAGTTTATTCTTTTGATAAATAATACTTTAAAATAAATCTCTGACTCATCAACTGAAAAATTAAAGTCTATCCAACTCAATACGTGGACATATTATTCACGACAAAATCAGAGATGTCGTCAGTACCCTAGATTCAACATTTTAGGTCAACTCCTTCCCTGGATAAATAAGTATAAATATCCAGGGTTAGCGGGCCAGCGTGGGTCTAAAATAATGTCTACAGCTATTTATAGACTAAAATTTATCTTTTGACAAACACGCAAAAGATAAAGATATCGCAAAGCCTCAAAGATTTTTACGAAACTCAGAATCTTAGTTGTTCCGATCAGTAAATTACAGCTATAACAATTAGATTCCGTTTTAAGATCCAATTATCAGCCCACACTTGTCATATGGTTCACTCACAAGAAGATAAACATTACTTAAAAACATTAACATTTTTCATAAATCAGCATTTAATGAGAATGGTACGTGCTTTCTTGGTTTGTGTGTGTGTGTTGCCGCTCTATAGGTCAGACCATTTGATCTACAACAACCAAATTTGGCATATGTACATCTTGGGCATCAAAAGTATGCAAATCGGATTTTTTTTTTTTGAATTTTTAATTACAATTTCAATTAAGCAAAATTAAGCAAAATCTTGTTGTTTTTGCGCTATAACTTCCGAAAATATAACAGCACAAAATTGATTTTTAGATCATATTGAAAATTTGAAAAAATCTTTTTAATGGTATTAATGTTTCAATTAACAAATTAAACTTCCATTTTTAATGAATTTTTAAAAAATAATTTAACCGTAAACTGCAACAACTTATTTTGTACAAAAGAAAAATAAAATTTAATCTGCACTTGAGCACGTTACATTTAAATGGGGGGAAAATTAGCTTTTATGCTACCATCCTATTAACAAAAGCTCAAATTTTTTTTAAAAAAATTAACTGTTATGGCAAATTTAAACAGATAACGATGTAATTTTCAGCATGTGTCTCTATATGAAATAAATTTGATATTTTACTTAAAAAATAAATAGTAAGAAAATATTTCTATGACTTTTACAATACCTATATTCTTAATTCAATAAATCAACTTTATTTAAGGTAAACATGGTTTAATATGCATTCAATTCAAGACCCAACAGCCTTGTTATGCTATAATGAAACTTTTACTAATTTTTAATAATAGAAATAGTCCAAATGAAGAAAATAATTATACTATAAGTAATGAATAATTAATTAAATATTTATATTATAAGTGTGTGTGTGCGTGCGTGAGCCTGTGAAGGATCTTATATGAAGACCTAAATTTAAATTTATTTTGAAACATATTTAATTAGTCTAAATTTTTTTTACAAAAATCATAAACAAAAAGATACAACGATTATCCTGTGAATCTGCTGTTTCCACTTGACATAAAAATCTAAAAGCAAGTCGAATCGTGTTTTAGTCCTTCGTGTTCGAGTAAAAAAAAATCAAGCATTTTAGAAGTAAAGAGGCCCCTTTCTCAGCATCTAGATATGTACATAGGTTGATCTGTATAGTTCTTTTAAGTCCCTTCAATTCACAAGGACGTCTCATATAACCAGGAAAGTAACATGTAAATGTAGTGAAGGATTATTTTAAATTTATTAAGACAGCTAACAGCGCCTCTAACGGCGAAATAAGGAAGTTAGAAAAATAATTTTTAAAAATAAAAGATATCTGCCAAAAAGTCGAATTAGAAGAATGCACGTAATACTATAATAAAAACACAAGACAAAGTTTCATGGGATTTTCTGTAAAATTTACGGATATATTTGCGATTAAAATTAAGAGATTCACGTGATTTGAAAAAGGGTTCGTTCTAAATGGAAAAATGTACTCTCTGGTATTACCACATAATTTTTCCGAATTGATCAATTGACATTTTTAAGCAATGAATACAGTAAACAAACAAGATAAATATTAAAAAAAATCTGAAACATACATTCGGCAAACGAATCCTGGAGAATATATTACACATTTATATATTAATGTAAAATATATTTACGAGATTTTAGAATATTTTTAATTAATTTAATTTATATAATTCCCAGAAATATATTTTAATTCATTTATTGTAATAATTACCTAGGGATCAGTGTAAGAAAGCGTGCATAATACCTAAATAAAGCATTAGGAGTTGCAGATCTCACGTTGCAGAAAACACATGTTGCTTCTGAAAAACCAAGCCAAATAAATAGCTAATTTAACACCCCTACCCGCATCCATATCTAGAGTCATGAGGGAAATTTAAATGGCGGCTTTTTGATAAAGTGTAAAAAAAAAATCTAGAAGAAAAGGTAAGGACCATAAAAACATTTTTAATCAAATTAAAGAGAGCGATTTGCTCACCTAAAATTGATTAAATTCTCTTTTCGATTAACTATATATTAAATTTTAAATATATCCTATTATGATATAGAAATACAGAAATTAACATATCCTGGAATTCCGTGAATTAAACATGATGGTCACTGTGCCACAATTATGTTGATGTCACGTGAACCACAAATTCATCCAGCGAAAATAAAACAGTCAAAGTCGGACCTTGTTATGACCAAAATTACGACATCAAAGAAAAGTTGTATGTATAAATAGAAACAGCAGTAAAAAGTCCCATTGATAAATGATCGTAAACAAATAATCAGCACCAAATCAGCAAACACGCGAAAAGATCACACAGGTACTTCATCGATGTTTTTTTTTTTTACAATTTTCCAGTCACTGCGTCGCTACATTTACTAGCTACCAAACAAGTAAAGAACTGAAAGAAAAAAAAAAAGGAGGGTGGAGGGAAAGAACACACAAAAGCAGTGCTATAAAAATGATTTTGCTTATCTCCAGAGCGTTCCATTTTATCAGCCAACGAGCAAGCGAAAAACGTCAAGGTAAATTTTAGTTTGCAAAATAAATAGGAGCGAAAGCGGGCGAGTTAATCTTTTTATCTTATCAGCTTAAAGCTTCACGGGTTTAACTGGAGATTAAGCTTTTACAAGATCGTCGTTCGCCGATCGATGGCTTAACTTCTTGTCCGATCCGGGGGTAGGCTCTCGTTTTGAAACGTCTCCAGAAAGTGTCCAGAATGTCACAAAACAAGGAACAGGATTTGGATTGCAAGTTCAGGTGACTAACAATAGACGATAAGTCAATTCACCCATAAGGACCTGTTTTTTCAGGTGATGTAAAATAGGTAATAGTAGTTACAAAGTTAGGTAAAAATAATGTCTTTCTACATGATCACCCTAAAGATTCAGACATTTGTCAGATTGGTGAACCTGATCGCCAATTACCTCCTTGAAAAACGTTACCACTAGTGATGTGAGAGAATCTTCAACATTGTTTTAAAGACTTAGGTATTCTAGCCCATCGTTCAATTGAAGGAAGAAATCGAATTCACTCAGCTATAAGTAGTGCTCTTGATAAAGAGGACAAGAACATGTCCAGTGTAATAGAAGATAATTCGAAAGTAACATATATTGGAAACCCAGCTACAAACTGGCCAGCCAGCATGCCTAAATTTGAGATTTGGAAGGAAATTTTAGACATTCCCTACTGTTTAAATACTCCTGATACATACCTTTTCCTTAAAGGCATCCTTAATCATTCCGAGTTATCTCGGTTCGTATATATTGCACATAATTATTATCACGAAAAAACTCGAGTCTGGCATAATTTGTCAAGAAAATTTGTTTAATAACGTTTTTCTTTGGCCTCAAGTTAAAAAAGGAAGAAAATACTCTGCTTTTATTTGAAGTTTACTGTTTTATTGGAAAACTTTGTCTTTGGATGATGGGTCTGGATGGACAAGTGTTCTGTACAATAGACTTTGTGGCAGCTACTGCATAAGTAAGGATAGTTACATTGAAAAAAAGTAATAAAAACGGCGATTGTATATGATAAAGAAAATGCACAGTAGATGATTTTTTAGATATTGATAATGACTCTTTCATCTGCCTGAGGTCACTAGGGAGAGCAAATTGATGATAAAACTATATACTTTCACACTGATAAAAACTTTTTTTAAATAGCTTAAAACTTGTTAATAAAGCTTTGTTTCGATTCTTTATATTTAAAAATAGAATAAAAACTGTTTATTTTGTTAGCAGTTTTCCTAAAAAAATTATTGATGGAAGTGATTAAAAGAAGTAATTTTTTGTAATCATCATAATTTTTTTTTGACCAAAAGCAAGTTTTTAGCATGATAATGTTTATAACTTGTATACTAAATAAACTGCAAATATGTTTATTATCTGAACATTTCAATACAAATCATGAAAAGCAAAAAAGGCTGAACGCAAGTCTTAAATATATCAAATTTGGGTTTTCAATTTAATAAGATATTTAATTAAAAATCGATCAAGAAAATTAACAATTTTGCAGCATATTATAATACCAAGATATTTTTAAGCCAATATAAAATTAATAAAATTGGCTGTTAAATTTTATCAACACCAATATTTTCAAGTAAATTGAATAATAGTGCTTTTTATTTCTTTAGAAAACTAAGAAATGAAATTGGATTTCTATCCACGAATTTTGCTACGATATTTATTCATTTTTTAAGCACACATTACCGCTGCTATATAATTAAAAGCAAATTTTAAAAAATAATAAAGATGAGTGAATCAAATGTAAACCATTATCTTGCTATAATGATTCAAACTAGAGTTGGAATAGCTTTTTAAAAAAAAAATTTTTTTTAATAATTCGTGATTAATCTTGTTATAGAATGAACCCGGACAAACATTTAAGTATGCCAGTTCCAAGGATAAAGGCAGGTAAATTCTATAACAACCTAGCAATTTGTTTATCAGTTTTCCGTCACTTTATCAATATCACAAAAAAAAAAAAAACCCGCTCCTTTGACGTAGATTATCACCCCACTAAAAGTGGGGCCAAATAAACGATTCCAGAATGGATAAAACGGCAATTTAATAAGAAACGGGCCTCAATACAGCCAATTTGGCGACTATTAAGAAACTTGCCCCTCCTTACTACGTGAAGCCACTAAGAAACTTGCTCGCAGTGACGTCAATAAAACCAGTCAGAACGCCATTTTTGACGTCGCATGGAAGTTTCGCTTTACACCTGCGATACGGTGCATGTAAATGTTTTGGGTCTTCCGCGAACGTTTCATAGTAGCAGTTGTTTTGTTTTGCTTTTCCGGCGTCCTTCACACCTTTGTAATTAACATAGATTACGCGCTGTGAGGCGCCACAAACTGAGCTTGGCGCGTGGTGTTGGCGGCGTGCTTTCCTTAATCAAAGACTGGAGAATGATGGTCGGCGTGTTTCCGTTATTTTTGAAAAATGCAAATGAGCAGCACGTCGAAAATAATTAATGAAATAATATCATTCTGGTCGTTCTTCTCATGTTTTATTAGTTTACTTTCTAGTAAACAGAATATAAAAAGAAAAAAAAAATATTATGATTCTTTAAAAAATTTGACTTTAAAACTTTTGACAAAGCTTCATATTCCAAATTATTTAAGCTCGAAAAAAATAATTTTTGAAATTTCTATGATTTTCGAGAAATAACAACACGCTGAAAATAAAAATAAAATAAAAAAAACAATTAAAATAATGGCATCAATCATTTTACGTCGTTTGTTCGATTTTTTTTTTCTTTCCCATAAACAGAATATAAAAAGTGAAAATATTTTATTTATAAAATTTTCGAATTCATGGTCCCAACAAATTTTCATTTAAAAAAAAAATCTTTTTCCGATTTGAAGAAACAATTTTCAGAATTCTGTCTGTCAATAAGTAGAATAAATAATAATTTAAAAAAAAAAGAACAAGGAAACAGAACGAACGAGAGAAATAAAATTTGTCTGTAGGTGTTTGATCGATTCATAGATTTGTATCAAATCTAGACAGAATCCGTCAACAGGTTGTCTTTCAACCCATATGCATGTAAACACGTTGGTGGAAAAAAATAAATTGAATCTGACGAATGAGACTAGCATATCAATTATATAAATAGTGACTAAGTTTTGACTAGAATTGATTAGAATTTGAAAAAGGAAAAAAAAAAATTATTTTTTGTTATATCGTTATTTTATTATTATTTTTTACCAGATGATAATTCTACTTTTGGTAAAAATGGATATCTGAATAATAATTCTTAATTTTCTTTGTTGTTATCGTTCGATTCTTCAAAATGTAATTCGCCTTTTCTTTTTTAAATAATTATAGTTTTACTTAGCTTTGTAAAATAAATATTAGGGCGCTATCTGCTCAATTTATTCCATCATAAGATTATTTAGCAGCTTTCATACACATTACCTTTTCAGTAGCTTTATTTCATTGTTGACTGCAGCTATATTATTTTAAAAACAATAATTAAAAAATCAATAAAAACATATACAGCGCAAATATGCGTCAGTGGCGCAAGTACCTCAAAAATACAAAGAGTAGATTCCCAGAGTACTTTAATGGGAATTCCCAGAGTACTTTAAAATCAATAGGAATGGTTTCTTCGAAATTTTCTCGCATGGTCCCCAATAAAGATACTATTAAACTGCCCATAAAAACTGTAGCTTGAACAAGACCGCAAAACCTCAAAGGACTCAGATTTTTAATAAAATCTCGTCTTAACATCTTGTACTTCGTAGTACAGAAAAGAAAACCGAATAGGAATTTTGAGCACTCTCCCTCTCATTCACTTACTCACTTAATCCGAATTTATTTCATTTAAACCTTGGTATTTTAGAGTTATCGTGTTTACATGCATCAAAACCAACTGACACTCAAATCTTAAATATAATTGCATGCAAGATTTCATAAAGATCTGCTTTTTAGATGATAAAACAGTATTCGATATTTCATTCGTTTTGATATTAACAAGCCAATCTATACAAACCGACAGATGGTCAACCTCTAGAAAAATATGGTTAAAAATTTGATGCGTATCTAAACTTTAGATGCCAAATCTCTGCACCAAATGCTATTCAACTAGTATAGTTGAATAGCATTTTGTAGTCATCATGAATTAAATTTTAAGAATTTTTCTTTAATTGTCTGAAATCGAACAGCCAGAGGGATTATGATGAATGGATATGGTTTACATTCTGGCAAAGTTTACTAATTTGGTGTAATAATCACATACCAAATTTTACAGCATTTTTTAACACTAAAGCAAATTTTGAATTATCTTGTTCACGGTCACACGGGTAAATATTATTCCAAAGTCTCGCCAAAACTTTCTCCATAGTCTCTAATAAACTTGCCAAGCCAGAAAATGCCTTACATATCATTAACGTGTAATAAATACAAAATATTAACTTTTGGCGTGAATTTAGAATTTTTACTGAATCTATCGTTTTATCCTTGGCGCGTTATTAGACCATTATTCCCTGTCACACGTTAGTAGTATCCAAAAATTGAATTTGTGTTTTGGACGCATTTTTAACAACTAATTGAAACAATTTGACACAATCTCATGTAAAATTTGAAATATTTAAGTCAAATTTCAGTTATCATTTAATATAAGTTTCTGAAAGAGCAGGTCGATAGACAGCCAATCCCTCATTGGATTTGGCTCAAAATTTCACAGATATCTACACTATAGATGTTAAATACGTAAGCCAAATTTTATCAGTCTAGCCCTCTTTGATTTTCATTTATCGTATTGTCTTATATTCAAATAGTATGGTAAACAGACTTTATATGAACAGATTTTGCGCCACAGAAGTCCACTAATATACCAAACCAGATATGATGTTTATAGGAAATCCACCTCTCTAGGTTAAAGTGTATTTTAGTTATCTTTGTCCGCACACAGATGGACATTTTTCAAAAATTGAGTTTTTCGAATTCAGAAAAATCCAAAACATGGAAATACATCTAAGTTTAAAGTAGGAATATCAGGACGATTACTATACCTTTTTTATACTACGTATAAGAGGAAGTAAATATCGTTAATTGCCAATTTTTTTAGATACAATTTTTAATACATTCTAAAATTTTCTTTAGTTAAAAAATTATCTTTGCATAATTTTTAAATAAGAAAATGTTGACAATTTTTTTAACTGGATTTCTGTATATTGAGATTTCCATATTTCGAAATTTCCATACAACTAATTTTTATCCAGGAATCTTCAAGTTATATATATCAGCAATTAGTTCATTATAAAGCAGATTTAACTGTTATTATAATAATTAAGGACGAAAATTTCCTTTTTAATAGTCCACTCTATATTGCATCTTAAAATATTTTATTCCATTCGAAATTTTCGCATTCACATTGATTCAAGGATTACCAGAACTTAAAAATATTATCAAATCAATTTCAAGAGGCTTCAAATTATTGCCTTATAATATAAAGTCGTTTCTTGGATATTATCTTGTTTTTATTGCTATCTGAAACAGAATCCTTGTATACTTAATTCGTTATCAAATATCTGATATTGCAGTTATCTTTAATGCATTTTGCAAATAATCTGTCAAATTTTGAACTAAAACCTAATCTCTTGAAACTTCTGAAACATTTCCAGATAGCAAACGAGTTTTAGAACTCTAAAAATTTTCGACAAAATAATTCAAGCAGTTAGTAAACAAGAAGACATGCTTCTAATATTAATAACATAATAACAAAAATTTAATATGAAGCAAAATCCAACGATTCTTTTATAAACATGAATGCTTCATTTCCTGTCCACATTCTGCTTCTACCCAGGTGGATTTTACGTCTATCGAAAATTAAATTAAAATTCCACGTTAGAGTTAAAATAAAAGTAAACCGAAACTTTAATTGAAAAAAAAATCAATAAAAAGAATATGCGACACACTTTTCAAAAGTTCTCATTTTCACACACGTAACAATGGAGTAACGAGAGATTGCAATATCTTTTTTACATCTAATTTTCCCTTTGGCAAACTAGTTTCGCCACAATAGTGTGGAAATACTGAATGTAACTTCAAATAGGTTGGTATAAATCATCATTTATCTTATACAAATATCGCCTTTTAAAGTCACATTTGGATCAAAACTCAATACATTTATTAGGCTAATTAAGGTTATGATGTTAAAATGGACAAAAATATACAAAAACATTTAAACTTATAATTAAAAATTTCTGAATTTTATATAATTTTGAATTGATGTAAATAAACTTTGAAATATTACTATAAATAAATTTATTTATTTAAAATGAAATATACATAAAAAATATCGACTACTTTTCTATTTAATAAAGAGCATATGAGTATCAAAGATCAGTTTATAAAAATAACTACATATTCGTTCTTGTTTGAGTTATTAGATTTTTTTAAATATATTACATAAATAAAAATGTCAATTTATTTAAAATAATATACCGGGTGGCCAGAAATAAAACACCCCTACTCTGACCTCCCTGGATATCGAACTACTCAGTGTAAAGGCTTGAAAATTTGTGGACATACTATTCAAAAAATGGGGAAACGGATTTCACGAAAAAAAAATTTAGTTCCAGAAATCACCGATAGGTGGAGCTGTACCACTGGACGTATGCTGAAAAGACACAAAAACACGTTTTAAACACATTTTATTTGAAAGTACCAAGCATACATGAAACAAGGACGTTATCGATGCAGGGAATGCTGCTCAATATGGTTCCCTTCCTGAAGATGTGAAGTCTGTGGACAGCTTGTTCAACTGCGGATCGTAACTGGTCATCTGAGATGCTTCTCACATGCAGACTGATACTCTCTTTCAAATCTGCCAAGGTTATCAGACGTTCTCGATAAACAAGGTTTTTTAAGTGTCCCCAAAGCCAAAAATCACACGGATTAAGATCCGGTGAACGAGATGGCCAAGTTGTCGGAAACGCGCGACTGATTATTCTGTCAGTGGTGAAATGTTGGCGAAGAAACTGTTGCACAGGGAGTCCAATGTGTGGAGGTGCTCCATCTTGCATAAAAGTAATGGTGTCAAGGCATTGGCGCTGCTGCAAATGGGGTACAACAAATGTTTCGAGCATCCTTTTGTACCTGTTGGCCGTCACGGTACATGTCTCAAGGCCATTGGAAGTAACCTCTTCGAAAAAGAACGGTCCAAGGATGAATGTGGCTGTGAATCCACACCAGACTGTAACTTTCGGTGAGTGGAGTGGAATCTCTTGGAAGGTACGGGGGTTTGTCGTGTCCCATATGCGACAGTTATGGGTGTTCACTGTTCCACTGAGGTGGAAATGGGCCTCATCGCTCCACAGAATCTGCCACGGCCACGATGCATCCACTTCAACTCTAACAAGAAATGTCAATGCAAAGGTCAGTCGCATCTCCCTGTCTGTGGCCAGCAATTGTTGATTAGGGCGGATTTTGTACGGGAAACAATGCACCATTTTTCTGAGTACGTTCCACACTGTGCTATAGGGAACACCCAAGTGTCGTGACACTGCACGTGCACTACTGCAGCCTAAAACATTATCCATTGACTGTTCAACAATACCGGTGGCAACATCTTCAACGACATCTGAACGAACCGGTTTGCGTCCTCGACCAGGCTGAACTCCAAGATGTCCAGTTTCCTCGAATCGAGCGATCATTCTCCTGAAAGCTTGTGGAAGCAATGGTCCCTTACGCAAATCCTTAAGTCGGCGAAACTCTCGAAGTGCTGCTGGAGCATTTCCTTTATTCTCGTAAAACAACTTCACAAGCAAAGCGCGTTCTGGCAGCGTGACAGCCATCACTAATAAGAATGACATTCCCAAGTATGAAATTGCAGTTACAACGGGAGTTCTAGCTTCTTTACTATTTTTATTTTCCATAAGGGGCAGAAAAATTAAAAAGGAAGCATGGAAGCATTCCATTCCGCATAAACATTTTAATTTTTATTATTATTTGTGTCTTTTGATCATAGTTCCAGTTGTGCAGCGCCACCTATCGGTGATTTCAGGAACTAATTTTTTTTTTCGTGAAATCCGTTTCCCCATATTTTGAATAGTATGTGTACAAAATTTTGAGCCTTTACACTGAGTAGTTCGATATCCATGGAGGTCAGAGTAGGGGTGTTTTATTTCTGGCCACCTTGTAAATACATTTTATGGCCATTTGATATTTTAATAAATTTTACAAGAATCAATTTATACGTCTCATCTAAATTGGAGATTCTTCGTTTTTCTTCCCCCTCCTTCCCCCCTTTAAAAAATTCCTATACTTGAGCAGTAAATGTGTAGCTGAAATATTAATCATTTATTTACTGCTATAAATAATTAATAAACTTCCACCATCGATTATCATTGAAAAAAAAAATCGAAATATATTTAAGAACAGAATTAATAATAATTTTACAAATGTGCATTTGTTCTAAAATAAGATAATAATATAAATTCTCAATCCTGCCTATACGCCGAGGGGGGAGGAGATCAATCAACCCACTTTCATATAGAAAACTTGCCTCAATCTTCCTCCGAAAGTGAAATTTTCCTCGCGTTCTTATTTAGGATCATGGGGTAAAAGTTCAAAATCCTGATCTAAAATAAAAATTTTTATTTCAGAAATATTTGCATCAATTTACAGCGCAGAAAATTTTCCTAATTGTCAAGTAACCAGAATGATTTTAGAAAACGATATATTTTTAATTTGATTTCTAAGCACAAAAAGGAAACTTTCAAACATTTTTTAAACAAATTATTTTTTAATCTAAAAAAATAATTTTAGGGGAAAAAAAATAATAATTCGGGCTATTTCCTAGTAAAGAATGCTTTTAGAAATTACTATTTGTGCCTTATCGAAAATGAAACATTGGCATAAAATAAATGAAACAAATTTACAAATAAAGATGTTAACTTTACTTTAAAAAATAAAACATCTAAATCTATATACTACTTACTGGCGTTCCACAGAATGACTTGGAATTGTATAAAATGCCTAAAACTAGCCGATAATGCATGAAACGATTCATATTTCACATAGTTCTTAGGTATTCTATAGAATTTTAGGAAAAATATAATAATAATTCGAGCAATTTCCTAGAAAGATTGAATTCTCCTAAAGAATGCTTTTAGAAACTACTATTTGTGCTTTATTGAAAGTGAAACATTGGCATAAAATAAATAAAACTTAAATTTACAAATAAAGATGTTAATTTTACTTTAAAAAATGAAACAGTTTTATGTGTAATTTATATATAGATTCTGAGAAATATAGATTTATATTTGTTACAGGCAAAGTATTAAGTCTGGCATTCTTCAGAATGACTAGGAATTGTATATAATGCCTAAAACTAGCCGATATTGCATGAAACGATTCATATTTCATATAGTTCCTAGGTATTCTATAGAATGCAAAATTATTAACTAACAAAATATGAAATACATCTCCTATTTGTTTCGAATGTTGACAAAGGGTGAAGTGATTCGCGCAATACATTGGCAGTTGTAATGACTTTGACAAAGGATGATTTTTACCGACTTGGAACTTCTGAAGGAATTTTTAAACAAGTATATGTCAGAATATAATTCACTTTATTCCGCAGAAAATTGATTTAAATTGAAGTATTTTCTGATCACGTAATACCTCTCTGGTCAGTTGTGATTGTTCAGTCCAGTAAGAGCAGATAAGGATTATTCAGATGTTTTTGCAAAACAAAGGACCTAAGTATGAAAAATGCTTATGTAAACCGAAATGCCAAAGGATGAAAAAGTATTTCTGTAAAATAAATTTGTAAAATATTAAATGTGTTTGCGCGAAAAATGAATGAAATCAAAATGTCATTCAAACATACAGTATTGAAACAAGTAATTAGCTTTAATTTCATTTTTTTAATGAAAATTTTGTTTCCCTTCATAAGAAAAGCATAAATTTTGTTTTGTACAGCTTTCATATTTCTTTAAGTATTTCGAATATTTTTTTTAATGTCAATCTTATTATTTTTCAGAATAACATTTGTATTTTTGAGGAATGTATGTCATTTATATAATAGCCTTATCGGAACCTTTTACCATACTTTGCCTAAATAGCAGTCATTGTAGGTTCAATTTGTCCTTCTAGGCATATACAATGTCTAAACAAAGTATATAAAAATTCTCAAACTTCATGCTTAGCCGAAAAACGTACGCCACTATATAGAATGCATAGGCATAGTACTTAGCCGGTAGCAGTATATATTTAGAAAGCTGTTTTTTTAATATCACATAAAATAATAACTAATGATAAATAAACATAGACTGACTGAAACAATTGTTCCGAGATTCAAAAAATTATTCCAAGAAAAGAATAATAAAAAAATAAGAATATTGTTAATATTTATCTTACCAGGAAAATATCTCAAAATATTTTTTCCTGTTACATTATGTACAGAAAAAAAAAGAGTCGAACTCCCTTCTGCGAACGAATACGTGAAATATGCTAATGAATGCAACTACAGTTTTTTTTCTTCGCATTTATCTAAATTAGATACTACTATGTAGTTATATACAGCAATTACGCCCTATCTTAATCAGGTCAATTTATTTTCTTGACATTAAATGACGTCAACAGCTGAAGGTCGTGATAAATTCGTACTGAGAGATCATAAAAACAAATTGAACTGAAGCTTCAATGTGTAAAATATTTCAATGAATTAAAACAGATTTGCCCGAGACGCCTGTAGTCATAAAAAAAAAACCTTTCCTACGATGTCAAGGACAGGGGATGTTAACAATAAACTCTGTCACTGCGACGTCCAGAACTCGGGGAATAGCAATGAAGTGGAACAAATCAAGTTTGTTTTTTTCTCCCTACTTACCATCTGGTCTACACAAACAAGCGTGGATTTTTTTTTTTTTTTATAGCGCTGAAGACGTAACTATTTACAGCATCAGTTTTTGAGCATTAGGTGCAAGGGCGAATCTTTAAAATGTTGCAAATGTATCATTTTCTAGCCTCTTTTGGACTTTGTAAATATCAGAATCAGTATCGGATATACAACTAGAAAGTTTCTTGGGACCTCTAGATTAAAAAGAGATCTCATATAGGCCAATTAAAATATTTCATCTAAAATATTAATATTTAATTATTTTAGAAAAAATATAAAAATTAATTCTTATTTATCATAATTAATTTTAGTATTTCAATAAAATAATTATTAAATATATATATATTATACATTGAATATATATAACTATTAATGAATATATATTACTAAGACAGCTATTTACAACATCAGTTTTTGAGCATTAGGCGCAAGAGCGAATCTTTAAAATGTTGCAAATGTATAAATTTTTAGCCTCTTTTGATGACCAGTTGCTCAGCCAGGAATATTGAATTTGTCGTAAAGAAAGCAGTATTGAGACGATGGTGAAAAAAAAAAAGCAATAAATATGCTGATAAAAAAAGCTTAGCTGAATTGTCATATAAATAAATTTTAAGAAATTATTATAAAATAATAATTATAAAATATTAGTGCTAGTATGTATGTAAGGTGTATATTGAATTATTAAAATCAATAATTAAAATATTAGAAATATTTTTTATAACAGAATATTAATTATTTATTAACTGGTCATACTATATTCTACTTAATATGTTACATGAAATAATAAATTTTAATTCAATATTACTTTGAAATTTATTATTTCACTAAAAACTTTTATAATAATCAAATACTTATATTTGCACATAAAGTAATCTTTAACTTTTATTGTAGTTAAATTCCTAAAAATTTAGGATTTTAATTAATTTTTGCATATTACATATTTAAAAAAAATAAAAACATACATATTTAACAAAGTTAAGAAAATACAACGTTAAGCTAAAATAAACCATTAATGAATCAAAAAATCTGTGAAAATGTGAAATTAATTTGGTTAATCATTAAAAGAAGAGCTACATACATTGGATGCGGCCACAAAATAGCTTGAACCAACCACTGGCTGTTTCATGTTATTATTAGATTGTCACTATTAAAGTTGTCTACTACTCTACTATTCACTACTACTGTCTCACTCTACTATTTTTTATTGAAACTTTTATGAAACGCCCTTGCACCACAAAATATCACACGAGGCTAACAGAAGTATGCAACACATTACATAAAGAAGAAAATTTAACAGCCATAAATTCTTCATGAGATATCAACAACAAATTTACAAACATTTTCAAAGGCACTTATGGTGGAAATAAGTTGGTGAAAATCTGGAGTCCAATTTATATTAATGGATTTGAGAACCAGGAATCATCTTTCTCCGACAAACTTGGAACATAGAAGGAATAATATACTCTGATACCGAAAAAAATTATGAAATTATGTATTTTGAAATTGTAAGTTTGCCTGCCATTTTATCTGCTTGTAATGCAACCAAAAGTATAGATAAATTTGTAATAAATGAATGAAGATTTGGAATGTGCATTAAATTGTAGATTTATAACTAATTATGGAAGAATTTAGAAAAAACTCGTACATATTAGTAATTATGGAATCGCGGGCTTTGTAAATATCAGAATCAGCGTCGGATATGCAACTAGGAAGCTTCTTGGAGCCACTAGATTAAGAAGATAGCATACAGGTTAATTAAAATATTTTATTTAAAATATTAATATTTTATTATTTTATTACATATTACATATTATTTTATTATATATTATGTATTATTATTTTATATACTATTTATTATTATTTTATATATTTTTATGATACTAATATTATCTCCAAAACCTCAATATTCTGGGATTTTCGGGTCACGAGGGGTCCATTTCTTTACGAAAGTCAGACCCTTCACAGAAAAAGTCCCTGGTTTGAATCCCTGTCTGACTATAATTGTTTCAATTGTACTAATATTTATTTTAAAATTTGATTCCTTGGCTATAATTGTTTCAATTGTACTAATATTTATTCTAAAGTTGTTCAGTACATTTTTGTTTTAGTAGTAGCAGCATTAGCGCTCACTAAATACAATGTATATTTATTCTAAATGTTACAAATTTCCGTAGATAAAATTCTTACATTTCTTTGTTTCTGGATAGATAGATTTATTATATACTAGACGCCTTTGGCGACCAGCTGGTTCACCAAAAGTAATGGGGTCTAAAATTTTCAATTAAATTCTTATGTGCCTTGCTCTCTTTATAATTTCTCTGCCAGATATACTTAAACTTCGAAAGTCACGTAACACTGATTTATTAAATTAATGATATAGATGTTGCAAACGATCATAGAAACCTTTGTCTTGTATTTCTTTTTTAGAAAACATAACATTTAATATTTATTTAATTTCATCCATTCACGTTGTGTATGTTAAATTTTTTTTCGGTTAAATTTGCAGTCATAGTTAATTTATTTTTTAATTTGAACTTCTGTCAGTATGATTTCAACAGAGCTAATAAAAGCTATTTTTTCCCTTTGCTCGTTCATTATTTATTTTAGAAAATGTCACACATTATATTTCTCTTATTTTATCCAGTCACGTGCTAAAAGTTGCATTTCTTTAGATTTAATTTGCAATGATAGTTGTTTTTTTTTAGTTTGAACTTCCGTCAATAGGATGGCAACACGCTGATAAAACCTAATTCTTCCCCCTTGACGTGCTCGTGCAGATTAAATTTTATTGTTTTGTCCGAAATATATTGTTGTAAAACATGGCTCAAATATTTCTTTAAAATTTTTTTAAAAATAGAAGCTTAAGTTGTACATTAAAACACTGATACCATTAGAAAACTAATTTTTTAATCTTTAAATTGATGTAAAAATCATGTTTGTGCGATAATATTTTCGGAAGTTATAGCGGAAAATCGTTGAAATTTCGCTTAAATTTTAATTAATTCAAATTCTAATTAAAAATTCAAAAAAAGGGCTGCGAGGTGCACATTCCCGACCTCCAGGGTATACATGTACCAAATTTGGTAGCTGTAGGTCCAACGGTCTGGTCTGTAGAGCGCCAATACACACACACACACACACACACACACACACACATTGAGCTTTATTATAAGTATAGATTATGTATTATTATTTTATATTCATGTATTATTGCAGAATATTTTTATTTTATTAAAGTATTTTTCAAACTTATTTTCTACAAATAAATTTATAAAAACAGCAAAAATGCCTGGGGGACTAACATGTAAGAAAAAGTAAATACATTTTCACAAAATTAATAAAATTAAAATAGATCATAAGCATATTAAAAATGTGTTGAAAATTAAATTAAATTAAACTGTTATTATAAGAGGGCTCTTATATTATCAAAACCCGTTATTGATGAGGTTTCAAGTAACTATACTCATCAATGGAAGATGAATCAACTCTATTCATCCTCACTTTACGATGACAAAATTTTTATTTTGTTCTTAAAATACAAAACAAACGTAGACTATAGAGTGTAAGAGTTATAAAAAACAGCTGGCCGTCCCCCTCTCAACGTAATCTTATCATTCTAGTAGCCTAAGTGTCGAGATGGATGGTCTTTCCTCTTAGTTTTCGAAGTCTTACATAAGAAGCAAGAGATACAGATTTTTGTCTAAATTTCCTATGAACAGAAAATGCATTTAAAAACCCATGCATTTATTACAATATGTGAAATAACAGAATCTTGCAGCACGTCAACTCATAAACTATTAAATTTGACTCCAAATTTGATTAACAATATTTTAAAAGCATGGTTTTTCGATTTTAGTAACAGTAGACAATAAAGATAGAAAAATTTTACAAATAAATGCTAATTATAAAATTGGGTAATATCCAATCAGCTAAAATTCATCCAGTAAGACCACGCATGCGCAGAAACTGTACAGAAGCAAGTGCTTGTTCCGGCCAGATAAGAATTTGCTACTGTGCATTCTTTCAGAGCATCGCAATCTCCCTTCTGCGCATGCTTGATTTTAATGGAATCTTATAACTGGCTGAGTATGAGTCAACGTTGTTGTTGTTGCTTATAGCACTTTACAAGCCCTCTGACAGAAAGTTGTCAGTGATTTAAACCTAAATTAGTCCCTCGGTTTTTTCAATAGTGCCATCAGTAAAAATTAGCTACTTCATGCGTCACATACGTTTGCACAACCCCTTTTTGCAGGGAGGCACATACAGGGGGACTACTCGCAGGCAGAACACAGAATACTAGCAATGCCCTAACCGGGGCACGAACCCGGGACATCTAGATCACGAGGAAGACACGCTACTCCATGCCAGAACGAAGGCATGGGCAAAAGTTAAAAGACTATGTTTTAATTTTATGATATCCAAACAGCTAGTCATTACGCCACCGAAAAATGTTAGGATTAAATTTTTAAAAAAACATTCAAATTTTCTAAATAATATTATTTTATTGATTTTGCTTTTAGCACTAATAAAATCTTTTTTTTTTTTTAATGAAATGAGTCGCGATAATTATTTATATTTTTCATACAAAAAAGAAGGAAGAATGACAATTTTTAAGCTAAAAATAGTTGACGATATCATGTTAAATATTTTACAATACTAATTGGAAAGTCAAACGGTTTCAAAAAATCGAATATTTGTTTTAATTTCGAAAACGCTGAATAAAAAAGAAGTTTTATAATCCGACAAGTTGGAAAAAGTTTCTGTATGTAAGAGAAAAATTAACTCTTCATTAAATCAAAAAGAATTTTAAAATTCCATAAAAATATCTAAATATAGGTATAGTCAATTTAAACGAATGAAACAAAAATAAAACAAACAAATAAAAGGATCAATTATTATCTTAATCTGGTATAAGTTATATTATACAAAATAAAACTACTAAATTGAATATAAAGGAAACAATGCAACATTTAATTTATAAAGTTGTCCAAATAAAGAATCATATTTTAAAAAAACAATTTGAAAAAACGATTGGATTAGAAAAAATTATTTAAAAGAATGAAAAGAAGCATACATTGTGAATTTGAATTCCTATAAAAATAAATAGCTCAGTGTCATCTGATATCCTTGACAATGTATTTCGACTAATTTACCGAAATATCTTTAACGGATATCCTTAAAAACTGAAAAAGCACTCTAGATTTGTTGATATGTGTTTGGAAAACATCTATTAATAGAAGCCTTAAATTGTTGATTCAGTAATCTAATTAAGACACAATAGAACCTTGAATATATTCTGGTTTTAAACGAAAATAATTAAATGATAGGTTCTTAAGTATTGTCATAATTAATTACTGAAGAAAGTTATTGAAAACTTGGATAGGAAGACTTTGAATAGGTATTTCAAATGAGATACACAGAACAGTAAGGTTTTGAGTTTAAAAGAACCATAAAAACCTACAGGTTACAAAAGAAAAAATTCGTAAATAATTTAAATGGTATAGATATCCAAATTAGTGGTTGAATTTTTAATTCACTTTTGGTTCAAATTATTGCAAAATAAAATTAGCGTTTTCATAAACATTTAGTGATAATTCATTAAAAAATTATTTTTTTCAAAAATTAGAAACTTGCATAAAAATATAATAAAGCAAATTTTAGAGTTAAAGTGTTAGAAGATAGAAGATCAAGGCTACTTCCAGAAAATCACGTGACCACAACGAGACAACGGCAAATAGTTGTCCCGTCGGGACAAACGTTGTCCACGTTGTCTCAACTGTTCACACCAGGACAATGCCGGGACAACAGGGAAGCAAAGATTGTGGACAATAATTAGCCTCGTGTGAACCCACCTTATGGATCAATATTAAATTTTGAACAAGAGTCTGACTATTTGTTTGTTTGTGTGTGTGTGTGTGTGTGTGTGTGTGTGTGTGTGTGTGTGTGTGTGTGTGTGTGTGTGTGTGTGTGTGTGTGTGTGTGTGTGTGTGTGTGTGCGTGCGTGCGTGCGTGCGTGCGTGCGTGCGCGCGCGCGCGTGTGTGTGTGTGTGTGTCTTTCGCACACACTTGAATGCGATAATTTCAAAATGCAACCACTTAAAGAAATGTAATTCAAGCCACATTTTAAAAATCTTTAGATTTCCTTCAAATTTTTTACAAAATTCTGCAATAATTTTGCAGTTGGTTATTCGGTATTTTCGCAAATATATAAATGAGTTAACTTAAAACGTAACCACTTTATAATTTTGAACCACATATATCAAATGGCTGACCGTCTGTCGGTTTCCATATTCCCCTCTATTTAAAACTGATAATCACAAAAACGCAATGATTCAGATAAATGAAATTCAGCATGCTATCTTGTAACTAAAACTGGATTTGTGAATTAAATTTTGGTTTAATTCGGTAGGGAATAAAAGCCCACCAAAATGTATACTGGGTCAATAAATAACTTTGAGTGGGACTCTAAAAATAAAATTCTGAGTACTTGTGGTACTTACGACTTTGCCAAGGATCATAATTTTATGCAGAAAGCACTGCAACTTTATTAAGGAATATGCGAAAAAATTCCAGGGATATTATTCTCGTTGTTTTAAGGCCCTCCCCCCTTTCTTTTCTATCGCTTTCTCTTCCAAATAGTTGAGGGGCCGCGGTGGCCTAGTGGTAAGGTCTAGGCTTCGGAACCGGAGGGTTTCAGATTCGTGACTCGATTCCACCGAAGAACCGTCGTGTGATGGGGTCTCTTGCACGTTAAGTCTGTCAGGCCAAACGTCCTCCCGCTGGTGTGGCGTGGTGTGGAAAGGGGGGTGACAGTTCAGGTATCGCCCTCGTCATCTGATCGTGGTTCAAAATTACGAGGTCTGTCCCATAATAGCCCTCGTGTTGCTTTAAAACGGGACGTTAATATAACTAAACTAAACTATCCAAATAGTTGAAATAAATAATCCCTTAAATTATAGATTCAAGAAATCGTTTTTTATTGTAGATCTCCGTTCAATTGTATTTAATTTCCCTTATTAAAAACAAGAGAATACACGGAGAAATTCAATAGTATCATTGAAAAATAGAATTAAATCATCAAAACAGATCAAAAAAATCTTTTTAGGGTACTTTTATTAGTATGATATAAATAGAAAATAATTTTGCCTTCAAAACTTAAATGTCGAAATAAAATAAAAAATAGAAGCGGACGGCACTGATTGAAATACTCACAGAAAAAAGGTATTCCTGTCACGTTTCTAATAAATTTTAATTTACGATGGATGTTGGAGAATTTTCTTTCTTATAATTGCTATTATTGTTCATTTCTTTATCGTACTGTTTCTAAGGCTTCACATTTTTATGATGTTATTGATATATCCTCATTTTTTTATAAGATATATAATTTTGATTTTTAACTGCTCGCCATTGGTGACCAGCTGGTGCGTCTCAAATGTTGGTTATATTTAATTTGTGATAAACCACTTAGATATATTTTCATGGCAATGATTCCATCAAAATGTCAGTTGTTAAAAATAGGGTATTTTTTAAAAAATCAGGGTTTTTTTTTTTATGTTCTCTTCTTTGAGTATACGTTTCTCTTTTATGGAGACGAGTTTTGTGACATCAAAGCGCTACTAAAAACTTAAGGTAACCGACTACGTTCGAAGGAAAAGTTTTGAAAAATTCGATTTTTTTTAAAACTATTTTCGGTTTTTAGATGTATTATCAATTATAAGCACTATAAATACAGAAACATTATATGAAAACATAATATATTTTGAGAAATAGGAAAATTTGTATTAAATTTTAATGAAATTTAACAAAAACGGTTAACATTCTACACAAAATTGTAATGCAACAATCCCATTTTTCTTTGCACACAAGTTATAGAATACAATGGTGAATGAAGTAAACCAAAATCTAAGAAAAAAATTTGAGATGTAAAGAAGATACGGGTAAAAATATACATATATACGCATTTTTTCCATAAATTCATAACTTTATTTTTCTAAAAACACTTATAAATGAAAAAGTATTTCACCAACAATAAAACATTTGGTTCATTTCATTGCCCAAGCAGAAATTTTTATGTAAATACCTCTATTTGTTTTTGGGATATCATGTGGATAATCTTTATGAAAATAAAAATTGAAGTTAAAGGTAAATTTTAGCTGAAAAATATATTTTACTTAAAATTCCTCTGTATAATAGGTTAGACCTTACTTTTCTAAGAAAAAACTGTTTTTGAAAGAGAAAAGTCTGAATTACAAGAAATAACACTTTTTTTAAAAAATCGCCAATGATACCTTAAATGTGTGGTTCATTAAACTTCTAAATTTCGATGCATTGTAACTTTGTTTTGTTATGCAAACTATATAAACATTAAATAGAATCATTCTTCTTTTGCTTTCAACAACAGAAGAAAATCCTAAAGTTGTGGTAGAATGAAGATCATTATGATCAGTGTAGTGCAGAAGTTCCCAACCTTTTTTGAACTGGTGCTCCCTTTTCTACTGAAATATTTCTATACCGCCCCCCTCCCACTTTAGATAAATAAGAGCGCATATAATACATGGTGAAAACAAGAATTAAATATTAAAAAATTACTAATAGATAGAAAATTGTTGGAATTGAAACGCTACAGATTTGCTTCTTTATTTAAAAAAAGTTTCAGCTTACTTGTCATAAGGACAGGCAGGGGTTTTAATGATACCGAGTAATCCATAATAAACGATTGCTTTTTTAAAAAATAAATTGGCAGTTTCAGAGAACAATCAAAACGCACATTTAACTACATTAAAAAGTATTTTTATTAAAATTTAAAGACATCGCATTTCTAACTTAACTTATGAGAAGGCTGGATTTGATGCATTTTAATTTTAAATTACTCATTTGTCGTCAGTTCTATTAGTTATTCTTCTGACTGAGATGATCCTGTTGTGTTAACATTGGAAAAAGGATCCAAAACCCAATCTGGTATGTCCATGTTTAAAATGTCCTGGAATCGTTCCTTGAAGTCATTGTAGACTATATTCGATTAATCTTCCCGATCCCCGCCGTGCCATATCAACGCCCCCTAATTTCATCTGGGTCTTTTACCACCCCCTGAAAGCCTCAATCGCCCACAAGGGGGCGTCATCGGCCACGTTGGAAACCTATGGTGTAATGGAAGCAAGAGGACCCATGTTTTCGAAAACATTTCTGTCATGATCATGTTTCACACCAAACATGAAGACAAGACAAGATATTCAAACTCGCACCTAAACAGAACACCATCTCATCTCATTATGTTCAATCGCATTGCACTATGGGATGCGTACCTAATCAGACATCGCCATCTATTATCCAAAAGAGAAGATAGAATAATGCAATTGTTACAGAGTTAAATATGGTCAGGAGAGGAAGAAATAATAGATGCAATAGAGCAAAGTTTTCAAGAACACAATGAAGATGCTAAAAATATGGGAAATTATTGCATCGCTTGATAAGAAACATCGACCTGATATTACAATAGTTAAATTCACAACATATCCATTTAACGATAAAGTCATATTTCAATTTTACGAAATTTTGAAGCATAGTAAAAAAAAAAAATGTCTTTAGACAGTTTTCTAGTGAAAAAAAGCATCTTTATTACATTTAAAAAATATGCAATGTATTATCCTATTTTACATGGATTCCCATAGAAAAAAAAAATGTTTTGTTTAGCGGGTGTTTCCACATTATGAATAAGATTTGAAAACGAATTATACTTTTGGCGTATGTGTTGGCGGAATTAGGCCAATACGTAGGTTGAATTCCGCCAAGGATCGAACCCGCGAT
>JAPMOQ010045292.1:3083611-3104063 GCA_026543055.1 Argiope trifasciata
GCCAATACGTAGGTTGAATTCCGCCAAGGATCGAACCCGCGATCTTCGGGTTTGAAGTCCAGTAACTTATCCACTATACAAAAATGGCCACCAATGTTTAGTGGTAGTTACTGGCTTATTAAAATGTCACCACATACTTATTAAGTGAGGTTCCACAATATAACAGTGTAAAGCATTTTAACCCTTACATCACAACTTAATAGAATCTACCTTTGAAACCACTTAACTATTTTCTCGTTATTTTCTCATGCTCTTTCAAATACCGGCACCTATAAAATCTTCGTTGCTTCCAGCCGGTTTATCTAATAAATTATTTTATATTTCCTATGATGCAAAATGTCTTATCCTTTGATGATGTCGTGTCCATGTTTCCACGGAAAGGGGTTGCAGTAGCTTCTCAGGGTAAAGACCCCTGAGCACCCAGAGGGCAGAAGTCTGACTTCTAGCTCAAATGAAAGTGATATACACATTCGCTTGCACAACCCCTTTTTACAGGGGGGGGGAGCTCATTCATACATCCCACAGATAGAACACAGAACAACCATGCCCGAACCGGGGACGCCCATATCACGCGGAAGATACACTACCCCTCTGCCAGGACACCGGCTGTCTTATCCTTTAATTTCTCTATCTGAGAATTGCTCAGGTACTGGGACTCTATTAATCATCGAATATCAATCATCATCTAATAAGTAAAGGCTTAAATTAATTTACCTATGCCTTTAGACACACTGCTTTAAATAATATCATCCACTTTTATACCGTTTAAATAAGTGAAATCGTTAGCGCAATTTCTGTATGCAATCTTGTTTCGGAATCCGAAAGCAAAAGATATCTATATCTCCAATAAATACGCCTACAAAGAGAGAAAACAACTTACGAACAAAACATCAAGCTAATATTTCCCATTAACTGTATAACCCGTTCTGAATCCAGAAAAATGCAAGCATCGCCGTCGAATACGCCTACTAGCATGAAAACGAAACCACCTTCCTTTTTGTTCCTTATGAATCCGAAACCAAACTGGTATCTTCAGAGGGTTCCTTTTCATCCAACGATGATAACGAAGATGGCGTCAGTGGATGATTTGTTAGTCTGCTGCCCCTATTATCTGCGAAATCTTTTTGGACTCTTGGAAATTCATTATATTTCAATGTAATAACTGTACTTCATTGAAGATTTTTTTTTATCTCGAAGTTACAAAGGGTCAAGGTCAATATGAGGACAAGGTTTTTTCTCCGAAACCTTCGTTCATACATTTTCCATTAAAAGATACAAAATGAATATTTGTCTTGTAAGAAAATACGACGTAAATTATAGTTGAATTTTACTATCAATAATATTTGAATTCGTGTAATAAATGATATAATAAATACGATCACTGAAGAAATTAAGATTCAATTACATTTCTATAAATTAAATTTATCATTTTATTCAGGTATGCAAATATTAACATTTCAGTTTGTATGTATTTATGTCAAGCTTTTTAAGTCCCATTTGCTAAATTAAGCACAAAATATATTTATTTATTTCATCTAATGAAGTTTCTTATTTAAATAGAATACAATTTTTTCAAACTCAAGCTATAAAAAAATCTCCACGCTCACGCCCAACAAATAAATAAACAAAATATCTATCAAATATATTATACTTTCTGGGTGAATTTGGGGAAGGTATTGCAGATGTTAATGTAAGTTATTGTTACGAAAAGAGGAAACTTTAAATAATTTACTTTATTTAAATTAATTCATCGACAAGCAATGATTCAAAGCATGCAAAATTCAACAATAAAATAATTTTAGAATATCTCATTATACCTTTCAAACTTACAAAATTTATTTTTATTATGAAATTTTGCATAAGTAACTGGTAATCATTCCTGTAAATAAAACTTTCATACAAATTCAAAAAATTAATCTCTTCTAAATCTAAAACGGGTATATTCATTTAATTTAGACTTATTCAAATAATAAATCTTATATGTATATATAAGGTAATAAAACCTCAGAAGGAAAAGTAATTAAATTTGGTGCATTTGATTAAAGTTTATAAAAATTTTCTATACTGTTGAAAATTAACTCTTTTTTTTTAAAAAAAAAATACTTTTTACCTAAAGTTTAGAAGAATCATTAAAAGAACAATCTTTCTATACTCATCGAAATTTTATTGAAATCATTGAAATTAGTAATAAAATAAAATTTTTCATTTTTCATAAAATAATAAAGAAAAATTTCGTAAAAATAGCTAGGAATTAAAATGTGTCAATGTTTAAACAAAATTGTCTTTTTTTTTTTTTTTTTTTTTGAAACTATACAATGTTCTATTGCTTTTAACTTCTGGATAAATTAATATTCTAATTATATTCTTATAAATTATATTTTTAAAAACTTAACAAAGTTCAATTTCTTTAAAAGTAAATACTAAGAATTCGTTCTTTTATTTATTTAATAACTTTAAAATTCCATATTCTTTTTTTTTAATTTTACGAAACATCTTCAGTTTGTCTTCATACATCAAATAACACACACAGAAATCAATTAATAAATAACCTAATAAGTCCATCTTTCTTACATCCAATGTCCGCATACGCAATAAATTAGTATGTCACTGATATAGTAAGAATCAAAAGAAAAATCAGGATTAAATTTCGCTCATTAGATGAACCGCGCAATCATATTTCACACGTAATAAATCATCCAATCTTCTTTGATCAATTGCTTCACTTCGACCGCTGAGCCAATAGTAGTCGGAATTTTACGAAAACCTATGACGTGCGGTTGATTTTAATCAATTTCCCAGGAATTTAATAAGAGCCTTTTTACTTGTATCGAATTAGAATTAAGAAATAAAGAAAAAGATATCAATGTTGAAATTTAAATCAGAAAAAAGGATATATCGCAAGGGTAAAATATTTTTTAGAAAATTCTTTTGCGTATTTGGTTTAATATAAACATGAAAGATTAAATTTGAAACGAGTCAAAAATAATTCTAGAATACTCAGTGTCTATAAAATAAAATTTAGAATTTTATTTCATATCGCTCTATAGAAAAAGATTTCAATATAGCAATGTAGATACTTGCGAATAGCAAAATTCATAAGCTTTTCGTAAGAATCGAATTTCTTTTTTTAAAAAAATATCTTTTGGCGAATTTTGTTTAATATAAGAGTTTTTGTTCTACTCAAACGTGAATGAACGTAAAACAAGCTAAATATAATGCTGAAATATTTAGTAGAAATGAAATAAAATTCTGAAATCTGTTCTTTAATCTTCACTAAGTAAAAAATATCTCAATATTGAAAAAGAATACAAAAGTTATATGCACATCGAAAGAGTCAGATTATTATTTCTTTTTAATGTTTTGCAACATCTTATTTAACAAGCTTCTTTTCAACTCGAACGTAAAAAGTTGAATTTAAAACTCGTCAATAAATGTGAATGAATATTTAACAACGATAAAATAAAATTCTATTCTATATCACTACAAAGAAAAAAAGTCTCAATATTGAAATCAAATAAAAAAATTGTACGCCTCGTAAGGTTCAAGTTTTTTTTTTTTTTTTTTTTTTTAAATGTTTGAAAGAACTTTAATATATATACATATATATATTCCATTAAAAACACAAAAGTTTGAATTTAAAACAAGAAAAAAATAGTAAAAGATTATTCAGTACTCAGATTTTAGAAAGAATACGTAATAAAATGAACTGATAAAATTACTAATTTATTACCAAAATTTAAATAAATATATATGAGTTCAATAATCTCCGCTGTCACTATCACAGTATAGTTCACACTCAGATATATTTTAATCTTATTAGCAATTCCTTTAGTTTTAAAATTCTACCTAATAGAATTTGAATAATATGCTGCTAATTTATATAAAGCGAAGAAATTAGATTTGTGTGTGTGCGTGTGTCAAGCAATACAATGCCGTAGTTTAATATAATTTAGCCCACAATAATAATATATATTAATGAATTTTTAATATAGAATTTTGATGAAGAATTTTTGTTAAATCTAGCTTCTCCCGCGATGTCAATGAAAACCAAAACATAATTTTTTTTCACAACTCTAACAATATTTTTCTGTTACCGATTTAAATTACAAAATTTTTACATAGCAGATATTTAATTTTAGAATTCACAATTCCTCTTAACGTTTCTAGAGGCTCTAGTATAAAATCCATGAAATATAGAGAGCGAGAAATATATTTAATGCAATTTTCAATCTTGATAAATTTATTCATTTGAGCAAACTATTTTATTATTTTAATTTAAGTCTTTTATTAAGCAATTTAAAAATTAAAAATTGTATTGAAAAGTATGATACATTTTATTATTTTAATGAATACAAGAAATACGCTTTCACTAAATAATTTATTTCATTTTAAAACGAATGCATATTTAACCACATTACGACCAAAATCCATTTTGAAACCCGATTCTACAATAGTAAAACGTAAAACGTAGAATATTTCATTAAACATGAAATCCAAAATACGTGGGGGAAAAGACGGCAGAATCTGTCACAATACGTTTATTGACTTGGAGACATTTAAAGAGGGCGCTAAGCCGGTGAATGAGATGAATTGTCGAATGAATGGAAAATCGAACACATGTGCACATTCACACATTTAGTTGTTACAAAAATTCTAATAGTCGCCTTTTTCATTCAGAACTGTAAATGAGAAGGTAAGAACATAAACTGAAACATTAAATGAAATTAAAATTGAGGCATATGTTTTTTCTTCATCTTTTATATGTTCTGTTAAAAATATGCACATCAAGAATATTTC
The DNA here is from genome assembly GCA_026543055.1 of Argiope trifasciata. NCBI lineage: Eukaryota > Metazoa > Arthropoda > Arachnida > Araneae > Araneidae > Argiope > Argiope trifasciata. The sequence goes on from JAPMOQ010045292.1 coordinate 3,088,409, forward strand.
ATTTTATATTTCTATTTTAAAATGGAAAAATAATTTAAATAAAATAATATTATTGTTTTACTTGTTAATAATATACACTACTTTTTATCGTCTGCGGCACTTTATTGTTTTTTATATTTAGAAAAAAAGCGTTATTTCTTTTCAATAAATATTAAACAAAGCAATAAAATTTGTTCCATTTTTATTTTCTTCTATTTAATTATTTAAATTATATTAAACATAACTTTGGCTAAACATATATTCGAAATTTTTTACTTAGAATTCGTTTGTTCTGAATATTTTTTTATTAATATTCTGTTTCAAATTATTATCAAAAAAATTCTGTAAAATTATAATTATTTTTTTTTTTTTACATCTAAATATTTACGTTCTGTTAAGCGTCTTGGCAATTTAAGAATGGATTTTTTTTTGTTGTTATTTCAGACGAATATTCTTTATTTTTAATTAATTTTTTTTTCTGGTGAGCCCGCAAAACCGCAGGCCGAAAACTATTAAGTAGGAATCCCAGAAATATCTGCAAACGAACGAAACGATGCGGCAGTTAAAACGCGGCAAAGCGCAATTGAGATTTCCTGCTGTACCAGCAAGCAGTCCATTCATTGGCCAGGCTAACACACACATCATGCAGATATCTATACAGGATTCAAACAACTCACCAGATAAAATCCTTACAGTGCGAACAGAAAGTCGGCTGCTTGAAAAATCTCGGAATGAATTTGTGGTTCTTGATCACCGAAATGTTCTTTTTTTTCAGAGCACCTTTTCTGACGCGGCCCAATTGGAAATAACCTAGCGCTTGAGGCTCACTATCGTCTGCCATCTTGGCCGACCGACGACAATCGTCCACTGAGAAATCGTTTTCTGCAGCAGAAAGACTCATTTATTTTGCCAGTTCCAAGTCGCCAATACGATCGAGAAAGTCGCCAACGCTTTAGGCGAAATCAGGCTTCCGCCATTCGTTCTCACTTGGCGAGAAATCGCCTTTCTGTATTCATTCGCGATTTGAGATTTTAACCAACCCGTAAAGTGCCGATCGATTGAATCGCAGAAATGATAAATTAAAAGGACTCCCGCGTCTCTTCATTCGATATTCGAAATCAAAATTTGAAATTAGAGCTGGAAAATCTCACAATGGTCCGTTTCTGGCGTTCATTTAATTGACAAGAAATCCTCCGGAATTAAAAATGGATGATTTCTATTCATATGGTTTGAAAGAAATTCTTTAATCCGATTTCTTTTTTCATTTTAGTAGATTTATTCCAAGTAATTTCTTGCATAAGAATCTGAAACAAAATATTACCTTTTCGCGATGAATTGGAATTTTTTTAGTAAAAATTTCTAAAATTTAGATTTGTTTTCTTACTTAGTTTATTAAATACTGATCCATTTTTAATCATTTATCGTAAATTAGGCATATGTTTATATTTATTCTATAATGTTAATGGCAAATTTGATTTTCTGATTAAATTGAAAAATAAAGTTAATACTAATTTATATATGAAATGGTGTGGTTCTAAATTTTTAAACACCTATATTTACGTTTTTATATACTGTAATTATAATATTCTAAAATTATAGTATTCTATATTTTAAAATTATAATACTCTATAATTCATAATTATAATATTCTATACTTATAATAAATATATTCTATAATTATAGTATTCTATATTTTAAAATGATAATATTCTATATTTAATAATTATAATATTCTACACATATAGTAAATATACTCTATAATTATATCATTTATGATAGAATCAAAAAATAATGAGCATTTTAAATTCGAATAATTTAATTATGTTATTTTATTTTTTATAGATTTTGACGAAAGTTAATTTTTTTTAATTAAAAAATTTTACTATCAATATTTTTTTTAATTTCAAAAAAAGACTTTAATCAAATTGAAAGATTAAAAATCAGAATAAAAATTACATGAAATAAATGTTAATATGACTGCAGAGCTGTATTTTTTTCTGAATGTAATAAATTTTATCCAGACAAAACGTGGTTATGCATGATCTGTTTGTTATCAGAGTTTTGAATCTCAGATGACAAACTCGACATGATCTGAATTGAAATGGATTGCTATAAATCACGTCTCAACCCATTTCAAACCCAATAAATATGGCCATTGACACGTCATATACAACCACGCTTAGAATAGTTATCTTTGCTTTTTTAATTTATATTTTATAACTTAATTCCGTTGAATTGTGTTTATAAGGAGTGTGTTTTCATTCCTAAGGATTATAATTTGGAATTTTTTGGATTTTATTGGCAAAAGTGTTGGGTATGCTGCCCCAAATTGTATTCCTAAGGAATGTATTTCATATTTGGATCTCAGATTTATAGATATAACTTTTTTTTGCTACATTTTCTTTGGATTCCAGAACCAATAAGAACTTTTTTTGCCTTTTTATTAACATTTATAAAGACTTTAATTCTAAATTTTAATATAAAATATATTATAGCAGGATTGTAGAGTTCGTAGTAAAAACAAGTCTTAATAAATCTAACTCTCCGAAATCTTCTGGTACAATAATTTATAAAAGTAAGCCTCCCTTCCTTCCATCTCCTGTTTAAACACTGTAGAGACCCCAAATGCAACTTTTACTCACATTTTTATTTTCAAGGTATTATGGTCCTGCACATAACCACTCCGTGCTCTACAATTTTAGTAATAGAACTACATAACTAATTTCACTTAATTCAATCGTAGTATTTTTTTTTTTTTTTGAATTATCGCCTTTGCATTGATATGAAAGCACAGGCTAACAGATAGTCACAGATTTGATTCAAACGTTAATGAGAATCTAAAGTTTAAAGATTTAGATGTTAAACTATATACTAAACTTATTTTATCCAAGTCTCTGCGCTTTTGAGTCATCAAGTTTGCATACATTCGAAACAACAGACCGATACAGATATTTAATGGGTCAAATGATTTCATTCAAAATTTGATACAGACCTATTTTTAGATCCCTGTACTGTAAGTAATGCGCCTGTTATAACAAATTAAATCCCTGTACTGTGAATAATATCCCTATTATAATAAGTTAGATTCATGTACCGTATGTATCTTTTTTATGTGTAGTAGTTACAGCGTTCACTTGCGTCAGGACATATATACTTTTTTGTGAATGGATTTCGTTCAAAGAAATTTACAAAATTTGTATAAGGACTACATAATTAATTTCGTATGTCTTGCTGAAAACGATATTAGGGATATTATTGACGGCGCAGGGATTTATATTATAGCAGGCATATTACTCACGGTACAGGGATCTAAAAATAGACCTGTATCCAATTTTGAACGAAATCATTTGATGCATTAAATATGTATCGGTCTGTAACCTTAGCATGTAAGAAAACTTGAGGACTCAAAAGCGCAGAGATTTGGGTAAGCTAAATTTAGTATATAGTTTAACAACTAAACCTGTAAAATCTAGATTCTCATTAAAGTGTGAATCAAATCTGTGACTTTCTGTCAGCCTGTACTTTCATATGAATGCAAAAACGATAATTAAAAAAAATACAACGACTGTATTAAGTGAAATCGCTTAACTATATTGTTAACTTAACTATATTGCATAGCTATTGCTGAACTGCTTAAACTATATATCAAACGTTTTAAACTTGAGTTATTGTGTTTTTGTGAATAGATTTAGTTCAAAGAAATCTACAAAAATTGTGTAAGGCTACATTCAAAATTTTTCTCAGACGTTTTTAAACGCTTAAACTATTTTTTTTTTTTTAAGTTTGAACTTGAGTTGTATTTTTATGAGTGGACTTCGTTAAAAAAAAACTACAAAAATTGTATAAGGACTAAAATTAAAAATTCACGCCTTTGTCAAAACGTTTTTGAACGCTTAAACTAGTTAGCAAGCATTTGAAACTTCAGTTATTGTGTTCCAATACAAATCTAGTTTCAAAAATATATTTCCCGGAGGAAAGCTTAAATATGGAGATTCGTCGGTATGCCGAAATCAAATTTTCTTACTACTACAATATATTCTTTTTGTATATTTCGCATAAGAACCCACCTTTTAGCCCACCTTTGGCGAATAATAAGAATTTTTTGGTGAAAGGTAAGAATTCTTTTTTCTTAACCTTTTAATTCAAATACTTTCGATTTGACAAGATTTTGAAAAATTGGTGAGATTTTGAAAAAGTCGCCAGAGGTGGGCTAAAATAGGATTTTACCAAAAAAGGGAACACCAAAAAATCAGGAAAACAAAATTTGTTAATTTTTGATTTCATTTGAAAAATTTATTCAGTTATATTCAAATATATTATATGAAGATTAAAAAAAATAGGAATTATTCGTTATTACTTTTGGTTCAAGCTTCCAAAAGAGGACATGTTTATTCATCGCATTAGCATTTATTAAAATTTAAATTAAGGTTTTATGTAGTTTGGTTGTTTATGAGTGCCATATAAATTGCAGACTTTAGTTGGTAAAATCCTATTTTAGCCCACCTCTGGGGACTTTTTCAAAATCTCGCCAATTTTTCCAAAGCTCGCCAAATTGAAAGTATTTGAAGTATTCTCTTCAGATGTTGTCAGGGTTGCCATTTTGGAATCATTATCGCTGATATTTGGCGAGATTTTGAAAAAGTCGCCAAAGGTGGGCTAAAATAAGATCGACCCCTTAAGTTTTTAAATATCTAGTTCAATATAAGGAATTAAAATATTTATCTACGCGACTGCAGAAAAATACTGAGAGAGAGAATACAAGCAAAGCAGAGAAATAAATAAATAAAGCATTCTACATTACAGTCGCAGTTAAAGGAGCAGTGGACTTTTAAATAAGCAATAATAGACAAAAAGTCGATACTTCATTTTAATCGTTTCCTCATCAAAATATATACTTATATTCAACTAAAATATTGTAATAAAATGTATTGTTCAGCAAAATAAATGTCTGAAAGGCTTGGGAAGAAGAAAGTTCCTCTTGTGATTTTCCTCAAGATATCATTATAATTAGGATTAAATATCTTTAAAATGTTCCAGGCATTTTAATTTTTGAAGGATTTAAATAGAACTGATAATAAAGATTTCGGTTAATCATTAAAAGAAAGTAGGACATGCAATTTATATTTCGAGTTTTTTTGGATAGTTATAAGTCAATTTTAGTACAGAAAAACATAAAATTCCTATGAAAACTTAGTATGTGTGCTCAAAAATATTTCTAAAATATAGCTTTTAATAGGAATTATAAATACACACACTACTTAATTTCAAATATATTAATATTGTATAATAAGGGAAAAACGAAATAAAATATTAAAAAGTAAGTCGTCAGGAATATCTTTAAAAATTATACATCTTTCAATTAAACAAAATAATAACATATTTCGCTTTAAAATTTGTTTAAAAAAATTGGAATTATTTATATTTTAATACATATGCATAAAAAATTTCATAATCTTAAGTGAATAATTAGTAAATATGTTTAACAGATTCCAGCGTTCCTTTAATCTCATATGTTTAGTAAAAATGATAATAAAACAGTTAACACAGCGACATTAGTAAAATAAAACTTTTACTATAAAACAAAGAGTTGGTGAATTTTTTTATAAAAAGTTCTCAAGTTTTGTTGCAGTTACAACTTCATAAGAGAATTCGTAGAATATTTAAAAGAATGAAATGAATTAATTCAGAGAATACTTATTTCCCCTCCCCCTTCTATTATAACATCCATCTTATGCCCATCTTTAGAATCTCAGAAATAACTAGTTTGTGAAGAAAAGAAAAGCTGATGCAATTTTGGGTTCCAGTTTTCTTATAATTCCTCTTTAAGATGAAGAACCGTCTCATGATACGAATAGTAGACGACAGCTTGCAAATGCAAAATAGGATTTCGCTTGATTCTAAATTTTAAAATAATCGGATGATTGGGCAAATTAATAATCATATTCTTACCTAAAAAAGGATCATACTAATAATAACTCTGTAAAACCAAAGGGAATGATCTCCCCAAAACTTTCTCGCATACACTCATCAAAGTTAATTTTGTTTGAATATTTAGATGGGGGGGGGGGATACCATTGACCAAATTCTCACAAAATTAAATGAGATCATGGAAAAGAAACAGTACAAATAATAATAATATCTACTCAAATATGACATCAATGATGATAATCATGACATCATTTTACAAAAGTTTTAAGTCACACCTTGTGTTTAAAAGCAAAATATTACTATTCTAATATTTCTTATGATAAATGCTATGCTGAGATTTTATATACTCCTACTACTCTAATAGAATATGAAAAATCAAATTACAAAAGGGGCGTGGCTATGATTTTTTTAATCGTTTGCCGTTCCCTATTTTCATGAAGCTTGAAAGCTTGACAGCATTATAAATCATTTCCACTGCAGGTTCAATAATGGATTTAGACAGTGTGCATCCTATGTTGTGCATATTATCTAGTTCTTACTTTAATAAGATGTTCAATTTCATTTCATGCTTTAGCGCATTTTTAATTTAACCATCATAGTAATGAGTTAATTTTATTAAAGTTATGAAGATATAATTGTTTTTATATAAAATTAGTCGCCTTAGGCGACCAGATAATTCGTCGAGAACGTCGGTTATATTTGATTGAAGATAAATCATTTAGGTTTTATTTCAGTCCATTATTCCGCCAAATTGCCTGATATTAAAAGTTACTGAGGTTCCGTTCTGTATGTAGTACATAAAATCTTACTACTTGCTCAATACTGACTGTACTAATGGGAGCAGTTCTTCTCTTTAATACAGAGACTGTACTAATGGGAGCAGTTCTGTAACATCAGGGCGTTACTATTACGTAAATATTCGGTTCATTTATTATCTAATCTCCAAGATATTGCAATTTCTCTTGTTTTTATTTGTAGTATTTGCACAGATATTATAAACATCCGCTTCTTTCAAAAGTTTAAAAAAATCACTTGCTCAGATAATTGATGAAACTATGAAAACAGTCTAAACTTCAGGATAATAATCAACTGATGGAAATTTGTAGAAAAAATATTATTTTATTTAAAAATTTGTAGAAGAAATATTTTTTAAAAATAAAAGAATTCAGAAGAAAAAAATCGTGCTCCCCTTACATTTTCATCATTCAAAACGCAATTTATAATTAACGGTTGTGTAAAAACTGCACACAATTTATTGTTGTACAGTAATATTTTTGGAAATAATCGGAGAAAAAACATCGAAATGCAGCTTAAGATTTAATTAATTAAAATTTTAATAGCGATATTTAATTATTATTATAATTATTATTTAATTATATTACAGGCATGTGCGGCGACCTGGTGATAAGGTCTTGGCTTAAAACCAGAGGGTTTCAGGTTCGTGACCGGATCCTTCCGAAGAAACGTCGTGTAAGCGGATGTAATTCTCCCAGACTAAGTGCTCTCTCGGCAGCGCAATTGTATTGGAGAGAAAAGTGCCAGTTCAGGTATCATCTTTTAGGATTCAAAATTTTAATTATCTGCCAAATTCAGTAATTCTAGATGTAACTGCCTGTTCTATTGAACACAGTACAAAAATCAATCATGAAAGATGCATTAAGCATGGCTTAACTTACATATAATCTGCCATTCTGTAAATAAAATGTGCGTCAAAGTATGTCGTAAAAATAATATTTTCTTTTGTTTGTATTATATATTTGCTGAAGAGAGCTTATTATTTGAACTTTAATCTTGGAAACTTTTGAACCCAGACGAGATACAATGCGTGATAGAAAAGTTATTGCATCATATTAAAAAATGAGCTAATTAATGAACTACAAAATAGTTTATAAGAAAAAACTTTCAAAAATATGCAGGAGATGATACAAAATCATAAATAATATATTTTTTCATTACTTTTGCTGTTTTTCCTTCATGTTGTTTTATCCATTTAGGATTTCCATGAATATTTTTTATATGAATTCAAAACAAAAGGTGATCTACTTGAACTAATTTTACTTCAAGGCTCTTATCTTTCTTTGACAAGATTTTTTTAACCTGGTAATTTTTATAGATTGCTTTACAGTCTGTAAATTGCAACATTTGATCATATACAAATGTTTTACTTGGTAGTCTGTTGGATCTAGATTGGGCAGACAGGGAAAGCACTTAGTTCTTGGATAGTCAATGCTCACACAAAAAAGAATATTTTAAAATTTTAACTCAATTTTTGCAAATTTTTTTATTATGTATTTTTGTTTAATTTTTAATTAATTAAAAAAAATTTTTAAAGTTTTTTCTCAGTAACTACGAACAATATTTGCGCACAAAAACCAATTTAATACAATATTAAAATTTAAATATGAAGTAAACAATGAGCTTTTTAATAATATTAGTTTTAATTATGAGAATTTTTTTCTCTAAATTATTTTTAAATAGTGTAAATAAAAATAGATTTTTTTAATTAAAAATATATATAAAGAATTCAAAGATTATTTTTTCAAAGTATGTTTTAGATAAATTTATATAAAAAAATAAATATGTTTTTATATACATGTTAACTCTAATATATAATTCAGAGCAAAAATTTAAAATGTATTTTTTATAATGCATTGAACATAGATGTATTTGAACAGAACAAATTTTAAAAACAGACGAATTAAAGTATCAAACTGCAGTGAAAATACTAATTGCCGAACACTTTCGAGGGAAAAAAATTATTTACATTTGTGTGTATGTGTGCATTTCGCTTTTTGCGTTTCAAAACTGATTGCCATTTTTATACATATACAGCGGGGGGGGGGGGGAATTGCAACGTTTATAATATATTTTGTTTAAAGTAATACCAAATAATCGGAAGTAATATCCCAAAACAGAAATTGGTGTTAAAATATTTCTATAATTATTTTGCTATCTTTCTGTAATTGGCATATAATACAATAAAGAACACTTATATTACGAGTTTTGTGAAAAGAATAGAATTAGTTGTTGTGACTTTTGGCCCCCCCTGACAGTTACCTGTCATCAATTTAATCCGAGTGAGCATATCTTTTTTTTTTCTTTTAAGAGTGATTTTTCAGTAGCGCCAACTAAGGCCAAGAGAACGACTTAGCTACTCACGAGTCACATCCTTTTTTATGAGGTGGACTTCATTCACACATTTCATTCATGCATCCACAGATCATAATTTTGAGCTGAATCATCTCTGAACCAGTAACCCTTGTGATATCATTCTCGACATGGAGGACTTTGTGACCACGACAGATTTATACTTGTGCCAGTCATCACACTCACGGATATTCGGCCGGCAGGGTTCGACACAGAACCTAATGAATTCGAGTTCAACTCCCTACCAACAAGCTATCTCGGCTTCAGATTAGAATATTTGAGGGGGGGAGGGATATAGCAGGAAATGGTAACTTTTCTTCAAAAGTTTTAAAAAATGCGCAAAAGGTTTAAACGGAAAAAGGAAAACTGATCTATAGCTACATCGATTAATTTCTCAGTTAGAAACCGAATAATAATTCGAAGCAATAAAGGCAAATTACAAAATATACAAAATACATTACAGTATTCATTTTTCTCTTCAGATATTTCCACAATAATTATTGAAAGCACAATTTCTTAAAAATAAACATTATTACGTCTGTTATATGTTGTGAGGACCTTATCAAACATTTTATTCTAGAATGACTTATCGATAACCTTACTATCATCTGTACGTTTCGGATATCATTGAAGCAAAAGTGAAAAAACGGGAATTGCAAATAAATATTTTGATGACTTGTAATGGAATTTCAAAACAGTATTTTGCAGATATAAAACAGCTAGGATAACTTGTACACGTGACTTAGCTTATTTAAGGTATAAATTAGCATTAGCAGTTTTCAACGATTTGAAGCAGAGAATTAGAAGTTATATATTAATTATAGTGATATTAATTGAGCTAACTAATGATTTAGTAAAAAATCAGTCTCCGTCGGAAGTTAAAACTTACCGAAAAATACTTATTGCACTACAAAAAAAGATATGCTTGCAAAATGAAAAAATACATAAATAAATAAATAAAGATCAATCAGATCTATAGTTTCGGAGAATTTTAAATTCATTTGAACATTGGAACTAATTTTTTCAATTAAAGTAAACCTTTAATTTCAATTTTCTAAAATCATTGTTTTTCATAAAAAATCTGTTACTGTTATCGCAATAACTTATTGGGGTAACCTAATAGAGGTAATTGCTTGAAAATTACAAATTTCAAAAGTTATGGACACTGAAATGAGACAAAATTTTTGCAATTAATAAAATACTTAAAGGCGTTGATTTCAAAAAAAAATTAAAATTAAGGTAAAATGCTAGTGTACATTCTTTTCAAAGTTATTCTTAGATTTGGGTCATTACATAGACGATTAACCATTGTAATTTATATACAAAGAAAATTGCAATTACAGCATTGTAATTTGACGCAGAGAGTTAAAATGTTTGGATAAAGTTCATTAAAATTTACTCCAAATTCCGGTACTTTTCAAAAATTACTAGAGGTTAGAGCTATAAGTCAGATGCGAGATTTTATTTTTAATTCATGTTTTTAAAGAATTTCTATAAATGTGTATATATATATATATATATATATATATATATATATATATATATATATGCTGGCATTCTACAGGCCAGACCGTTGGACTTACAGCTACCAAATTTTGTACATGTATATTTTGGGGGTCGGGAATGTGCAACTCGGAGCCTTTTTAAAATTTTTAATTAGAATTTAAATTAATTAAAAATTAAGTGAAATTTCGACGCTTTTCCACTAGCATTATTGCACAAAGATGATTTCTACATCACATTAAAGATTTTTAAAAAAGTAGCTTTCTAACGGTATCAGAATATTAAGATATAGCTTAAGCTTCTATTTTTTAGGAATTTTTAAAGAAATATTTTAACTATATTTTTCAGCATTACATTTCGGACAAAATAATAAAATTTAATCTGCACAAGGGGAAAAAGATTAGATTTTATCAGCATGCTGCCATGATATTGACTTAAGTGCAAATTTTAAAAAATCGACTATTATGGCAAAATAAATTTTAAAAAATATAACTTTCGGCACGTGACTGGATAAAATAAAATAAATATAAAATGTGATCGTTTCTAAAAAAATAAATGCAAGGCAAAGGTTTCTATAATCGCTTGCAATATCTATATCGTTAATTCAATGAATCCCTATTTACGGTAAACCTGATTGAATTTATACAGGATATGTATTTAAATTCCGACCCAATGGCCAATTTGTAAAATATTAGTAATAGGCATACATATTTTTTAGTACTGTTATTTTGGTCTAAATGAAGTAAATAATTACATTTTATGTAGCTTGAGTCAAAAACTGAATTGATGAATAATGAGTTTAGATTTTTTCATTCTTTGCTCTGTGAGCCATGTTTTCAAAATATTTTTATTAATATTTTAAATAAAAGTTGCTACATCAATCAATCTTCGAAATCAATCATTAAAACTGGCTGATTTATAAAAATAAGAGAATATTATTATGAAAACGTGTTCCTATAGATCTTTCCATCCATTATCTTAAAGAAGATATCAATTTTAGGCCAATCAATGCCCGGAATTCTCCAAGGCTGATAATCAAATGAGTATGTATTTGCGTACATGAATGAATGCGCGCGTGTATGTGTTGGAATACTTCACACCAGACCATATGATCTAGAGCTATCGCACTTGGTATTTACATATTTACTTTGAAGGATGAAAAAGTATACTTTGACGGAGTTTTTTTGAAACTAATTATTTAAAAATGAAGCAAACATTTGGATTTTTTCTGTGTTAATTTCCGTAAATATTACAGCACAAAATTGTTATTTAAATCATCTTAAAAATGACTTCTTTTTTTCATTGATAACAATGTTTTAACGTATAAATTAAGTTTCTATTTTTAATGAATTTTTAAAAAAAATACGGTAACTGTATTTTCCAACAATTAATTTCTCACAAAACGAAATAGAATTCAGCCAGCAAAAGCACGTTAAGAATACCAGTGCTTTGCAGTTACTTTGACAAAACTCAAATGGAATGATCAAATTATCTCTCATTGCAAATTAACCCGAGGAAAGTGCGATGTTCAGCACGTGTTGAAATCGTAGAGTAATGTTACGGGATAAATATTAGATGCGATATTTTGTACATAATTCCATAACAGCTGATTGTAAATCAGGGAGATATATAGTACAATGAACAAATAATCGTACGGCTTCTATAATAATACGAGTTACGTGACAATCGGAGTCTGAAGGCGGCAAAGTCGATAAAGGCGGCTATATATATATATATATATATATATATATATACATCTCCATTCTCCATTTATAAAAACTTAATTCAATCCAATCCGCATCATAAGTACCTTCTTTGATGAGTACTCCTATTCCTTGAACTGCTGTACATGTAGTTATTTAGTTCAAAGTAATAAATCTGCAACCAAATTACAGCTTTAATATGAAAGCTGCTACTTGCAACCACAAATAAAACCGCAAAACAATCTATCCGGCCACAAAAATGAAAGCAAAGTTTCTCAGCTGACTAATAAAAAACGATTCAAATATTGAGTGCTTAAAACCTGCAAAGTAATATTATCCAGCGATATATTTTTACTTTGCGGTATACAGAACATACAAAGGCGGAGTATTGTACTCATCAAAAAAATTCAAAACTCGAGATTTTGACAAATCTCCACATTATCTCCTTGAGCTCAAAAAAACACATTTATGAAATTTTATGTCTTCTGTATATGAACACATTAATCGTAAATGGTTTGTTTTGAAAAGAATTGTGTACATTGACTTAGCACCATATTTGTAAATTTATAATAAATTTTGAATGAAATTCATATAGAGAAAGTCTATCTGTCTGGCTGTTCGAGTACAAATGGATCTAAGAGCTAGATAATTAAAATTTGGACCACAGGCGTAACATACAATATATATATATAATTTAAACCGTCCGTCTGTTGTTTTGAATGCATTTAAAAGCGTCAGCTCAAAAACGTAATGATGGATACATGAAATTTTATATGTGACCTTGTAGCCACAATAGTATTTGTGTGTCATTTTTTATTTAAACCCATTGTGGAAAAGGCAGCCAAGATATATATTCGGTTTTCTGGCACTTATGTATTAACCCTCTGGCTCGTCATCCCGCTATTTCCATGGGTAACTCATGTGTAGTAAAATCTGCCCAGCCCGCAATTTCCGCTGGCATGTGTTTTTCTTCCATTGTTGAGGAGCGCATCTCGTCTTCCCCCGTTTAAACATTGAAATAATTTATATACTGTATTAGACGTTTAGTTTACGTTTTCGCCACTAAATTGCGCCATTTGATGGCACGCGTTATTCACAATATCACAGATAGAACACAAGGAAAGAACAACCCTGCTTGAAGCAGGACCCGAACCCGGGACACATATATCACGGGGAAAATGCGCTATCCCTAGGCCAGGCCACCGGCATCTGAACTTAGGGCAACCTACTTAACTACATTCTATGATTGATTCATGCAAAAACTGCATTGATCCAACAAAGAATTAAAAATAATTTTGAATTTAATAATTTGAAAAAAATAATTATATATATATATATATATATATATATATATAGAGAGAGAGAGAGAGAGAGATTTAATATACTGATAAAAATGTCAAGATAGGTGAAAAAAATTGTTAAGCATAATTAGTTGCCTACAATGCCTATTTAATCATTTGGCTCCGAGAATGTTCTATGTTTGCTGTTCAAGTTAAGTTTAAAATAAGGTTTTCGTTTGTTGTAAAGAAGTAGTTCACTGGGTGATACGATTAAGTTAATGCTTTTAGCATGATTGTCGAAAACTGGTCACTGAAGGCGGCCATGAACTAATGAAATCAAACCAAAAACCCAATATGACGGACAGCAGCGATATTAGGGATCAAATAACACACGGAAAAAGGATCAAATCATCCTAATATATATCAATGAACGTTGTGTTTTTCTTAAGACTATTAGTATCCGGTGCCTTAATGGATATTATTTATTTATTCCTGCTTCCATATTTTCTTGGGATGATAATCATTTAAGAATTTATTTTTGGCTTTGTTAGGCATACCTAAACAAATCCCTAAGATTGATTTTTGCGTATATCTCTCTAATGATATTGTGGCTGCTGCTTACATATAAGACAGTTATTGGCACATTGCGTCATATAACAAAATTTTCAAGGCAAAGAAACCCAAGAATATATGAAACATGCATAATGGAAACAATAATAACTTGGACTCAAAACCGAAATTAGAAATAATGGCAAAATATAATATTATTCAAACGTGAAAGATTTTTCTTCTGAACACTATTTAACCATTTTTAGTTTGTGACACAAATTCGAACACAAAATTAGAACTCATATTAGTATTAAGAATTAATTATATTCGTAAACTCACTGTCCGTTTTCAGTTTGAGATGTTTTTGTGGTTCCACTTTTAAGACGAAAAATATTTGTCGCTGTATTAAAATAAAATATTTCATAAAATTATATATGCTGTATAAGAAGAGAATGGGATGGAGACCGATAGAAAAATCTCGTGATGGTTTTAAATGACTTAAATTGTTTGGTTACTGTCTTAAATTAACTAAGACAAATAATGAGTTAAAATAATAATTTCTGGCCTGATAACTTGAAATTCGATTTCGTTTTTTTTTCCTTTGTATTTGATTTCATATCATGCACTTGAAAAACCCATAAACAGTGCTTTGCATTATTTTATTTTTGAATGTAAAATTATATTTTACTGCGAAAATGTAAATTCTTTAAATAAAGACCTCTTTTTTCCCTCCAATGATTTAACTCACCATGATTTAATCTATTTCAAAGAATCCTTTATTTTCCATAACGATAACATTAAAAAGATCGAAGTAAAGATATAGCGAGTATAATACAACTTTTTATTCGCCTAAAAGCACGTCCAGAAATAAGGAAAATGACACACTAGCTACTGTAAACAGAGTGCCGTTAAAGATGAAATACGAAACTACGGTTGAAAGTAGATAATTATCGAGGTTAGGCGGAACGTTATCGGTGATGATTATTATCATCAACGAAGATGTCCCGCCTAACCCGCACTCCCAAAGTGTAGAATAATTGCAAATTTATCGCTAGGAATAATCTTATTTCCTCGTACACAAAGACAAAGTATTGTGAATCAACGGGACTGGTTTCCCCAAAATTTTCTCGTATATTTTCTGATAGAGATGTTATTCTCCATCCTTAGTAAAATACTGTGGACATTGAATAAGAATAAAAAAAATGCCTTGCGTGATATTGTCGTATAATAGTCAACTTTTGGCATGAATTAAACATTTTCACTGAATCTTTCAAAGGATTCTTGGCGGGTTTTTTGGCGATTAATCCCTGCTATGCAGTTAGTAATATCCGAAAAAATAAAAAAATAAATAATTCTATTTTAGAAGTGTTTTTTTTCCTCTCGATTGAAGCCAAAATTTGACACAAAAATACAGAAAATTCCGAATCAAATTTGATGTATTTAAGTTGTGCTTTTTTCCTCTCGATTGAAGCCAAAATTAAACACAAAACTACAGAAAATTCCAAACCCAATTTGATGCATTTAAATCGTGCTTTTTTTCCTCCGGATTGAAGATAAACTTTGACA
>JAPMOQ010045292.1:3104073-3129912 GCA_026543055.1 Argiope trifasciata
GTGCTTTTTTCCTGTCGATTGAAGCCAAAATTTGACACAAAACTACAAAAAATTCCGAACCAAATTTGATGTATTTAAGCCGTGTTTTTGAGTGATCGTATTTACCTACTTATGAGAGCACACACCAACAACCGTGATCTCAGAAATTTTATGCACGATATTTATACCAAATTCTAGATTTCTATCAAATTTTGAACCAAAATCGTTCTGAGGAAGTCTGTCTGTCCGGTTGTTACAAAAAACTTAATGAGACAAATTTTAGATAAAAATCCATGTACAGATTTCATGTATTTGCCTTGGGTGATATTGTCGTATAATAGTTAACTTTTGGCATGAATTAAACCTTTATACTGAATCTATCAAGGGATTCTTGGCGGGTTTCTTGGCGATCCTTGGCTTGGGTCGTCCCTGGTATATGGTTAATAATATCTGAAAAAAAGTTACGTTATAGACGCGCTTTTTTTTTTTTCCTCTCGATTGAAGCCAAAATTTGACACAAAACTACAGAAAATTCCGTACCAAATTTGATATATTTAAGTCGTGTTTTAAGGTGGTCTATTTATCTACTTCTGAGAGCATACACCAACGAATGATGATCTCAGAAATTTTATGCACGATATTTATACCAAATTCTAGATTTCTATCAAATGTTGAACCAAAACTATTCTGAGGGAATCTGTCTGTCCGGTTGTTCCAAAAAAACTTAATGAGACAAGTTAACACAAACATTCATTTACAGTTTCCACGTATTTAATATAGATACTTGTCGAAGTTTGAATCAAATCTGACAAGAGAGTTGGCTATATGTTTATCTATATTTCCAGAATTACTTTACTGTACTTAATTAGAATCATAATTATTTTCAGTATTACTTTACTGTACTTAATTAGAATCATAGTTATTTTTAGAATTATTTTACTGTACTTAATAAGAATCATAATTATTTTCAGAATTACTTTACTGTACTTAATTAGAATTATAATTATTTTCAGAACTTCTTTACTGTACTTAATTAGAATCATAGTTATTTTCAGAATTACTTTACTATACTTAATTAGAATCACAATTATTTTCAAAATTATAAAATATATTAAATTTGGTATGGGACTATGGGACTACAAATGCAGGTTTGTGTCGCATTTTCGTTTCTATCGTTTGTTAAAAAAAGGCATTAAAAAGAAGACATTAAAATTTCCAAAAATACCTAAAAGGTGCCTTATTATTCCTAACATTGAATTTAATTAGTTATTAAATCATGCTCTACTATTTCATTTTTTAAACCAGCAGGATTGGTCTCTCCAAAACTTTCCCACATACTTCATACTTCCTAATAAAGGTTTTATATCAGAGACGACCTTCCATGGCATTAGTGCATATTAATTATGAAACATTAATCATTGGAGATAACTTCGCATTTTTACTAAACTTATCATGACATTAATGATAAGTTTTTTTGCGATTAATGCCTGACATAATGTAAATAATTTGCGAAAATCTAATTTGTATATTAGACGCCTTTTTTAACAAACGATAGAAACGAAAATGTGACACAAAACTGCATTTGTAGTCACATAGTGACATACCAAATTTGATATATTTTAGAACAGATAGTAATTCTGAAAATAATAGTGATTATAATTAAGTATAGTAAAGTAATTCTAAAAACAATTTTGATTCTAATTAAGTACAGGACAAATCCATATACAGTTTTCACGTATTTAATATAGATACTTGTCAAAGTTTGAGTCAAATCTGACAAGAGAGTTGGCTATCTGTTTCTCTGTACTTTCAGAATTACTTTACTGTACTTAATTAGAATCATAAATTTTTTCAGAATTACTTTGCTGTACTTAATTAGAATCATATTTTTTTTCAGAATTATTTTACTGTAATTAATTAGAATCACAATTATTTTCATAATTACTGTGCTGTACTTAATTAGAATCAAAATTATTTTCAGAATTACTTTACTATACTAAATTAGAATCATAATTATTTCCAGAATTATTGTCTGTACTTAAATATATCAAATTTGGTATGGAGCTGTGTGAGTACAAATGCAGTTTTGTGTTCACATTTTCGTTTCTATCGTTTGTTAAAAAAGGCTTCTAATATACAATTTCAATTTCAGAAATTATTATCATTATGTGAGGTATTAATCGCAAGAAAAAAACTCATCAAGGATGTCATGATAGATTTAGTAAAAATGCGTAATTATCTCCAATGATTAATTCTTATTCACTCGTAATTCTTATTCACTAATGCCATGCAAGGTCGTCTCTGGGATAAAACCTTTATTAGAGAGTATGCGAGAAAGTTTTGGGGAGACCAATCCTACTGGTTTAAAAAATGAAAAAGTAGAGTATGATTTAATAACTAATTCAATTCAATGTTAGGAATAATAAGGCACCTTTTTAGGTATTTTTGGAAATTTTAATGTCTTCTTTTTAATAATTTGTCAATATTTGAATTTTTAAATGCATTTAAATATTACTCATTTTTAAGAATTAATACTTAAACTAATTCAAATTATTATTCTAATATATCCTACCTCATATTATAAATAACTTAACACCTTTTCTTAAATGAGAATTTCGTATTCATAATATATTTCCCACCATCGCTGAAATGTCTTTCTTTATTTCAAGCTTGAGTTACGACGTGCGAGCTGTTCCACAGACGAAAATTGAGTGATTTATTACAGGCATCTGTCACTAAATCCAGTGGGGGAAAAAAGCGTTGAATCACAAAAATGGCTAATTCGATAGAGATGAGCTTATTGACCTCGAATATGTTTTTTGTCGTCGTGCATCATTCTCTCGGCAAAGTAATGACTTTTTAGACAGAAAAGGAAGATAAGCTGTGAAAGTAACACGATTTGAACAAAATTTATTAGAATGAATTTTTTTAATGCTCGGTTTTCGTAAGTGTTCGTATTTTGAGGATTCCTATAGGAGGTATATTCGGCATTTGTTGCAATGGTTTTCATGACAAAACTAAGAGAAAATTTCAACAGTTTGTGGAAATATCTTAATAAACCAGATAACATCTACGGGAATGAGCAATTGCTTTTGTCCTGTGGTTATGTTACTAGACTTCAGACCCAAAGGACCCGGGTTCTATTACGAGCACATCTCACCTCCCACAATGGTGACCTCGAACAATGAGCCTTCAACCTTCATGCAACTGATGTGGCGCCATCTACCAGCAACCAAAGTCGTCAGACTCACTTGATGCAACAATTCACGCACGCTCGCCATAACGCGTGGTGTGACTAAAAAGCTCTCCGCTCGCCAAACAAAGATGGGTACGGCACATTAGACTCAACAGCTACATACACCAACCTCTCACTCAACAAACCAATTCATCACCACTCAACAACAACGCATATCGTTCGTCAACTCACTGGTGGGTGAGTCTGTGGCGATATCTTAATAAGCCAGATAACATCTACGGGAATGAGCAATTGCTTTTGTCCTGTGGTAATGTTACTGGGCTTCAAACCCAAAGTTTCCGGGTTCTATTCCGAGCACATCTCACTTACCACGAGTTCTTCACATGTCATAACGATTTAGATATATTTATTCTAGGGCAGCGGTAGCCTGATTGGTAGAGCGTCAGTCTCATAGTCGAAAGGTCGTGGGCTCTGCCCTCGTCTGGGCCAAGGACCGCCGTGCTGGCTAATGGCAGTTGGGGCGCGTTAATTAGTTCGTGACTGCAAAGTCCTCCAAGTTCCCATAACAAAACGATACCTCTGGGGGTACTGAATCAGGAATGAGTTAGTCTCTGATATGGATCTAAATTGTGCAGACTTGCAGATGGATGAATGAGTGTTTGAATGAGTTTGACCACCCTCTAAAAAGGGCTGAGTCGTGTGTGTTCGAGCAAAGTCGTACTTTCACCTTAGCAGTCCTCATTAACAACGAAAGGCGCCCACTTCTGCCTTCATTCGAGCGATCTCCGCTCATTCGGGTTTGGTATGACCAAGTGGCATTAGAACCACCTCCCACCTGTATTTATTCTAGCTGGGATAGCTTTGTTGGTACGGTGTTGGACTTATGTTCGTTAGTTTACGAGTTCGAACCCTCCAGCCAAAGATTCTCCGTGTGTGGTGGTAACTGACGCACGTCCAAATCAATCGTATTCCCAAAGTCCTTCATGTAGAGAGTAATACCACTAGGGGTACTGGTTCAGCGGTGATCGTTCTCTGTTTCTGGTCTTAATTGCAATCAGTGAATGAAAATGCATGAATGAAGTCCGCCCCGTAAAAAGGGCTGTGACACGTCAGAGGCAAAGTCGTACTCTTGTCCTTAGATGGCGCTACTGAAATAAACAAAAGACATTCCCTATCGCCTTAAATCACTGTCTTCGTAACAGTAAGCTTGCCCAATGGTGCCATAAGAAACAATAACAGCATATATTTATACTGATTTGGAATATGTTGTTAGAAATTTAAAAAGTAGTTCGCAAACGGTCCATCCAGCTCAAAAAAAGTAGAAATCATGGGAAATTGAAATTTTTGTTTCGCAATAACTACCTGAATACTGAAGATTAAATAATAAATCCAATTAGCCAAATTAGCGCCTTATTAATACGAACAACTTTTGTATTTAAAGTTTTTCGATATCTTCAATACCTTAGAAATTAGGGACTTAAAAGTGATTTTCAAGCAATTTTAACTGCTTCTAACATCAATAATTTCACCTGCCAAATAGTAGTAACTAAAATCTAAAGAAATCTACTTTATTTTATAGTTGCCAAGAAGAATTTTTTATTTTTGGAAAAACCACAAATGAGTCATCAGCCTAGTAGCAAAGAGAAGACAATTATCACTATTATATATTAATTTCATGTATATCCTGTCACTATCTGTATTACTTTCATGACATTAGTAAAAATATTTACGAAGGAGTTATCTTTGAAGCAAATATTGTCCCTTTTAAAAGTGAAATTATCTTGGTTTAAGTTGGTAATACTAATGTCCCGTTAACGTTTGGTAAACTTTAATGATACTAACGACTCGTTTTAAAGCAACACTAAAAGTGTTCCGAGAAGAACTTCGTAATTTTGAGCCATAGTCAGATGATGAGGAAGATGCCTGGGCTAGATGTTCTCATCAAGCTTCCACACCACACTAGCGGAAGGACGTCTGACACACCAATTTAGTGGCACGCTTACACGGAGGTTCTTTGGTGAATTGAACACGGATTTTGAACCTGAAATTTCGAAATCGGGTTCCAAAATCGAGACCTGGCCACCGCTGGCCTACCACCAGGCCACCCGCTGCCATCGTTCTTCTTGGTGATTAATTGCTGGTATGCAGTTAGTGCATAAGCACCAGAAAACTGAATATGCATTTTGGAAACCTTTTCTATAACAAATTTTGACTACAATTTGACACATAAATGCTATTGTAGTCACCAAATCAATATCTAATTTCATTTTTTTAAATTATTATGTTTTTGAGGTGTCGCGTTTATTGATATGCAAAAAGATAAACAGACGAACTAGCTCTTGTCAAATTTGGTTTCAAATTTAATACGGATCTGCATATTTTTGCTAAACCCGTGGGACAAATTTTATTTATCTAGCTCCTTACATTTAGTAGCTTGATTCACTTGCATATGAATAGAATTAAAAATTTGATATAAATTTTGAAATTTTGTTTTAAGTCTATATACCAAATTTCATCCTCCCATCTCAGACTGTTTTCGATTAATCATGTTTACAGCAAGATAGAACAACAAGCAGACAAAACTCCATGATGAGTTGTTTGGGGTTCGGAGAGGTCTGAGATAGGAAGTTTCATCAAGTTCGAATTCTCTGATGACTGCAATAGTTTCTCTTTGTATATTTCAAATACGAGAAAGAAAAATACTATAACAAATTTCGACTTTCCTTAAATTCTTAAGGAACTATATCTGAAAGTTACTATGGTGAAAGAAAAATCTTTCTGCTAGAAGAGTCAAAACTAAAAAGCTTAACAAATCTAGCAAATAATGCGAGGATTCTTAATGTTTCCCTATTTTAAGCCAAATTTCAATAAAAGATTTTAAACCTTCCCCTTTTAATAAGCTTTGGAATTTTAATACATTTTTTAATTAATTAAGTAAATTTGATTATATACCCTATTACATTTTTTAATTTATTTTCATGCAATAAAAGAGCATAAAAGAACAGCTTTAGCATTAACATAACAGCATTCAACATTTTCATAAACGCATTTTCATTAGTGCATTAAAATGTATGTTAACATAACAGCATTCACCATTTTCATAAACGCATTTTCATTTGGGCATTAAAATGTATGTTAACATAACAGCATTAAATATTTTCATAAACGCATTTTCATTAGTGCATTAAAATGTATGCTAACATAACATCATTAAACAGTTTCATAAACGCTTTTTCATTTGTGCATTAAAATGTATGTTAACATAACAGCATTAAACAGTTTCATAAACGCATTTTCATTTGTGCATTAAAATGTATGTTAACATAACAGCATTAAACATTTTCATAAACGCATTTTCATTCATGTATTAAAATGTATGCTAACATAACAGCATTAAACAGTTTCATAAACGCATTTTCATTTGTGCATTAAAATCTATGTTAACATAACATCATTAAACAGTTTCATATACGCATTCTCTTTAGTGCATTAAAATGTATGCTAACATAACAGCATTAATCAGTTTCATAAACGCATTTTCATACATGTATTAAAATGTATGTTAACATAACAGCATTAAACATTTTCTTTAACGTATTTTAATTAGCGCATTAAAATGTATGCTAAATGTACAAATGAATAAAAACTGCAAAATACTAAAAATTGTTCTTAAACGCTAAAAACGAAAAAAAGAGTAATCAAAATCCAGGTTTTCGACAGCAATCATGCTGCAAAGGCTAAAAATTTCAAAACATCCTATTAATTTCATTTCACTAATAATTCACTATTCAAAAGACCACCCCCGGCAAAGTTTGATTCATGAAATAAGGAAACAGTCAATAAATTCTACTACTCATTGATAACAGACATAGTAAACATCAAAATATTAATTCATTCAAGGACCACACAGAAAATTGTCAGCAACTTATTAATAAAATTAAATTTCTCATCTGACTTAGTAGAAAATGGTCAAACTATATTCTATTATCCATTCAAAACAAGATATGTATACTTCTAAAATGAAGTAAGACGAAACATCGCCAAATTTGATAGCGATTCTTGAAAGTAATTTCTTGAGGGACTCAAACCCAGGTAATTTAATTTCTGTACAAGCTAAGACGAAAACTATCAAAGAAATTTGTTTAACCTAATGTTTTGAATACTGATTACATAAAATATATTCTTTTAAGGATAGCAAAAGCAATAGCACTTAAGATTTCGATTATTCATGTCAAATTAACCCCGAATTCTGCCTGAATAACCAGATTATTCGAGTTAGTAGATCAATTTCAATTTTTTCACTAGTCAAAGGTCATACTTGGCACCAAAACTTCAAGAAATCATAGAAACAATCAATTCGGAAATGGTATTCCAGATAAAGTTCTCAGAATATCAACTTCCAATGCACTAACATTCTTGATCAAAGTCGTAAATATACATATGTAATTTACATATTTAATGTATGTCATCTTTTGGAAACTAAACTTGTCTTGATATGAAAATCCAAACCTCCTAGATCTTTCTGGTTCACTAGCGATTAAACAACATCAGGAAGACAACTGAAAACATTCTCTTGAACTGACTTCCTGAGTAATAATTATTAATAACAAGTATTTTGGCTTCATAATTAAACAAAGTAGTTAAGAATTCAGTGAACCACGTGATCTTCCTGGGCGGAGCTAACCACCAATCATGTAAACATCACGTGGTCTCACTGTTGCTGCTTGTTTATATGTATTTTTTTTTTCAAGAAAAGCGAACTTGACCCTCGGACGGTGGGAAGTATGATCTCAGCTCACTCTCTTCCGAAATAAGCCACAGTGCAGTTTTCTAGACCCACTATACTATGGAGTGTCCTAGTGCCTTTAATAGTTATGTTATCCCCAGAAAAGACAACCTGTGTCTTCAAGTTATTTAACCAACGAACAATCTTCACTATCATGTAAATTACTGCTGTATTTAGAAAAGGAACAATAACCATTTAATCTAAAAATACTTTACAAGCTGTATCCTCTATTTTAGATTGACACAACATTATCTCCGTTTCAATGTTAAACTAACTAATGGAGGTGCCATCTGAGATATCATAAAAACTTTCGATGGATTATACCATAACAGCCTCATAAGTTCATTAATGGGCATATATAATTATTATTATCAAAATTGTCAAAAGTAAAATATTCTAACTAACGTTATAAATGAAGTCTCTTTTTATTTATAAATTCAGTTAGCCACAACAAATACATTACAAAATCTGTAATATCAAAAACAACAGAAAATTATCTTTGACTGTTCAAGATTCAAACGAAATCAAGAAACCATTTCAATTAAACTAAGAATCATCATAACAGATCTAATCCGTTATACCTAAAGCATTCTTTATCCATAATAAATAAAACATACGTACCCCATATCTTATACAAATAGTCCCCCTCTCCTTAGATAATTTGAAAAGTTATTTTAAGTCTTTTGCTTGAACTTTTTCGATGCAACCTCAACGTTAGTCAAACATTTTCCAACGCATTCCTAAACTATTTTCAAAGTCTGACGAAAAATGTCCTTTTAGGACATTCACAGCTAAAATCATTGATTTAAAAATTCATGGCTAGTCAAATTTTTTCCAATTAATTATTTAACCTTATCCAAAATATTTTCTGTATCCTAAAGTAAATCGTTCTAAATAGTTCTTTTTCTCTTAGTCCATTATAATTTGTAACATTATAAATTAAGTCTCTTTTTTTTATAAATTCAGTTAGCCACAACAAATACATTCCAAAATCTGTATTATCAAATCAAAAACAACAGAAAATTATCTTTGACTGTTGCTGTAGAATATATTCATTTCCCATTGCCTCCAAAATAACGTAATTATGAATTGTTTATTTGTCAATACAGTTATACTTAAGGAAAGCAACAGTATAAATTTCCTTGGCATGGTGTTTAAAAACTACAACGCAGCCTCCAAAAAATCGAAGCGTAGTGAAGTGTTGCCACAAACTCAGGGAAAACTAATTCTATATTCTTCTAGAAAGCACATTCCAACAAATCAATCAAGGAGCCAACCTTTTACGGCGTGGGAAAAAAAAGTAAAATACTTTGACAGCAAGATCACTTTCAATAAACATATCAATTACTGCCTCATAAATTCTGGAAGAAGGTTCATTTAATCATTCTTCTCCCTGACTGCCACTCTCCGTTCTCATAGCGAAACTAAACCTTAAAAAACATAAAAACATTCCGTTAGTATAAGACGTAGAGAGAGAAAAATTTGGCTTCTACAAAATAAAACTCACCGTATCACAGTAGATGATATTTGGTATATGAAAATTAACGTGATGCATAAAAATCAAATTGATAAATAAGATTACGATTCAAACGATATCAAGAAATCATTTCAACTAAAATAAGAATCATCGTAACCTAATCTCTAATATCCTAAACATTCTTTATCCATAATAAAGGAAACATATATAACCCAAATCTTTTAAAAATAGTCCCCCTCTCCTTAGATAAGTCTAATTTGAAAAGTTATTTTAAGTCTTTAGCTTGAACTTTATAGATACAACCTCAATGTTTGTCAATCTCAAAAATTTTCCAACACATTCCTAAGCTACTTCCAAAATCTGGCGAAAAATGTCCTTTCAGACATTCAGAGATAAAATCATTTATTTAAAAGTTCATGCATAGTCAAATTTTTTCCAATTAATCTTTGAACTTTATTCCAGATATTTTCTGTATCTTGATGAAAATCGTTCCAAATAGTTCGTATTTTCTTAGTCCATCGTAACTTGTAACGTTATAATCTAAGTATTTTTTTTATATAAATTCAGTTAGCCATACCTTTAGATTTCTCTGACTTAAAATTGACGTAATGATTCCTTTACTTTTTGGATCATTTTAATTTGAGACAGATTTAACCAAACATTTCTGCCAAAATTTTCAAAGAACAAATGTATCCCAAATTTTCAAAAGCTTTCTAATGCGTCATTATTAGTCAATTATTTGCCATTATTAATCAAATTAATCATTTTTATGCAAACCTTTCCCCACTCACTCCTAAACTTTATCCTAAGGGGCTTTTGTAATCTGATGTAAAATCCTATTTGGTTAAATTTTCAAGGATTTTTTAAAGTCCATCTAATATCTAAAAACACCACATATGCATATAATAAATACCACATAGGCACTCAAACAAATATCTAATCCAAGCAAAGAAGAAGCAGAGTATTTTTATTATTTTTTTATCTTTAATATATATTTTATTGCCAAACACTTTATAAAGTAGTGATATCAGTTTTTATTAAATTCGTCACTAGAAAGCGCCATTCTTATGGAATAAAAATTTATTTTAAATTCTTGATTGAATTACAAATAAAATATAAAAATATTATAACAATATAATTGCATCCAAAACTCATAAATCGGCAAAATATGTTTTATGCATCAAGAAGAGAAATTACGGATTCTAAAATTCCATGCTGACAAATATGAAACAAATCAGGTTAATTAAACGAGTTAAAATTATATATTTAAACATTTCAAAGATAATTTCAGTGGTAAATCCTCTGCAAGTCAATTGCCGTACTCATGGTACTCAAATTATAACAGTATATTAACCTCTGTAATATCCAACCAATGTTACTCATACTGGCTTCTACTAAAAATTATTTTAATGAAAAGTTTTTGAAAAAAGCCATCGTAAGTGGTTATTGATAGCAGAATGAGAAATAAAAGGGACTTAACTGGTGAAAGAAGAGTTTTTTTTCTGGCAATGCAAAGGTATCGGAAATATTGACTGTAATGCTTTGGGTATTCAAATCACTAGATGTGATAATATTACAGGTGATACATCAGCTTAGCATAATACTATCTGATAAAGGATACGTATGGAAATGCCTCAAGGTCTCCTCTTATAAGCAGTAAGGCGGCAGGTTCTCTCAAGTAAATGTTTCTTTTTTTTTTTTTTTTTTTTGAGATGATAAGAGATATTTTTTAGATACAGTGAGACACGGAAAAATTCATTGTTGACAAAAACATCGTAAAATTGCATTTATCGAAAAATTCCAGTAAAGAACTATTGGTCTCTCCAAAACTTTCTTGCATAATCTTTAATAAATTTGTCATGTCAAAGTACGCCTTGAATGGTACTGGGAGTGCAATCATTAACAGAAATTAACTTTTGGAGAGAAGTTAGCATTTTTACAGATTCTATCGAGTGATATTTCGTGAGTTATTGAGCAATTAATCAATGCAATGCATTTATTGTATCTAAAATCGAATTTGCGCTTTTGGCGTGTTTTTCAGAACAAATTGAAACACAAAGTTAACACAAAATTGCACTTGTAAATAAAATTCTTCATATCAAATTTGATATACTTTGATATACTTAAGTCATTGCGTTTTTGACTGACCGGTTTATTTATATCCCAAAGTACAGACCGACAGACAGTCAACCAGTTGTTGGATTTGGCTGGCCAAAATTTGACAGATGTCTGCACTATGGATGTTAAATCTGTGTAATGAATCATATCTATCTAGCTTTCTTCGTTTTGTAATTACCATCTTAACTTATTTTCGAATAGCTAGACATATAGACTTTCACAATAGATTTTACTCAAAATTTGAAAGAAATCCGCAAATCTGGTGGAAATGCATACCACATACCGAATTTCAGCATCATATCTCAAATTGTTTTTGAATTATCGTTGTCAGACGGGCATTGTTCAAAAATAAGTTTTTCAAACTCGGGGTGATCTAAAACATGAGGATTCGTCAAAATTTCCGTTTCGAATTTTTTGACGATTACTATATATTCTCTATACTAATTTAAATCCACATTAACTTCTAAATTTTTATCTTAATTTAGCCCATATTAACTTCATTCTAAAAATAGTCTCTTAATTCCTGATCCGATTCCTCTCTAATTAATTCAAGATATGCTTTTTAAAGTTGTTTAGTCAATGATTCACACAGTGAGAGTGATTGATAAAAGCTGCTGACGTGAACTAATAGTTTTATAAAAAGATTTTTGTATTTTCCCTACTTTGATAGTCACTTGTACAGAAATCCCTATGTGTAACAATAGTATAAAAACACAGTAAACTAGAGTTTTCCTATTAAAATAAGCTATTAAAGACCCGGGATAAAATGTTCGAAAGCTATGCCTCATTTCCTGAGTCTGTCGTTCTGTGTCATGTGCGTGATCGTCGCTCCTGCTGTACATAAACATTCTTACTTTTTCGTGACATTGTCCGCCTCTCACAGAAAAAATCCCTTATTTTGAATCCTTGCCTGGAAGTGATCCTTGAAGAAGTTTTCAGGCCGGATTCTTTTTCCATTGGTTATAGTTTTGATTCGGTTATGTTCCTTTTTGTTTGGCTTATTTTCTTAATTAATATATAGGTGTGTGTGTGTGTGCGTGCGTGTGTGTGTGTGTGTGTTTGTGTGTGTGTGTGTGTGTGTGTGCGTGCGTGCGTGTGTGTGTGTGTGTGTGTGTTACGGTAAAAGTAATAAATTTGATGATTATATAAAATTACCGGTGATTATACATAATCATCACTGAATTTGGTAAATATGATAAACTATTTCATATTTATCAAATTTACCGGTTAGTTTATAAAATCCCCAAAATAATAATAACTATATGAATAATTTCAAGATAAAAAATATTTTCAAATGCCGTCTATCAAAGCAGGAATGCAACGAGGATATACTCCGAATTCCAAGAAATAAATAAGATGAGCAATTTCTTTTTTTCCCCTCCA
This sequence comes from Argiope trifasciata, assembly GCA_026543055.1. Lineage (NCBI taxonomy): Eukaryota > Metazoa > Arthropoda > Arachnida > Araneae > Araneidae > Argiope > Argiope trifasciata. The sequence goes on from JAPMOQ010045292.1 coordinate 3,117,013, forward strand.
ATGCGATATTAGATATGAATTTATGGGAGGAAAAGTGATAGCCGTTATCAACTTCATGATAATGTCATCTTCAAATCACAGACGATGAATCATTCCACAGACGCACACATAAAAAAAACAATTTTTATTTCTTTGCGATCTGTCTTTCCTTCCTAGAATTCACCTAGTTAAAAGAAAAAAAGTTTTTATTCAGGAAGATAATGTCACCTATATGCTTTTTTGATGGAAACAAAGTCAAAATGGATCCTACTTTGTTTTGGTGCATTTAATTCAACAGAAAGAAAATTTGCTTAAACACGATTAATGTATAAATTTCTAATTAATTTAAGCATGAGTATTATTCACTGCGATTTTTTTATTATTATGGAAGTCAAAGAATAGACAGAGCATAAAAAAGAGGAATGCAAAAAATATATATACATATAATTCATATTTGAAAAAGAATGAAGAATTATTAAATAATGTAAATATAGTAGAATATTATATTGCTATTCTTCAAATTTTGTAATTAAAAAAAAAGAAAAAGAAAGAATATAATCGATTTTTTTTTGGAAAGACAAAGATAGAAGACAAGATTTTTTTGAAGACAAAGATAGATTCTTTTTCATTTAAGTTAATATTTCATAAATCTAGTTTCGAACAAAATTAAGAAATCCCATTTTAGTCCACAACGTCTAAGATATTGCTGTTATCGAAAAACTTAAAACACAAAAGTTGTTTGTTTTAATGAGGCGCTAGTTTGGCTAATTTTGATTTATTTTTCCATCTTCAATATTAAGGAAGATATACCGAAATGAAAATTTCATTCCCACGCCATTCCCACTCTCCTACCCCTTTGAGCTCGACGACCCATTTACGAACTCGTCCGATTTTTCTACATATCTGAAATCATATTCCAAGTGCCGGTTAAAATCTACCTACCTAAAATTCTACGTATAGAAATCTACTCAAAAAAATTTGTACCCGATTAGCATAAGATGCTCTGTGATATTGCTACAATATCTGCACAATTCAGGCTGACAGATACGGATATCAGAGTTAATTTTTTAAAAATATCATTGGGAAATCGCACAAAACCTTGCATCAATAAAAGTAAAAATAACTTTCATAAATCTTAAGGAAAATAATTCTGGGCGGAGGAATGAGGCATAATATATTAATAAATCCTCAATATATAATCATTTAATAAAATACAACAAATAAAGACCATTATACAATTAAAGATGAAAATAAATCAAGGAATTCCTAAAATTAATTGAGAACGAAGATGTTTAAAAGAAATTATTGAATTCAATGTATTAGTTCCTAAAAGATGTGTGATTATTAATAAATTATTATTGGAAAAACTAATAGCAAAAAAATTATAAGTAAATTCATCAACAGGATTTACCTTTTATTCCAGTGATGGGGAAACTACGGCCCGCGGGCCAAGTCCGGCCCGCCGAAAGGTTTAATCCGGCCCGTTTAAGAGTGCCGTCGTGAGAATGTTTGAACCCATTCTTACTTCGTAATGTGACGACCCGCATAAAAATCTTTTCTCATTTTCCAAGAATACAATCTTTAAAATTCACTATATCAAACAATGAGATTAAAAAATATGAAATTAATTTTAGAAAACTATCTTCAGAATTTGAAAGGAGATTTTAGGACTTTAGAAAATGGAACCAGAGTTTAGTATTTTTGCGACCCCATTCAATGTTAATTACGAAGAAGTTGATGCAAAATTTCAACTTGAGTTAATAGAACTGAACTGTAATACTCTCCTGAAGCAAACTTTTCATTCAGTACCATTACTAGAATTTTATAAAAATTTAAGTCCAGATAACTTCCCAAATCTAATTACTCATGCAATGAAGATATTGACAACGTTCGGCTCCTCTTATATATGCGAACAAATCTTTTCAACAAGGAAGCTTAGGAAAACTTCTTTAAGAAAAAGAATTACAGAAGAGCACCTTTCATCAGTTTTAAGAATTTCTGCTTCGCAAATGGAACCGGACTATGATGAAATTTTCATAAAACAGTCTCAATTTCATTTTTCTCATGCACCATCAACCAGTAATGACGCCAGAAAATAAAGTGATAATACTTCACATCAAGAACTACACTAAATTCATTTTATATTTTGTGCTTATAATTTTCCTACCTTTTGCTTTTTTACTATTTAAATAATAAGTGTATGTAATAATATATGTATATGTTTATAGAACACATAAATTTTTTAACGATTAAGCATTATTCTTTGGCCCGCTACGATCGTCTAGTTATTACAAATGGCCCGTCTTAAAAAAAGTTTCCCCACCACTGTTTTATTCTGTCAATCATTAAAATGTTATCTTGCTCGATCAGAAACACTAATGCGATTGTAAAGGAGTTATTTTTTTTTCTTCCACGTTTTTTCGACAGTGAAACAAATTTTTCTAAAAATAATTACCCATATTTTCCAAAAAATGAAATCTGTAAATTAATCATTCTAAATTAAATCATACAAAATATCTAAAGAATACAAAATTGAGACTAAGTGACAACTATTTGTCTTAGAAATTAGCAGTGGTTTAATAATTGCATATTTTAAAAATTCTACTTTTGTATATTAATAGCTTAAATTTTTAAATTTCAAAACTACATGTGCTGTTGCTTATTATAGCATTTGCCATGGAGAAGCCCGTTGCTACGGAGACAGCATTTTAAGCCGGTAGGGTGCTTAGTTTAGTTTAGTTTCCCCATCCCGTTTTTTTTAAGCAACACGAGGGCTATTTTGGGACTATTTATTACGGACCTCGTAATTTTGAACCACGATCAAATGACGAAGACGACATTTGAACTGGGACCCCCCTCTCCACACCACACCACACCAGTAGGAGGATGTTTGGCTTGACAGATATAACGTGCAAGAGACCCCCCTCACACGACGGTTCTTCGGTGGAATCGAGTCTCGAACCTGAAACCCTCCGGTTCCGAAGCCGAGACCTTACCACCAGGCCGCCGTGGCCCGCCGGTATGGTGCGTCTCTTGTTTCAGTAGCGCCAACTAGGGCCAAGAGTATGATTTCGACACTTATGAATCATTCATTCGCTTGCGCAACATTTTTTTACGAGCGGGCACTTTCACACGTCTCACAGAACAGAACAACTATACCTAAACCGGGACTTGAACCCAGGACGCCCAGATCATAGAGATGACTCACTATCCCTATGTCAAGACGCCGACTAAACAAGCGAAGTTTGCTATTACAAAACGTAATAATATCTAATGCATGCCTTCAAAAGTTTTTCAGGATTTTTAGGTTTTATTATTATTTTTTGTAAGATGATAATCATTCTTCACATTTTCAACAAACCATGCATCGTCTCCATCATCAAGTTAGCAAATTATTCCTTTTTACCTTTTCGTATGCTTAATATACAGAAAGTATCGTAATCGTCACAAAATTCGATATCTAGATTTTAACGAATCTGCACATTTTTTACCTCCCTGGGTTCGAAGCACATATTTTTGGAATGATAACAAAAAACCCTTGGATTTAGACGATTTAAATTTGGCATGCGGTATTTACATCAATCATTCAGACTTGCATCAAATTTTGGATAAAATCTATTGAGATGAAGTACGACTGTCCGGCTGTTCGATTAAAAGTTAAGGCGATAATTACAAAACGAGAAGAGCTGGGTAGGTAAAATTCAGCACAGATTTAACATCTAAAGTGCATACACCTGTTAATTTTGACCCAAAATCAATTACTTGTTAACTGTCTGTAAGTTTTTGATTTCGGAAATGTCTAAACATGATATTTCAAATACTTAAGTATATGAAATTTGGTACAAGATTTTATCCAATAGCGGATTAACTCTCTGTAGCTTTTTAGTATCCGAAACATCTAAAAGTTATATTTCAAATACTTAAGTATATGAAATTTGGTACCGTCCTGTAAACCAACAGAATAACAAGACTGTCCTGTTTGTTACAATCTTACAATACCATAACAAACTATTTAAGAATAAAACGTCACAGATTCTTTCAATTTTATTTTTAAGTAGATTGGCCTTCTTACAAAAAATATTAACTAGTTTTTAAAGCTAATTTTAAAAACTTAGAATAAAAACCATGTATGATAAAATATAAAAAGATCACGTTCCCTATACTTGATTCTTTCTCCGAGATTATTCTGAAATAGAATAAAACATCACATTGTTTTGTTTTAAAACGCTTTAATTTAAGTTAACTTGTTTTATTTTAGTAAGAAGGAAATTTTATTATCGATTTTTTTATTCATAGCAATTTTAATATTTTCCAAATTAAATTTCAAGGCAATTAATTGATTTTAATTAGCTTCTGGCTCCATATAAGTGGCAATACGATTCAATGAAGTTTTAAAAAATTATTTCTTTCAAACTATTATTGTTAAAATAATAAATTCTGACATATTAAAAAAATACAACAACTTTGTAATATTCTTTTATCAGTGTGCTAAATGTGCTTCTTCCTTTAGAAATACGGAAGTTAAAACCAAGTCATAACAGCGGAAGGCATTAACAATAATGATAAAAAAGGAATTAAGCCACGATGAATATCATTTGAAAAAAGATCCAAAAAATACATTACAATTTTTAATTATTTAAAGTATTTCTATCAACGCTCCACGGTTTTATGATTTTTGTTACCACACCCATAGTTTAGAAAAACAAAAATATTTGTGCATTCTATTACACTAAAAAGACCGTGTTTCTTTGAATCCGTTTTATTCAAAAGTAGTAGCTTTTAGTAATTACCTGGTATGTGGGAAGTGATAACTGTTTTTAATTTCAACTAACCCTTTTAGCATAGATTGATGATTATGTTTCCTTTAACAAATGATTTTCAGGTGCCAAATTGCAGTAGACATTAAAACTTGTTATTTTAATAGCCTTTCGCCTGTTCTGTGTATTATGCACACAAATCTTCTAAATGTAATCCATCATATAACATAATTTATTATTTATAAAAAAAACAATGAATAATAAAGGCATCTATATTCTGTTCATTTGTCTCTTATATATTCTGTTTATCGAGCTGAAAATGCTTATAATTGGCAAGATAACGAATAGGATCTTTCCTCTGTAACTTAGAATCTTGATCTTGAATATTACATGATAGTTTACTGAACTGATGATATAACTTTGTTGCCAATAGTCTCTCTACAAATTTTTCACTAAAAATATGACTACGGTTTCGATGAACTAACTATAATTGAAATCAAATGATTGTAATACCAATTTAGATCATCATTTTTTGCCCGCTAAAATAGAGATTCCAGGCTTTTTTTACAATTATCATAATTTGTAGAAAATGATTATGCATCAAATGAAAGTTAACTGAAGTGTATAAAACATGCAGTTTTATTTCAAAGATCCAGTTTTAGTTTCTAGAACAGGAAATATAAAAAGTCTTTCAGCCTTCAAAGACTATGACTTTGAGATTTTAAAAAAATCTCCTACATTTCAGACCATCTCCGAGTACGAAAATTACATTTAAAAACACTTAAAGGCACTTTGAGTTAGATGGATGAAATTTCATAAATGCATAATCAAATTTGTTGTTTTGTTGCCATCAAAATTTGGATGAATTCCATTCAAAGGGCAATTGTCAATCCAGCTGTTAAAGTATACAGGGTGTCCCAAAATGACCGAATAAACTCTGCACAGTCAGATTCATTGTTTGGAATACATAAATAATGCCCAAAGAACTGTACATCTACAACCCATGGTTTTCTAGGAAATGTATAGCGTCATCTACGGTTTACGAAAAAAACTTTTATTCAAAACATGAACATCAGTAATTGCGTAATTTTAAATAGGAATATGTTCGAAATTTCCCCCGTGCATATAGAGGCATGCATGCGCGCGTCGTGGAATGATAGTACTGTACACGTTCTGGAATAGAATCGTAGTGTACACAAAAGTAAACGCACTATGAAATTAGCAACTAAATCCATTTCTGTAGTAACTGGACAAACCAATTCGTTTACATCAGCCATACTCAACCTTTTTTTCATAGGGGCAACAAACACGTTTCAGTCACGGTAGCCCGGGCCGCAAGTAAAAAATAAGTAGGTGTATAAATGAAAAAGTATTATCAACCTAATGAATTATTTAGTTTAATGTAAAAAAGAACTTTTAACAAAGATGCTTACTTACTTATATGTATATCTAATGAGACTTTTGGAACTGAGAGCATTTTTTTAAAACTTTATCAATATCTGGCTTGTCGTTGCATGCTACTCTTATTATATCATCCAAATGGGAATCTGTCAGTTTATTTCTATATACACTCTTTGTGTATTTCGTCTTTGAAAAAGATGATTCGCACACATACGTTGACCCAAAAAATGTTAGCATTATTTGGGCACATCTTTGCACGCTTTTATATTTTTGGGGAGCAATGCTCCAAAATTCCACATATTCCCTTTTTCCCCTGTTTTCTTTGAAAATTACTTCCAGGTTGGTGTCATTTTTAAAATCAATAAATTCATCAAACAACTCCGAGTAATTACAATTTAAAACTGAAGCCAACTCAGAAATAGTTGGTGTCTTTAAATGCCATGGATTTTCTACAAGTAACAAACAATTTTTTATTTTTCTGAGATCTTGAAACCTTTTTTGAAATTCGTTTAATAATGCAGTTATAAAATTTGAAATTATGGAGCAGTTTTCTTCTGAAATGTTAATACCGTCCTCTCTAGTTTTTATAATAGTTGGAAAATTGTGCAGCTGTTAGTTCTGTATTTCATTATAATAAATACTTAGCTTTTCCTCAAATGCAAACACTTTATAAGCCATATTGGACACTATGTTATTTTCGCCTTGTAGACTCTGATTGAGATTGTTTAGTTTTTCCGTAATATCACATAGAAAACCTAAAAGACACCACCATTCATCGTTTTGTAATTCTGGGTACCCTTTATTATTTTGCTCTAAAAATAGGATTATTTCATGGCGTAATGAAAAAAAACCTTTCCAAAACCTTTCCTCTACTAAGCCATCGCACCGAGGTATGCAAAAGAACGTCGCTGTGCTCACTTCCCAGTTCTTCAAGAAGGGTTTTAAATTTTCTGTGGTTCAGTTCTTTTGCTTGTATATAATTGACAATATTGATAACTGTTTTCATTACAGCTTCTATTTCTGGTTGTACAGCACGGGCCGCCAAGTTTTCTTGATGGATAATACAATGGAATGTTATTAAATTGCTGCAATTCTATTTTTTCTTAAATAATGAAATGAAGCCATTTTCGGATCCAGTCATTGAAGGACAACCATCTGTACACAAACACACGATTTTTTGCACATCAATTTCATGATGTTCTAAAAAATTACAAATAGTATCAAGGTAATCCGTGCCTCGGGTTTGACCTTTCATTGGCAGTAATTTTAAAAAGTTTTCATGAATTTCATTGTTTTCTTACAATATCTAGCAAACACCGAGGACTGCGATGTTGCTGAAGTATCGGTGCTGGCATCAAATGCTAAACTGAAAAACTTGCATCTTCTTAGGTTTTTTAATATATCATCGGAAATAAATTTAGAAATGTCTTCAATACGCCTGGTGCAGGTTGAATCCGAAAGCTGTATTTTTTTAATATCAGATACTATTTGTTTTTGTTACTGTATTTATCAAAAAGTATATTAGCAGCACTAATAAAGCATTTCTTTACAATTTCCGCATCGGTAAATGGTTTCATATGCTTACCAAGAATGTAAGAAATTTCATATGATGCTTTTGTTATCGCCGAGTCTTGTGATAATGCCGCGAACATAACATTTTGTTGCTCATGCAATGATCTCTTAAAAAAACTCAATTTCTCATTTCTCAAAGACGATCCGGGAGGAAACGTTTCGTCGAAATCTTTATGTTTTGAAGTGAAATGACGAGAAATATTGTATTTCTTCAATATGATACTTTCCCGACATATCAAACAAGTAGCTGCGTTGTTTTTATTTGGCACAACAAAATAATCAGATTCCCACTCATCTTGAAACAATCTATTTTCACTTGATATTTTTCTTTTATACTTCGACGACACTCCTGACATTATTTTGAAAATAATAGTTATACTTAATTTACAAAACAAAACTATTATTTGGCAGAGGACGCGGGTACGTACACAAATTTAGTTTAATAATTTAGATTAAATTTATAACAAGTTTAATTTCGATCGACAATCAAAGCGACACGCACTTAGGTCCGTGGATCTTACGGTCTGGCCACGCGCAAACACGAGCGGCGGGGCGACTTGCCATTTAGTAAAACACACGTCTCATTACACATGACAAGCAATGTTTAGCTTCGCAAGTCGCCCCGCCGTCCGCGTTTGCGCGTGACAAGACCTTTAAGGGGATTCCCCACGCCGCGTATTCCGTATCGTTTGCGCAACCATAGATTAGGATAGTTTGCGTTTCCAATTTAAGCAAATTATTGATATCGCTCACATTCCCATACTTCCCGTTCAATTACCAACTCTTTGAAGGGCGCGAAATTTGAAGTTGTTTACAAATAAGTTGTAACTACCTAGTTTAATAATTGGGCCAACCAAAAAGCCTCCGCGGGCCGCATGCGGCCCGCAGGTTGAGTATAGCGGGTTTACATGGATCCATAGGAAGAAATCTAAAGGTGATTTAGATCTGGAGATCGTGGTGGCCATCAAAGAGGACCTCGACACCTAATTCAGAGGCCTGCGTATTCGATACCAAGGCAGTGAAGCACAAGACAGCTGAAACACACTGGAGCTCCATCATGCTGGAACCACAGACCACGTATTGCTGCTAAGGGTATGTTATCTAGGACATCGCTTACTACTTAATGTTACTGTTTTTTAGTAACGATATTTATGATCCGAATAAAGTTCATGTTGCGAATGAAGGTTTTCTTCATAAACCTTCGTAAAATCATACATTTTCTCTCACGTTTTTCTATAAAACTCTGGATTATAGAGGCACAGTTTTCCGGGTATTTTTTATGTATTCCAAACAACGAATCTGGCTGTGCAGAGTTTATCCGGTCATTCTGGGATACCCTGCAAAAGGGCCTAAATACACTTTGAGCTGGATGTATGAAATGTTATATTTGAATGATCAAATTTGTTGATTACTATCAAATTTTTAATGAATTCTATTCGAAGGAAAGTGTCTTTCCAGCTGTTTAAATACAGGGGAATTCGATAACTACAAAACGGAAAAATCTAGATTGAAAGAATTCGATGTACAGATTTAACACATAAGTATGGATACCAAATTTTGAACCAAATCCGTCAAAAGGGGGACGCCCTATCAGTCTATACTTTTCCATGCATGCAAACGCAGTAATTCAAAAATATAATGACTTAGATAAATGGTATATGGTCATGGTATTGAAATTTTCATTCTGAACAAATTTAGGTTTCAACTGATTATAAGCAAAATGCATACCTGGTTTTTGTTAATATTTTACGAAGCAAGAAACCTGAATTTGCAGAAATGTTTAAATAATCAGGGGGAGTGATCTCCCTAAACCTTTCTCGTATATTCTAAAAAAATTCTCATGTCTACTCTCTAAACTTGTCGTGTCATACTCTCTAATAAACATGCCACTTTATGTGGAATTGGTGTAAAATTGTCACGAAATCTTTGATAGAAAGACAGAGACTGCGACTGTAATCCTTTGAGGTTACTTCTTTTTTTTTTCTTTCTCGCCTACAAAATACACTGATGGGGGAAAAAATCCCAACACTAGGAAGGAGCTGTGCTAAATAAACGAAATTTGGTAGGCGTGTTTATACATCTGAAAGATGACGTTGATTCAAATTTCGAGCTACGCGCGTAAGTGTGGCGCTAGTAGCGACACTATGAACGTGCAAATGAGGTTTGCTTTAAATAAGCGCTGTAAGGTTCGTGATCGTTATTTACAGTTGAGATTTGCCGTAGTGGGTTAATGTTAGTCAAGGATGCCTCTGAGAAGACGAAGAAGCCATTATCAACAATTCACTGAGTGTGAACGAGTTCGTGTTGAAGGGCTACGAGAAGGTGGGTTTTCTTTCCGCGATATTGCTGAAAGACTTGGCAGAAATGTATCCACTGTGCATGAGTGATGGTGGCAGTTATCAAGGGAAGGTACTGCCTCAAGAAGACCAGGTTCCGGGCGGCCATGTGGTACTACTGAGAGGGAAGACCGTCGTATTCGGCGTATGGCTGTGGCTAATCGTACTGCACCTGCGGCTGAAATTTGAGTTGCAGTTGGCACCACAGTGACACAACGAACTGTTACAAATCGGTTACTTCAAGGACAGCTACGAGCCAGACGCCCTGTACAGTGCATTCCACTGACTCCAAACCACTGCCGTTTGCGACATGAGTGGTGTCAAGCTAGAGCTCATTGGAGGACGGAGTGGAGATCTGTTGTGTTTTCTGATGAAAGCCGGTTCTGCCTTGGTCGCAGTGATAGCTGTTTGTTGGTTAGAAGGAGGCCAGGTGAACGCCTGCTAGTGACCTGTCTGCGGCCTAGACACACAGGGCCTACTCCTGGAGTTATGGTTTGGGGAGCAATTTCGTATGACAGCAGGAGCACTCTCGCACGCACCCTGACTGCAAATTTGTACATCAGTCTAGTGATACAACCTGTTGTGCTGCCATTCATGAACAGCGTTCAAGAGGGTGTTTTCCAACAGAATAACGCTCGCCCTCATACCGCTGTTGTAACCCAACATGCTCTACAGAGTGTCGACATGTTGCCTTGGCCTGCTAGATCACCAGATCTTTCTCCAATCGAGCACGTATGGGACATCATTGGATGACAACTCCAGCGTCATCCACAATCAGCATTAACCGTCCCTGCATTGACCGCCCAAGTGCAACAGGCATGGAACTCCATCCCACAAACTGATATCCGACACCTGTACGATACAATGCATGCACGTTTGCATGCTTGCATTCAAAATTCTGGCGGTTACACCGGTTACTAATGTATCAACATTTCACATTTGAAATGACTCTTCTCGCAAATGGCTCTACCTGTAATCTTGGAACTTTAATCAATTAAATATGTTACCTAGACAAATGTATTCCTCAAATTTCATTACTGTACAATAATTTTTTCTTGGTGTTGGGATTGTTTTTCCCATCAGTGTATAAGTGATTTATAGTAATAATCGAAAAAAAATTAAACTCGAAATTTCGATGAATTACCACGTTTTAGACCTCACTGAGTTTAAAAAACTCTTTTTTGGAAAACACCTATCTGTATGTGACAAAAATAAAATATTCGAGCTACAATCATGAAATTTGATATATGGTCTTTATACCAAATTTTTAGATTTCCATCGATTTTTCTAAGCAAAATCCATTGAGAAGATGCTTGATTGGTTGGCTTTTCGAATATAAGTTAACACGGTAAATACATTTGAGAGAGTGCAGATGGGGAGAAAGATAGCTATTTACTACCCCGAAAGGAATGATAATTCGACTTCGATCAATGTAAGGTAAATACTTATTCAGCAGTCGACCACAACAAATCTTGTCGATACTGCTACGTTCAGTGGTGGCGGGGTGGTCGACTGTATGCAAGAAGAAGAAGAACACGGCAAATATAAAGCTAAGAGAGATAGAGAGATAAAATTCTGTATATATACTTAACGTGTATAATGCAGAGACCTTACAAATTTTCACCGGAATCCACTTTATCGGTCTGTATCCTCAGAAACATATAACTCAAAACTGCAACTACATCAAATTTTTCATGTGATTTTGTCATAACGAGAGTAATTTTGTGCCAAATTTTTGTTTCAGTCGATTGTAAAAAGTGTTTCCAAAATACAGATTCGATTTTCGGATACTATTAGCCAGGAATTATACGCTAAAAATCTCGCCAAAAGGATCATGACAGATTCAATAAAATTGTTAAATTTGAGCCAAAGGTTAATAATCCGTAGCTACTGTAAGCTGGTGTCATAACAGACGCTCTCTAGGATATCACCTTTGTTAGAAAAAATACGAGAAAATTTTAAGAAGACCAATAAATAAAGACTTGAAGCTTTTGAAATCTAAGATAATGAAGTCATTAAAAACAATCTGAATTCTTATTAAAAGACATGGAAAGTATATCACTGATATGTTAATTAATAATTGTGAAATTAATACCTTGCAGAGAAAAAAAGCAATTATTTGTTCACCATACTATTATAATTGTTGCATCATAGTAATAAATTGAAAGCCAATTATTCTTATCAACAAAACGTTTTTAATTACAAAATATGAAAATTTTCTCAGGCTATAAAGTTGAAGTTATCTGATGAGAAAGTTGTCTAATTATCCCAAACCTGACAAATAAAAAAAATATTTGGAACTTGTGTAACACGACCTTGGGCAACCACTCCCAACTTCCGGCAACTTGCAGGAATGCGATAAAACTTCCCAATGCATATTTCAGACATCAAAATTTTCATAATTCATTTTTCTTGTTGTTTATGTTTCTATTAATCTATTTTAGCGACGAAATGACGACAAAGTCCATTAATTTTCGTGATTTTCCTTCAAATGACTTAAAGCCCGAAATTTTATTTAATGCGTTTATTGCTATTAACATAAAAATATTACAAGAATATGTTAACTCACTTTCTAATTACATTTTGGAGTTGATAAACTATGACCTCATGATATCACTTGGCAAAAATTCGAACAGGTGAGGACATGGCAATTTTTTTTTTTTTCGTCATTTGAGTTTAGCATAACTCTAAGGTTGTTATTTTTAAATAACACTTTAAAAAGCTTTTTCTTATTGAATTTATGTTATCAGCATAAAAATATTAGAAAAATAAGTTAACTCGCTTTCTAATTACATTTTGGATTTGATAAACTACGAACTCATGGCATTACTTAGCAAAAATTCTAACAAGTTGGG
>JAPMOQ010045292.1:3129922-3253504 GCA_026543055.1 Argiope trifasciata
ACTACGAACTCATGGCATTACTTAGCAAAAATTCTAACAAGTTGGGACGATGGTGAAGTTGCAATTTTTTTTTGTCATTTGTATTTAGAATAACTCTAAGGCTGTTATTTTTAAATTACCATATAAAAAGCTTTTCCTTATTGTATTTATTGCTATCAGCATAAAAGTATTAGCAGAATGTGTTAACTCGCCTTCTAATTACATTTTTGATTTGATAAATCATGAACTCATGGCATTACTTAGCAAATTCTAACAAGTAAGGACAAGTGGAAAAGTGGCTTTTTTTTCTTCCTTCATTTGTATTTAGAATAACTCTAAAGTTGTTTTTTAAATTACACTATAAAAAGCATTCTCTATTAAATTCTTTTTTATTTTTCATTTTTACTTTTTCTTAAAATACAGAGAAAATATCGCAATCGTTACAAATTTCGAATATGAATTAACACGATTAGTATAAAACGAAATAAGTTAGATAAATAAGATTCCGTACACAAGTTTAACATTTATATTACACGCCCCTATCAAGTTTTGGGCCAAAACCTGACAAGGGATGACCGTCTGTACGGTCAGAGGCATGTAAATACGTATAATGTAATGCGTGCAAATACGTTACGCATGTAAATACAATGGGAAAGCATGTCAATACGTTAACTCAACAAGACAATGGGCAGAAGCCTGTCAATACGTTAACTCAACAATAAAATGGGTAGAAGCCTGTCAATACGTTGACTCAACAATACAATGGGCAGAAGCATTCAATACTTTAACTCAACAATACAATGGGTAGAAGCCTGTCAATACGTTGACTCAACAAGACAATGGGCAGAAGCATGTCAATACGTTAGCTCAACAAGACAATGGGCAGAAGCATGTCAATACGTTAACTCAACAATACAATGGGTAGAAGCATGTCAATACGCTATCTCAACAATGCAATGGTCAATATATATATTACAAGATGGTCATAAAATATTTTTTCCTGTTTGGTGGAATTTGCCACTAAAAGGATTGAACTAAATGAAATAAGATTTCATGGATAGATTGTAGAAGGCATGGGAAGATGAATTCCACAAAAGAAAAAAAAATTAGAAACCAAAAACTGCTGATAGTATAAATACTGATGCTGAGAGAGTACAATTATGAATTAAATCATAAAACTTTCAGAAAAAAAATCTTTTATTCATCAATATTCAACTTTCCTGGAAAATTTTAATTATTCTGATCTACATCATATTGCATACGGTGTATGGCGCTAACCACTGCTGTGTATAAACTGTCTTCGATATTCATAACAATCCGTCTTATATTCTGTACATAAGGCATGTACATTTGCTTAAGAGCAACCATGGCATTACACTGTAGAATAGTTTTATCAGTTAAACGCGCTGAGGTAAGGTAGGGCCTATATTAAGAACATATCAACCACGAGCAATCACTAACACGTTAATATTCAAGAATGAAGGGTAATTTTCTCTTCCCTTTTTACCAAGAATACATAGCGTTGCTGTCAGGCTAGCTCAGGTGCGTCCTCGTCCTCTGATCATGGCAGAAAATTAAAAAGTCCGCCCCAATATAACTCTAGTGTTGCTTCCAAGTATGACGTTAATATAACTAAATTAACATTTCCTCCTCGGCAACAGTTTCTTAATATATAAACTAAAAATTCAGAACAATCAAATCCATGCAAAGTCGTTTGTTCGAAGGTAAGGCAGGTCTTATAATAAGCACGCATCTACAATCAACCACGAACAACAGTCAAGGGCGAATGGCCAATAGGTCATTTTCTCTTCCCTTTTTACAACAAGTACGCAACACTGCTCAGGTGCCGTTCTCATCGTCTGACCGCGGCTCTAAATTACGAGATCAGTCTCAAAATAGCTCTATTGTGATGTTTAACCGTAACAGTTTTCCTCGGCGCTCTATCGGCAGTTGCCATGAACAATCAATCCATGTCTTGGAAGCGAATGTAAAACATGATGTAATCCGCGAGTATTATTTTTATGCATATATGTTAAATGTTATTTTCCTAAATATTTTTGTCCCCGTGTAAATCATCTCCCTTAATGTCATGAAATGTATTTTTAACTAAATTGACATGATTTATTGATTTCAATAGTCTACCCTGACAGAATTAAAATTCTGGCGCCCTTTCGGTCACAGATGTTAATATAACTAAATTCAACTTCATTGCCCTAAGCTTTTTAATCTCGTTTACATATTTTATTATTTTTCTTTATTGGCTTTACTTTGTCAAAATTTCAACAATTATAAAAAAGTTAATGTCGTCGCTACATTCAATAAAATATTTAGCACCTACATTAAAAATACAGTTTAATATTATTCGCGACCATAATTATAAAAATGATAATTTCGGAAATCATTTTCCCCACCTCTGCAAGAACTGCAACAATTCAACAAGTGAAAAATGACGAAAACCATAATATTATTTACGCAGTCGTTATGGAAGAGATATTTATGACACCATTCGTATATTAATCATGAAATATGGCCAGACTGTCTAGGATCAAATGACAGGTTTATATAATTATCACTGCCTGTCATTCATCTATCAATGGCGACTTTCTTTCATACTTGAACTTAGTTTCGGAATTATCAAGAAAATATTTGGGAGAAAAGTGTGGAATCCATCATTCAAAGTGAGCAGATGTCCCAATTTAGCAAGCGCAAGTCTAAAATTTTGATACTTTCT
This sequence comes from Argiope trifasciata, assembly GCA_026543055.1. Taxonomy (NCBI): domain Eukaryota; kingdom Metazoa; phylum Arthropoda; class Arachnida; order Araneae; family Araneidae; genus Argiope; species Argiope trifasciata. Next base: position 3,132,633 of record JAPMOQ010045292.1, read on the forward strand.
CTTACACTGATTACCCCGCCATTTACTTACAGGGTAATCAGCGAATAAGCCCTGATTTCAAAATTAAATATCTCTACAACAAAGATCGATAGAATTATGCCGTAAACGGTGCGTTTATTAGCAAAACTGTAAAAATGCTGTACAAAAGTTTAGAAATTTTAATTAAGAAAATCGTTAACAGATGGAGCCCTAATCACAATGCCCATAGACGTTTTCAATGTGACGTCAAAAATGAAAAATGACTCCCGATCTGACTCTTTGTGACTTCTTTCTGCGGGGAATATTGAAAGACTCTGTCTATGGAAACAATCCCCCCACTCTAGGTGAGCTTGAATCGTTGATTGCTGTTGCATGTGATTCCTTTTCCGTTAAGACATTGCAAGACGTGATATCAAATTTCAATGTTCGATTACGCCACCTCATTGTTTCGAACGGTGAATACTTTGAAAAAATTGTATTTTGATTGCTAAGACCGCATCACTTTATTGTTTGTTTGCTTTTAAAACTCCTTTCAGAGAAAAAGTTTTCAGCGCAGAGCTCCATCTGTTAACGATTTTTGTAACTAAATTTTCTTACTTCTGTACAACATTTTTACAGTTTGACTAATAAACGTACAGTTTACCGCATAATTCCATCGATCTTTTTTGTAGAGATATTTAATTTTGAAATCAGGGCCTATTCGCTTATCATCCTGTCTGAGACTAAGTAGGAATAAAAATTAACCTAGAAGTAATTTAATTTAATCACTATAAATAATAAACACAAATATGTAAAGATGTGTTCGTGAGCATGTGTTGGAGATCTATGGAACAGGCCACTTAATACTGAATTATCAAATTTGATACTAATATACTTTGATAGTTGGGAATACATACTTCAAATTCATTCTTTGATATTTTTAATTCACCAGCGGGTGACCGAGCTCCGCTCGGAGAAAACAGGTATCGAAGCTAACTCGAAGATTTAAATTTTCAATTGTGATTTATCAAAACAATAAATACCATAAGAAAATTTGTGAAACCATTGGTGAAAAGATAACCGGTTAAAGTGCACCATTGTAAACTATTCTAAACAAAGTTAGAGTTTGGAAAGGGAACTATTCTATACAAAGGTAAAGATTGAAGTGGGTTGAAGTTCAATATTTTTGACAAATTTCTTTAGAAAAACCAAACATATATACATACATAAGAAACATATTATAAACCTATAACAGCATAAACATAAAACTTTATTAGTTCGCCATATTGGCTATAGATGGCAGCACGTTACCGCTTGAAAATTTAAGTAGCCATTATGGCGAACTAATAAAGTTTGAAAATATCCTATCTGTAACTCCGAACTGCTGGACCGTAGCGCTTCAAAACCGGCTCCAATGGATTCCTCGTGGCCAAAAACCCCAGACCCCCAAGTTTACCGGAGTTTATTAATTCTGGGGTGATTTTCGACTTGGCAACCATTCCTCGTATTATAGTATTAGATTTAAAATGAAACGAGATTTTCTAAATAATTCACGAAAATATTTCCGCACAAAAATGACTCAGAATTTTATTACTCAAACAAGCCTCAGGGATTTTCCCAAAAGTTTCTCATCTACACCTAGGTTTTATCTAGGTCTAGATGTTACCCTAGAGAACATCTTACCCGAAACTTTCATAAAATAGTTACAAAATATTAATAGTTGGGGCGAGTTAAGCATTTTTATTGGATCTATTTATCATGCTTAGTGAATTAATTATTTTGGGAACAATCCCTAGCATGCGTTAATAATGTCCAAAAGTCAAATTTGTGTTTTAGACACATTTTTCTCAACCGTTTGAAACAAAAATTTGATACAAAACTGCATATGTAATTAAAAAAAAAAATCCCATGCCAAATTTCATATTTGGGGGTTGGAACTTTAACGTTGGCAACAATGCTGTAAAAACGCCACGCAACCAAACCAAAAAATGTCACGTTAACTATCTTACCTCTCATCATGGAATCCCGTCCTTCCTACTTCACGCGCATGCGGAGTGACGCGAAGTATTAGCTTGAGGTCTAAAATAAGTGTTACCAGGATGTTTTCAAAACAAGAACCAAGAATTGCATAAAAGTTGAATGGGTAGCAGCAGAGGTTGTACAGCAGTAACCATTACACTGGATGAGATTTGGACCAGATCATACCAGTCATAATTGAAATGCCTATCAAACGAATGGTGTCATTACGGGTCACCAACACTTTCGAAATATCTTCAGAATCCCAGCAATGCGAAAGTTATGCTGATTTTCCTTTACGAATGTTATGCTGTCAATAGTGTTATCCTAAAATATAGCGTTCCCCCAAAGCAGACAAGATTCTTGCGTTGGTAGACTTTAACATAACAAGCACTGCTACAGGTGTTTTGCGACTTCCACATCGCTGGAAATGGTTTAACACAATGCTTGAGACTATAATGAAGGACTGTAAATTATGGGAAAATGAATCTTTTTTGTATTCCATGTAAACAAATAGTTGATACAGTAAAAGCTCTTTATTCGCGGGGTATACGCTCCATAAATATGCCGCGAATACAGAAACCGTGAATACGGAATGGTAATTTATACGGGATTATACGAGTTACGTTCCTAGGTGACAATATATATATATATATATATATATATATAAATTTAATTGAACATTTTGATTCATTATCTTAAGGCATAGGCAATGGTTTGAAGAATTTTGTATTTTCTCTTCCTTGGCAGTTTTCAAAATCTCCTTCAATTCAAACTGATACGCAGCAGTCGCATCAGCCATTTGCCTCTTAAAAATAAGACTTCATTCCAAAGAAATCGCAAAGCTCATTTGAGATTCTTAAACCTTCAATGAAATTTTTCAAACTAAATGCCACGTTTCCAGTGTTTGTTGAAGCCTCTTCTTCAATGGGCTGTGAATTTAACATTTCCTTCGAGTCAGTTTCAGTCAGATCTTCATTTTGCAATTCAAACAATTCCTGAATGTCACTTGATTCTATCTGTTCGAACCCATCTCATCCTATTCCATTCGCGATTTCAGCTATGTTTGCAGTTTGCATTTAACGACATACTTTAGACAAAGTTGTAATAAGATCTATTTTACTTTTTTATTAGTACATTTGACGATATTTACAAAGGACATTGGGTCGGATACCTATTGGAATCCTTTTATTATGATGTATGTACTTATTAGATCCGCGAATAAAGAAATTTGTAGCCACGAATATAGGAATTGGGAAGCATTTTTTTAATCCTCGAATAGTGAAAACGCGAATGAAGGAAGCGCGAATAAGGAGCTTTTACTGTATTATTAAAGTTCCAACTCTCGTATTTAAAACATAGCTCTTTTTAATTACCTCTTTTACACGTTTCTAAAAGTACAGGATCACAAACAGTCATTCCGTAGTTGGATTTAGTTCAAAATTTGACAAATCCGTTTACCTAATTTTATAAATCTGTCTTCCTTTTTTAATTATCGTGTTAACTTATATTTGAATAGGCAAATAGGTAGATTTCCTCTGAACAAATTTTATTTAAAATTGTATAGAAATCTACAAATTTGATTTAAAGAGCACCTGCCAAATTTCAGGCGTCTAACTCAAAACGAATGTTTGAGTTTTTTTTTTTTTTTTTAAACAAGCAGACGGACATTTTCCAAAAATGCGTTTTTGGAACTCAGTGTGGTCTAAAACATGTATATTCACCAAAATTTCGAATTCGATTTTTTTTGACGATTATTATACTTTCATTAATTAAAAAAAGTAATGCTTGTAAAGAAAGTGGCAATCATTTTCATCAGTATAAAACATAAGAATTCCCCATTATTTCACTTTGAATTATATACGATAAAAATTCTCCGTGTAAAACTTCTTATTCAAATAAATTATTCAATTTCTTATTCAAATATCATATGAATTAGCTTGACAAATTCAGGAAAGTTCGATTGATATTTTTCTAACAACGGCTTATTATCTTCAAGTGGCAATCTGTAAAGTGTCAAATAAAGTCAATTAGAAGCAAAACAAATGAAAGAAATCTTTAAGAAAAAAAAAGCGATATCAATAACCATTGAAAATATATCAATGTTGCAAGAAACATATTCACTGCTTGTCAGTGATCCAACTTTCAGAAATTTTACTGTTTTTATACAACTTAACAACTTCATGTTTGTGAATTTGGAATGTAACAATCCAAACTTTTTACTCGTATTTTGATATGCACAATTTTAAATAAGTATTTTTCAAGTTTGCACGCTTGAGTATTTTTGCTAAAAAATACAATATTTTTTATATTTTTAGAATTTAACGATAAATTCATTGAATAATTTAATTGTGATTCCTTACATGCGGCGCCATCTGGTAGCAATTTTGAAAAAAAAGATGATTTGAGAGTTTGATAATATTTATGATAATGAATGATAAATTTAACTTTGAAAATTGAAATTGATCGATATCAAAATGAATTTTAATTATTGTTCAATGTTTTAAAAAATGTGTTTATGCTAACACTATCTATAAAAATTTTATTTTTTAATTCGTTTACGCAAAGAATACATTTTATTCTTTTTGTTCTTTCGAATTTGTTTGCTCTATAAAACTTTTCTGAGTACAGAATTTAAATCAACCTTTACAATATAAAATGTTCCAGAACAATTATCGATGATTTGCTCCACAGAGCTGGAAGGAAATTTAATCAGTTGAATCTGTACTTTTGAAAAATAAGTGATTCTTACACGTTTTCAAATAGTTCGGTGGGCAATTTTCCCTCTGTCCAACTCTTTCTCTCGTTGCCTAGCAACCTTCAGTCGCCTAGGCAACGTGAAAAGTCTCGTGCAATCATCCGAAGTTGTTACAGAGTATTCCTTCCTCATAATAAATACTAAGACTACATTTTTATAGCAGTTACAAAAGTATAATAAAATGTCAAATAGCAAAGAAACTATGATAATTTTTTTAAACTTTTTTCGTATAATCATTATATTTACTACTAAAGCAATGTTGATGAAATATGAAACAAAATATAGATTTTAAAGGCCAATAGCTATAATAGAAGAAGATCGTCGTATCACTAACATAGTATGAAAGATGTTTTCGAAACTTTGATGAATCGAGTATAGCAGATACAAAAAAAGCATGGTTTCAAAAATACTGTTTGTCTGTAAACCCAATAATTTTAAGAAGCAGCTGAATTTTATTACACATTCTTCATAGCTCTATATAAATTTCTTTTAAATTTTGAGGGAAATACGTCAATGAATTATATATCTTCAGGAAAATAAATTCAGAAAGTCAGTTACCTAGATGAGTGGATTTTAGTATATGGCTTTCTAATAAAACTGTAGATAAATTTTAGATTATCAAATAATGTATCAAGGAGTGAACTCTTTATTAGTCTATGCATTCCTATTTGTGTGAAATAACTAAACAAACAGTAGTGGTCACCCAAAAACTTTCTCGTACTTCCAGAGAACACCTTGCATGGTTTGGGCGTACAATAGTTGCTAAATATTAGTCTTTGGCATGAATGTAGCATTTATGCTGGTTTTATCATGTCATGCTTGGAGAGTTATTTAGCAAATGATTGATCACTGGCCAGTATTAATAGCACCCAAAAATCTAACTTGTGTTTTAGAGTTTTAGATGTGATGTTCCTACTTGATTGCTATGAAACTATGGCCCAAAACTGCACTTGTAGTCACAAATCACACACTAAATTTGATATACGAGGGTTGGAACTTTAATAGTGGCAACTATTTATTTACAAAGCATACACAAGTGATTCATGTACCCACGTTTTACAGTTCTTCGATATAGTTGCCAGCATTGTGTACAACCCGTTTCCAACGACGTGTAACTCGCAGAACATCTGTAGCAGTGCTTGTTCTGTTGATAGTTCGAATGGACCAGTTTACAGCTGCAAGTATTTTTAGAAGGTCTGCTGTGGGGGAAAGTTATATTTTAGGATAACACCATTGACACCATCACAATTGTAAGCAAGAATCAGCATAACTTTCACATTGTTGGGGTTCTCAAGAAATTTCGAATGTCTTGATGACCCGTAATGACACCATTCGTTTGAATAGCGTTTCAATTTTGGCTGGTACGATCTGGCAAAAATCTTATCCAGTGTAATGATACTAACTGTTTGAGAGTGAGCAGATGGAGAGAAAGACAGCTATTTACTACGCCGAAAGGAATGTTAGTTTGACTGCTCGGTCAATGTAAGGCTGGACAATACTTATTCATCAGTCGACCACAACAAATCCTGTAGATACTGCTACGTTCAGTGGTGATGGGGTGGTCAGCTGTATACAAGGAGAAGTGTAACGATTCTGCTGTGCAACCTTTGCAGCTGCAAATTCAGTTTTTATCCAACTTCGTTGTTCTTGCTTTGACAACATCCTGGAAACACTTACTTTAAACAGCAAGCTAATACAAAGACCAGTTCTTCGTGTCACTCCGCATGCGCGTGATGTAGGAAGGATGAGTCTTTTTGCTGTGAGGTAAGGTAGGTATGTAGCTAACGTGTGGTATACGTGACATTCTTTGGTTTGGTTGCGTGGTGTTTTTACAGCAGTGTTGTCACTATTAAAGTTCCAACCCCTATAAATCAAATTTGGTATGGGATTTTCATTTTGTTATTACATATGTTTTGTGTCAAATTTTTGTTTCAATCGGTTGAGAAAAATGTGTCTGAAACATATATTTGACTTTTGGACATTTGAGGTTCTGAAGAAATTTCGAACGACTTGGTAAAAAACCATTAATGACGCCATTCGTTTGATTGGCATTTCAATTTCGGCTGGTACGACCTGGCCCAAATCTCATCCAGCGTAATGATACTGCTGTACAGTCTCTGTTGCTAAACATTCAATTTTTATCCAACTTCGTTGTTCTTGTTTTGACAACATTCTGAAAACACTTACTTTAAACAGCAAGCTAATACAAGGATCAGTTCTTCGCGTCACTCCGCATGCGCTTTATTCTGAGAGGTAAGGTAGGTATGTAATTAACGTGTGGTACACGTGACATTTTTTGGTTTGGTTGCGTGGCTTTTTTACAACAGTTTTGCCACTACTAAAGTTCCAACCTCCGTATTTATGTCACTGCGTTTTTTATGAATTAAGTTATTTTGATACACTAAGTTACTGCATTTTACATGTTTCTGAAAGTACAAACCAACAAACAATCAATCCCTTGTTGGATTTAACCCAAAATTTGACTAATGTCTCAATCATATCTGTTAGTTCTTTGCACCGAATTTAATCTATCAAGATTTGATCATTTTGTAGTAATGTTAACTTATATTTGTTCAGTCGGACACACAGACTTTCTCTATTTGGATCTTGTTCAAAATTTGATAGATGCCTGCAAATTTGGTACAAAAATCATGTGCCAAATTTCATCTTTCTATCTCAAATCCTTTTTGAGTTATCATTGGTTCAGATAGACAAACGAATATTTTCCAAAAATGTGTTTTTTGAACACAAGGAGCTCAAACATATGGAGTTTCGTCAAAATTTCAAGTTCGAAATTTTTGAAGAGTACTAATGTTTTCTATACTACGTTTACGAGAAAGTAGAAATATGAACAGCTAAATGATTTACTTTTGTGAGATAAATTATTTTTTCAAACGAAATTATTTTTTTGGATAACTGATTCTTGAATAAGTATGAACTGCCATCTAGTGGAGAATAAATAAACTAATCCGATAATATTGACTAGTGCTTGCCGGTGTCAAAAAAATGCTTGATAGATTTAAAAAATCAGTAAAAAAAATAACAACAAACACGCAATGTGATAGAAATTTATCGTTTGCGTCTTATGCTTGGGAAATAAGGGAGTTTTTTATTCCACCAGATTGAAAATTTAGTTAACATTATGATTAGCAGATGGCGCTGTGGACAATCTGTAGCACGTATAGTTAAAACGAAGTACTTGAGAACTAGAAATTTTTACATTATATTGTTGTTGCAAATGGGAGTTACACTGAAAGCATCGTTTTTAATGTTTTACAACATATTCATGCTGGTTTTTACTATTTCTGTTCTGTAGCGTCATCTATTGATGACAATGTTAACTAAACTTACAATTTGACGAAATAGAAATTCCCTGAGTTCCTTAGCATAAGATCGCAAATAATACATTTCTATAGCAGTTCTTTTATAATTATTATTATTTTAATTTTTAAAATTCATCAGTCATTTTTTGGGACACCGGTAAAAGAAACAAGTTTATTATTAAGATCTTGTGCATGAATGCAGATGATAAAAAAATTTCTGCTTAAAGGACAGCATTTTTGAAAAATTATTATTTTTTATTTACTAACCTTAAGAATTGTTTAAGCATTTCCTCTGTATTTAAATTCGAGTATTAAATTTACTAAATATGTTGATTTTAAGTTCAAATATATATAACTGTAAAGATCTACAGGTATTGGAAGTGTAAATTTACTTGTGCTACAGATTGCAAATGCATTTTATACCATATATCACCGATTCGAGGAATCAAACATTAAATATAACACTATTTTTGTTTTTTCTATGAAAAAGAAAATATTGTAAGCTTTAAAAATTCGAATTTTTTGTCGAATCTCCATGTTCCGGACTTTCCTAAATTCGAAAAAAAAAAAAAAAAAATGCATTTTCGGCATCATGACTGTCTGTCTCTCTTTCTGTCACTTGGTGATCACAGTACCTCAAAACCTTTTGAGATCTATAAATGAAATTTAGATTGCATTTTTAAACATGAAGATTTCTATCACATACTGCATGAACTCTAGCCATAGGAAGCATGACTTCTGTTCGCGTTCGAATAAACACAACAATTATAAAATGTAAATCTTTATAGAATAAAATTTCTTACACAAATTTATCATCTCAAATCGTAATTTGTATCAAATTCATCAGAATTTATCGATTGAATTTCTTATATTTGAAAATACAGTAATTCAAAAAACACAGCTTCTTAGATAAATGAAATTTTTTATGCAATTTCAACATCTAGAGTAACGATTCTTCTCAAATTTTTATTCAAGTTCGTCAGAGAGTTTTATCATTTGTACTTTCTCATGCATGCAAACGAAATAACAAAAATGCAATGATTTAGATAGATCAATGAAATGTGATAAGATACAAGGTGATCAGCAAATAAGCCCTGATTTCAAAATTAAATATCTCTACAACAAAGATTGATAGAATTATGCGGTAAACTGTGCGTTTATTAGCAAAACTGTAAAAATGCTGTAAAAAAGTTTAGATAATTAAGTTACGAAAATCGTTAACAGATGGCGATCTAATCACAATGCCTATAGATGCTTTCAGTGTGACGTCAAAAATGAAAAATGACTCCCGATCTGACTCCATGTGACTTCTTTCTGTGGGGAGCATTGAAAGACACTGTCTATAGAAACAATCCCACCATTCTAGATGAGCTTGAATCGTTGATTGGTGTTGCAAGTGATTCCGTTTCCGTTGAGACTTTGTAAGACATGATGTCAAATTCCATTGTTCGATTACGCCACCTCGTTGTTTCGAACGGTGAACATTTTGAAAAAATTGTACTTTGATTGCAAAGACCGCATCATTTTATTGTTTTTTTTTTTGTTTGTTTGTTTTTTACTCCTTTCAGAAAAAGAGTTTTCAGCGCAGAGCGTCATCTGTTAACGATTTTTGTAACTAAATTTTCTGAGTTTTGTTCACTATTTTTACAGTTTAGCTAATAAACGTACAGTTTACCGCATAATTCTATTTATCTTTTTTGTAGAGAATTTAATTTCGAAATTAGGGCTTATTCGTTGATCACCCTGTATCTTTAGATAGCAGTTCTGATTTAAAATTTGTTTTCGATCGGTCGATATAAATAATCTATAAATAATCGGCATCTAAAATACAAATTTTCTCTCTATTACAACCTACAAAATGTTCATGTACTCAAAACACTGAGTACTCGTGGTTACTGTCTTATCAAGATTTACAATTCTTTTGCAAGGAAAGAAGGATAACTTTATTAGGGAGTAAGTGGGAAATTTTTTTCCTCTGTTTTTTTCTATTAAAATGTCATTGTAAGTAAGAAAAGGCTAGAAAAAAACCGTTGTACTTTCTCGCATTCTATCCACGTATTACCTAATCTATCCACGTAAAGATCTTATTCCCATTTCTCTGTATAAATTCGCGAACCTTGGACCAAAATTTGATAAGAATTTGCATTTTAAATTCTAAATCTGTGCAATTGGTCTAGCTTTATATGTTCTATAGTTATCTAGTTTAATTGTATTCAAACAACCAGACAGGTAGACTTTCTTTGAGTGGACTTTCAACAGAATTTGATATGTATAAATTTGGAGTGGATACTAAATTTCAAATTCCATTTGTCTAGCACAAAGTGTTTTTGACTTATTTGTTATATATACAGTCACACTTATTTTTGTGAGGTAGATAAGAACCGTCTAAAAGAAATCTTAAATAAAAAATATGTATATAATATAAATAAACAACTGTAACAAATAATTTTTGCCAACATTAACAAAAAAAGAATTATTATTGGCCAATTGGGATCGCAATAGAAAATTCATTTAGAAAATCTGTCGAAAATTTATGAAATGAAGAGAAATTACTTTCCAAATAAAATAAATAATCAAATTATGCATGGAAATTATTTTTTTAATTCGATTACAAATTTTAAACAGTAAAAATTTTCAAAATACGCATAATTTAATACGACTTGTCTTAATTCAAAATACGCATCTTCTTGTGATGAACTGGTTAAAAATCTCTTTCATCACTTGAAGATATTGGAATTGATCTGTTTTTTCTAATATGTATTGTTCATTTTATTTTGGAATATTGGAATCAATTGACGTGATGCGTATATTCGTTGTATACCATATACATTGTATTAGCGTACACAAGTACATTAATAACACGAAAAAAAAATGATTATATAAATACAAGGATACACACTCACAAGGCAATCAACGACATCTTTTTGAGTCTTGAAAATTCAAAATGGCGTCTCATATAGTTTGTGAAATAATGTGTACTTACAGTAAAATGACTGTGCTGAATTTATTTGACAGATTACAGCAGTCCTAGTGGCGAAAGAAAGTTATAAAAATTCAAAATATAAAGGAGATGGGTTAAAAGGCCCAATTAGAAAACTTGACGCTACACCGTAATGAAAACACAGAAAAAAAACTTCATAGAGTTATTAGGAAAGTTGGAGGATATTTGGGATTTACATTATTAACTGTCCGTTGCTTGAAAAAGAGATTTGTCCTAAATTAAAAAATGTATTTCCTTGAAATATGGTACATTTGTTCCGAGCAGCAACGGAGAGGCTAAAATTAAGCAATAAAGAAAATAAACAAAAACAATTTTTCAAAAACACACTCGGAACGGGGGACACATGAAAATAGTTTTTCATTTTATGACGAGCCCTTCTGTGCTGGATTATACCCCCTACTATTATAATTTTTACATCCTCTTTCGTCTTTAGGTTAGTTACATTAAGGTTCCGCTTTAAAGCAACACTAGGGCTATTTTGGGATGGACCTTGCAATTTTTAAACACGGTCAGATGACGAGAATGACACATAAGCTATCACTCCTCTCTCCAAACTTCCACACCGCACCAGTGGGAGGATTTAGCATGCACCCTAACCGCCTCACGATAGTTCTTCGGTGGAATCGGGCCTCGAACCAGCAACCATCCGGTTCCGAAGCCGAAACCTTTATCACCAGGCTACTGCGGCCTTTTTTCATCCATAGAAAAATCAATTTATCGATGACCAAATCAAACACATTCATTACATCTTTTAAAGTCAAGAAAAAGTTAAAATAAAAACGCTATCTTTTTTATACATGCCATAGAAAATATTTGGAAAAAAATTAAAGACTGGCAAAAACACAAACATATTTTTGGTCTTCACAGTTCTTCATTAGTTTGATTCATAGGAGGTATCAATGACCTCCTTGTACTTCCGCTATACTATAAATAAACCATCTCGTAAACATCATTTTGTGAAACGAAACTTTATATAGGGCTGAATATGCCTTAATTATCAAATTTTAACACAAAAGCTACCAGAGCAATCAAATGACATCTTTTGAGACTAATCAAAATTAATTCAGGTTTTTATTTTTCTTGAGCTTACTGCACAGCTTTTTCTATAATGTATAACCACTTAATTTTTCGATATCTGTTTCTCTTCTTCATTCCATTTTTTAATTTTTCGTATATTTAGTATATTATATTTTGTAAATTTAGTATATTAGTATATTTCATAAATTTAGTAAATTTCGTAAATTTAGTATATTTCGTAAATTTAGTATATTAGTATATTTCGTATATTAGAAGTATTCGTAAATTTAGAGAGTACAGTAATCGTTGAAAAATTCGAACTCGAAATTTTGCCAAACGACCAAGTTTTAGACCTCCCTGAATTCGAAAAATGCATTTTTTGAAACTATCCATTTGTCTGTTTGACAAAGGTAACTCAAAAATTCTTGCTAGTTAGACGGATCAAAATTGGTATGTATACCAAATATCAGTTACCAAATACCAATATATCAAATTTGGTATACTTCGAGTATACCAAATTTATAGATTTCTATCAAATTGTGAGCAAAATCCACACGGAGGAAATGTGCCTGTTCGAATATAATTTAATTCTATAACTTCAAAATGAAGAGAGATAAGTAGATAAAATTCGATATACAAATTCAACATCTGTAATCTAAATACCTTGTAAATGTTTAAGCAAATCCAATAAAGATTGAACGTCTGTCGGTCTGTACTTAAAGAAACATGCAAATGTTATACTTCAAAAAGACAATGACTTAGGTTTATGATTATAAGTGCAGTTTTGTGTCCAAGTTTGTTTCAGTCGGCTAAGAAAAAGGTATCTACACAAATTCAACTTTTGGATACTATTAACACATGCCAAGAGTTAATCGGTAAAAAAATTAGATAAGGATTACATAATAAGATTCATTAAAAATGTTATATCACGTGAAAAGTCTTACTTAAAAATACTTCATATCTATTGGATGAAAGTATTATGCAAGACATTCTCCGGGATGGCCTTTTCATTAAAGAATATGCGAAAAAGATTTGGAGAGACAACTGCCGATTCTGATAAGCACATTATTCTATCATTATCTACCATAAATGGTGTTTTGACCTCTAAAAAAATGAAATTTTATAAATTTATCTGCGTTGAATTCTTAAATTTACTACTAATTTTCAGTTATCAAAAAAAAAAATCTTATTGTGTTTCAGGAGCATGTGTTTATATACAGTTTGTTTTATGCGGGATACAATGAGCCAGCTGATGATAACGCAAAGGCAAATCAACAATCATTCTAATTCGATAGGGGCTTCTATAGGTTGAGACCTGATCAGTTCCATTTGTGATAATAATAGGAAACAAACTTTGGCAATAATTAAATAAAAATAATTGTAATAATTTTTGTGTTTTATTACTATTAGATTATTCCAACATAAATGCAAATTTTTTTTATCTAAAATGTCATATAACAAATCTGGAGAAAGTAAATAATCGAACCGTTCTATGCTGTGAAATATATGAAAGGAAAAAAACTGGAATTAAAGCAGCGTTCACACGAAGCCAATTATTGCCAGTAATGGAAGGCCACGCCTAGTTCAAGAACATCACGCAACCCCAGCAGGATAATAGCAGATAGTTGTAACATCGAAAAAAACATTGTTTGCTAACATATTCTAAAACCCACCGAGCTTTTGCGCATGCGTTAGGGTTAATTTAATTCGATAAAATAGAGGTGAGAGAAAAGATGAAAGGAGAAGTTTGTATTTAACAAACAAGTAAATGCCAGAAATGAGCACAATCTTCCGCGACTCATCTCTTAGTGTGGTAAAATAGGCGAAAAGCGGTCGTCTCAGGATACCGAAACAAACAAAGTTGCAATTGTCCTATTGCGGTCATATGATCTTTCTGCAGTAGGCGGGTCCTTTTGCGCACAACAATTGGCCTCGTGTCAACCCTGCTTAAGGATGGTAAACACAATCTATTGGACAGTAAATTTAAGCTACTCCTCAAGTATAATAATAAAAAAAGAGATAGTTATGAAAATTAATATGAAGGGAAAGATCAGAATATTGAAAATTCAATTTATGGAACTGCTTAGCAAAAATTTTTGAAGGTTCTAGAACTGGAAAATCCCAAATTCATACAACTGTCAGATAAATATCAGTATCAATGTATATGCATCGGAATGAAGGGAAAGGTAAAAAGAATATTTTCATTGATACTTAGATCATCACATTATATAACATAAAAAGATGGGTAACTATATTTATATAAATAACTGAAACAAAATATAATTTCTTCATTTCTAGCCTTCTTTCTAAAAACGAATCTGCCTAAAATAATAAAAAAAAGTTTTTTAATTATTACATGACAGGTCGTGTTACTATGTCCACTGCCTTACTTATAATTAGCTGGAAATGAATATAAAGTTTATTTGAAAAATGGTATTTGACTGTAATTGATAGAAGTAGGTTTCCCTTAGCTTAGATGAAACATATAAACATCCCATTTTACAGCAACACTAGAACTATTTTAAGAGGGACTTAGTAATTTTGTACCATGGCTAGATGGCAAGGATGACTGCTGAGATGATAGCTCCCTCTTCAAGCGTCTACACCACACCAATGAGAGGACGCTTGGTCCTGACAGACCCACTTACAAAACGGTTTTTCGGTGGCACCTGATCATGAATCTGAAACCTTGCAGATCTGAAGCCAATGCCATTGTGGTAGAAGTAGCTATATAAATAGGTAGATTTAATGTTAAATACTAAACTAAGCATATTTACACATAAAAAAGAATTCAAAACTAAAGAAATAAACTTTATTACTAACTATTACACAAGATACATATATTACAGAATTGTCACAAAGGACTTTTTTTTATATACAAATCAGAGCACCCCTATCATCTGCACGGATATATATCCATAAAAGAGAGAGAGAGAGAAAGAGAATACAAATGTAACAACATTTAATAATACTTTACTAACATTCAATATATACACAATATGGAAAATAATATTAATGGCTATTCAAAATTGTCTTTACAACATATTTGTAATAATATTAAGATTTCAAAATTTATTCAGTAAGCTGAATATTTCTAATCAATAATTAAGAGTTTTAAGAATACACATCTTTTTCTTGTTAATGACATGAGGCATATAATTTATTCAGATCCTACATATGGGTAGAGAAAACAAAGTTTAGGTTGGATATTAATGAAGCAAGCAAAAATCAGAGCATAAAAAGGAGAATTTCAAAACTGCATTACAAAAATTTTCTTAACTATTTCACAAGATACATATTTTACACAAATCTTATATAGTATTATACATATAGATTTATATACATTATTTGAGAATGAAGGCAAAAGTAAAATTACTTCTTTTTGACTCTATGAAACTGTTCAAATTCAGCATGCATTTCATTAGCTCAACATATAAGGAACTAAAAACTGCAAACAAGCAAATATTATATTATATATATTTACATATATATATATATATATATACACTGCCAAATTTTTTTTTCAATTGATTCATAGGAGAGTAAGATTTAACTCCTATCCTTCCATTATACTTATAAACTATCTTTTAATCACCAACTTGCAAAATGAAGCATAATACAAGCCTGAATGTATTTTAATTACAGTTTTGAAAACTACACTACTCACATTCACACACAAACATAGAAGATTTCTAAACTACAGAAATAAAGTTAATATTAAATTATTACACAAGCTACCTATTTTATACAAAAGCCCTAAAAGGACTGTTTTTATATACAGCTCTTGAGCACCAATCTCGATCTGAGCCCCGGATATTCATCCTTAGGAAAGTACAAAAAGTTCAATATATACAGAGTACGGACATACAGAATATTAACATCTATCCAAAACTATCACTAAAACATATTTGTAATACTATTACAGATTTCAAAATTTATTCAGTAAGATGACTATTTCTAATCAATTAAGAGTTTTTGGAAAATGCATCTCTTTCTTTTCGATGATTTCATGCATATAATTTACTCGGAAAATATGAATGTGTGCATAAGCAAGAAAAGTTTGCAGATTGTATACCACAGAAGCAATCAAAGATCTATTGAAGTTGTAATCACTATAATAAATGAGAATGAAGGAAAGTCAGTTCCCCCCTTTTGAATCTATGATACTGTTCAATTCTAGCATGCTTTTCTTTAGTTTAAGCATATAAGAAATTAAAAACAGTCTACAATTATTTTGTTTGTCTCCCAAGTTTTATTTAATAATTTGATTCATTGGAGGGAGGGGGTATTAATAAACCCCTGCCCTCCCACAACACTAATAAATAAACTATCTCTTAATTGCCATTTTGCAAAATGAAGCATTATACAAGGCTGAATGTATTTTAATTACAAAGTTTTAAAGACTACATTACTCGTGTTCTTACACAAACACAGAAGATTTCAAAACTACAGAAATAAAGTTAACATTAAAAGATTACACAAGTTACTTTTTTATACAAAAGCCCTAAAAGGACTGCTTTTTATATACAGCTCTGAGCACCAATCTCGATCTGTGTCCCCGGATATTCATCCTTAGGGAAAGTACAAATGTTCAATATATACACAACACAGAAGATAATATTAACATCTATTCAAAACTGCCACAACAACAAATTTGTATTAATACTATAGATTTCAAAATCAATTCAGGAAGCTGACTATTTCTAATCAGTAATTAACAGTTTTAGGAATAAAAAAATTTTTTTTTCTAATATGACTTGAAGCACATAATTTACTCAGTAGGTGTAGAAACAAACAAAGTTTAGGTTGGATACTACCGAAACAAGCAAAAATCTATTAAAGTTATGATTTAATATCATAACAAGAATGAAGGAGATAAAGAATATATCTCTTTGATACTATCTAGCTCAATTCCAGTATACATTTCTCCATCTCATTATATAAGGAATTAAAAACTGTTAAATAAGTAAACAAACTTTATTTTTGTCTCCAAAAAAATCTGGTTCACACGAGGGTATGAATAATCCCTTGACTTTCCAGTATAAATAAACTATATCTTAATCATCATCTTTAAAAAAAAAAGAATGTATTTTATTTATCAAGTTTTACAGACTACACTAATCATGTTAATATACACAGACTCACACAGGCACAAAATTCAGAACTACAGAAATTAAGTTTAATACTAACTATTATACAAGCTATCTATTTTATACAAAAGCTTTAAAAAGGCATCTTTTTATATACAACTCTGTGCACCCCTATCATCTGTGTCTGCATATCGATCCATAAGATAGAGTAAAAGTGCTTAAAAATATTTAATAGTTCTTTACTAACATTCAATATATACAGCACAGGGAAAACAATATTAACATCTATTCAAAATTGTCACAATATATTTTCATAATATTATTGATTTCAAAATCAATTCTGTAAGCAGAATATTTCTAATCAGAATTACAAGTTTTAGGAAAACAAATCTTTCTTGTACAACTTGATGCGTATAATTTACTCAGAGCATTGGAATGGGTACAGAAAAAGATAAAGATTAGGTTGGGTACTACTGAAGTAAACAAAAATTTATTAAAGCTGCGACCCATATAATAGTAAGAATGAAGAAGAGAGTGAATTCCCTTTGATTTTGAAACTAACTTAATTCTATCATTCATTTTTCCAGCTATATATTGACACACACACACACACATAGTCATCAAAAGTTTTAATTACAGGAGAGCATTAGAAGCTTTGTCTATCAATATACTAATAAATAAACTAACTCTTAAACATCGTACCACAAAAAATGAAGCGTTATATACAAAACTGAATGTATTTTACTTATCAAGTTTTAAGGACTAAACTAGGCATGTTCAAACAAAAACAAACATTTCAAAATTACAGGGAAAAAGTTTAAACTATCATGCAAGTTACATATTTTATACAAAATCCACAAAGATCTCCTCTTATATACAACTCTGAGCACCAATAAAAATCTGCCCCGGATATTCATCCTTAAGAGAGTAAAAATGTTCAATATATACAGATAATAGAAAATATTAAAATCTGCACAAAATTGTTGTAACAACACATGCAACATAATATCAAGTATTTTATTTTAATCTATCAATGAAACAATATTAAAAGAAAGTAGAAAATGAAACAGTTAATATTGCAAAAAAGGGGGAAGGACAAGAATTGGACAAAAAAATTTCAGCAAAATTCTAAAGTTTTTAGTTTAATAGATATTTTATAATCATCATATAAGTTTCTTGCACATGCTCTATGCTGCTGCATCGAAGAAAGTATCAATAACATTTGAAATATCCTGAGGTGTGTATTTTATATATTTATCTGTATTCTTCGTAAATCCAGCATCAATGTACCTAAAATAAGAAACAAATATATATCTTATGTTTATTTTGATTACAAACAAAAAGGGATAACAAAATACGATTTATATCAAATTAATTTGAATTTATAATCTACAGTGCGAATTTATCACAAAATACTAAATCTTTCAAATAATTACAAAAATGAAGAATATGCTTGTAACACAATTTCATATTTGTATATTTTAATATGGATCACTAATTGCTCATTTAATTAGTAATAAAAATATTTAATTTTCTTTCATATCAAGCAGAAATTTTTCCATTTAAATTACACCTAACTAATCTGAAGTTATTATTGGAAAAGGTATTATTGTTATTGATTAATATTAAAATAGTCTTTAAAAACATTTAGTCAACTACAGCATATCAGTGCAAAAATTTTAAATGCAGGTCAGATGATTAAATTAATATTTGACTTACTAATCCCTTTTTGAAACCCTCATATAATGTATAAAATTATATTGTCAATTCTTACTATTTAATAAATTTATTACATAAGAAAGTTTTTCTGTGTGGCACTTTTCTTTACTTCATGAAAATTGATACTATTCTCCTTATATTCAAAGCTCTTCAAATACTTAATATGAACAACAACAAAAAGAAGCAATGATAGCATTCTTTTAAGTTAAAATTTCAATAATAACAATCAAAAATAATCTTATATACATGAACTTTTAAAAATAAATTAGCATTTTCATTTAAAGAAATCTAATTTTCTGATTTTTTTTTTCTGAAGAATTCTCAGATAAAAATACAATTTTTACATTATATATATATATAACTTTTTTCCTTTTCTTCATTTAATTTGAACAACATAATGATTCTGCATTTAATGTTTCTAAATGTCTAAATTCATATCTTTATAATAAGTAAATTAGTTCTAGTTTAGTTTACCAGACATTAATTAGTTATAAGTATATACAGTCAGAGACAACTTAAGTTAGCAACGTTTAATAAAGTCTCAAATCATTGGTTATGATGAATTTCAACACATCTTAAGACTGTAGGGAAAAAAAAATCCATGAAATTAGGTAACTTTTATTTTAAATATTTTGATCCATTTAACAGAATATTGTTAACTGATTGCTAAAACTAACCACTGTTTAAATGTTTATTCCTTAAAAAAGGGTTTTAAGGTAAAATAATAAAATTTACTGATTTAATCCTCCATTTTTGCCATGCTTTCAACTTCAGTTATCACTTATAATAGTTCCAATAAAAACTCAAAACTTCAGTAAATCTCAGATTAAAACTTACTGTTTATCTCAAAAAAAAAAAAAAAAATTCCACAATGCTTACTTTTCATAAAACATTGTATATTTTGGAATAATAAATTCTTTATTGTCTCTTTTCAAACTTTCTCGCAACTCGACATCAGGTACAGCATATGCTTTTTGAGTCCGTGTTATTTCTTCCATTTCTTTATTGAATCCAGCAAATTTGTCTTTAATGTTCTGCTTATCTTTATCTCTCAGCTGAAATATAAAAGTACATATAAAATAAACTAAAAACTTTGACAATTTATGGATATAATTTTTTACAATATTATATTTTCTCTCATTTTCTGATGTATATTTTAAATCGTAATTATCTCCCGCTAAAATGAGGATGAAACACATTTTTTCTGCATTTATTGTAATAATTTTGTATAACATAATTATTACCTTATAAAAATATTACATCTTATTTGCTTAGTGATTCGTAGATAGCAATTCACCTGACTGATGACATTGGTTAAATGGCTTGTTATTTACCAATCTATTGTATTTATTTTACCAGTATTTTTTGAAACATATAATAAAAATAAACATTACATTGTACTAATTATTTATATTTTTACTTGGCAATAAAATGATGACCAAAAAAAAAAGGATAACTTTTACTTCAAATTAACAGCAAATAAATTTAAAACAAAATTATTTGTTGATTCTACTTTTAAACGCACAGTGTGGTAATTTTTTTTGTCATTGCCATTTTTAAAAAAACATATATGGAATACATATATATGTACATATATGGAAATTTAAATTCAATATAAGCGTTATTGTTTTAATCAAAACATATTGTAACATAATACATTACTATACCTTCATGCTTGATGGTAGTTGTGATGTATTAGAAACAGCTCTCTGCTGAGAAATTGGTTTATCAACTTCCATAACATAATGTAAAACACGACTCCAACTGGAAATATAAAAAACAATGAAATCCTAAAATATAATTTCTTTATTCGAAAGCTCCAATTAATAACAGCCATTACCAGAAAGATTATAAAGGTAAAGTAATATATAGGATTTGCTGCAAAAACTAAGTAGAATGGAATCAAATTAATAGAACAAATATAAAAAGAATGAGGAAAGTATCCTCAAAAAAAAAAAAGAAAAAAGAAAGAAATGCTGATGCAGTATCTTATATAAAAGTAAGATTATTCCTTTCAAAAAGTAATCCAAATATCAATTATTAAAAGTATATTTTCTGAGAGTTTCATAACATTTCTTACTTTCTCAGCTAATTAATTCAATCCCACATCACTCATTTTTTATGCATTTGTTATGATTGATTTCTGTGTTTTTGCATCAACAGTTTAAGATCTCTGGCAATAGCAATTTTAATTATTTTATTTATTTAAATATTTCAGAATTCATCACTGATACTTTTAACAGCCTGTATATGGCATTTGGTTTCACTCACTTCATTAGTTCAGCAGCAAATCCTTCCAAACAAGGAAAGTTATTTTATGGATCTTATACATAAACACCATCTACAATATATCCAATAATCTCAGTAAATCAATTAAATAGAAAAGATATTACACTCCCCTGCCTTGGAAATGAATGATTATTTACTGTACATTATCAATTTATATTTTATCTATAATTTTTTATGTCGGATTGCCAAAAGACAATAAGCTAAAACTTGCAATTTTTGATATTCTATAGTTATGTCAATTCCCAATATTCTCCCTTTAATTGACGGTTAAAATAAAAATTTTCTTCCAGCATTATTTTTCATTTTATATTTAGTCATTATGTCTTTATTTTGATTTAAGAGTTCATGAGCAATATAGACAGAAAAGAGGCAATTGTAAGGAAACAAAATTTTTATAATACTATTTATTTGTATCTAAAGTATACTCTAAATTATATTAGCTGCATTTTTTTTTTCATCTTTTTTTTTAATATTTTTTAATGTACACAAGATTTTTTACAGTAACTCTTGTTCTTTATCTTACTACAATAAAATACATGACATTGTTAATAGAATAATATCCATCTTTTTAGATATATCTTCTAGTGGTAATAAAATCATTTTTGATATATTATATTATGACAAAGTCGATTCGGTTTCCTGGATATTTTGAAAATTATTATCAAATTAGAAATACACATACAAAAAGTTTTGGCAAAAATAAAGTCATTGACTGCCATACCAATCCTTCTAGTTGTAAAAGAATAAAAACTCAAAATAAATTGTAATAATATTACAAATAAATGTATAAAATTATATTGCATATGTATTCTAAATTTCAGAAATTTCTATAAATATCGGATGCATAGAAGAATGTAAAAAAAAAAATATTAAAACAATTCCTTTATTAAATTAATGAAGACAATTTTTGTATATAGTTTAGTTCATCTAAGCTGAATATAAACAGATAATTTATTATAATTATTGCAATAAAAATTTCCTCATATTATTAAAAAATAATAAATTTCTATCATATATAAACAGTTTTTCTGATATGTGGTTAATCTCACCTTTGTGAATAAACTCGTTTTTGATCTCGTATTTGCAGATTTAAATTCTTTTCAACATCTGAAGCATGTAGTTTCACGATTTCAATCAAACCAGTTCTAGAATATAAAATTACGAATTTTTGATTAATAAATTATGAGAAGATTCCTACCATATTTTTAGCTATTTTTTATAAACAATAAAAAATATTAATTATACTTTCTTAAATTAAGATCCATTACATAAGAAACGCATTTAAATCAAACAGTGGGAGAGATATACAGTGAGAAGAGAAATTTTTAAATTTCTTAACATAAACATCCAAATATAGAAGAAAAAAATCTTTTATTTGTATATAATATAAATTATAGCAAAAAAGATGAAAAAATAATGTGATTAAGCAACATGGTACAAAGGAGTTCAGACAAAGAAAGTAAAAATTTATGGGCCAGAAATCAATCTAAACACCCCAACCACCTCTCTTTGCTTTCTTAATTTTATGCTCTCATTCCCCTCCCCCCTCATGGGTTTCTTTTTGTGCACATTTCAAACTCTGTACTTTAAATATATATCGCTATCAAGAAAAACAAAAAGGTTATATTATGACATCCAATTTTATTTATATGATAATAAATATTATCTTAAAGGGCTGAATATGTTTTTAATATTTCTTCATTTCCGTTTAAGAAGATTAATTTCTTTTCCCCCAACCCATTATAATTCATTTTTTAAATAAATTCTTCAAAGAGATAGATGAAAAATTTTAATACATTATATTTACATAAATTTCATAAATAATTAGATACTAACCTCTGAAGAGCTTTAAGTATGTAATGTAGATTATTCAATCGAAATATTGCACATAAGAAGCCATCACTATAGTAATTGCTTTTATTATTTAGAGTTGTAGTCAATGTAGACAACACTCGAGCTGGAAAACAAAAAATAAAGATATTAAAATTATGTCAATAGTAAATGCATAGAAATACTTAATTTTAAATAATTTATAAATCAGACAAACCTAAAAATTTATTTCCTGAAAAGATTTATAAAATTATATCACAATTTTATAAATAAAAAAATAAAATATTATATAACAGAATTATTTGAAGCCATTATCTAGGATAATGGAAAGTTGGTTAATGAATAAATACCATCAGGCATGAACATTTTTAGCAGTTTATTTCACTAATTATCAAACTTCTTACGAACTTTTGCTGAAGCATTATGAAATTGATAAATGGATTCATGAATGTTACTAATTTGCACTGTTTCTTTCCTCTTAGCCTTATCATTTTTAAAGGGGATTCTTAAGAATATCTTCTCCACTAAACAATTCAAAACATATTTAAAAGGGCCATGCTAGACGGAAAATTGAAGGAATTTTCGCATATCAATGATGACATGCTAAAGAATCAAAATAATTAATTCCAATACCAACTTTAACACTTATTCCTGAAAAATTTGGTACTTTTATTTAAAAATTATAACACTGTTCAATTTTCTAACACTGACTTGTTTAACAAAGACCTTAGTTAACAGATTTAGATTACAACTAGATAAGCAAGGTGGTAACATAATTCAAATTAATTCTAAATTCAATGAAATAGAAAAAAAGGAAAATAACATTTCTTACTGATGTATTGAGCGAATGCCAATTTGCCTTTATCTTTGGAAGCAGCAAAAGATGCATCTTGCAGAGTTAGGACAGAGCTCAAAATGTCTTGATAGTCTTGCAGTTGTTCTAGTAGCATTATAGCCTAAAGTTTATTAATAATCATTGTGATATTTCACAATTTTATAAATACAAAAAATAAAATCTTAGTTAACAAAATTAATTGAAGCCATTATTATCTAGGATAATGGAAAGAAACTTTTTCAAATAAAACAAAATGAAAAATGATAAAATCACTACAAAAAAAACTTCCTTTGACATACACATAACTTAATGGCATTTCTGATACATTTACATAATATAAAATTTACAATTTTATAACTAAAAGACATGGCATAGAAAACAATAATAAGTTTTGATATATAAATAGAATGTTCTATCCTTTTTTTAAATTTTGATGAGTATGTGATTTAATATGAATTAATTTCCAAGCAATGAATTAAATTCTCTTGTTTATCATTGTGACTTTATATATAAGCAGAAAGAATTTTTTTTAAAGTAATGCTGCATTTAAAGACACGGGTTGAATACCTACCATTGAAATCATCTTTTTAAACTGATAAA
Organism: Argiope trifasciata; assembly: GCA_026543055.1. Lineage (NCBI taxonomy): Eukaryota > Metazoa > Arthropoda > Arachnida > Araneae > Araneidae > Argiope > Argiope trifasciata. The sequence continues at coordinate 3,157,069 of JAPMOQ010045292.1, forward strand.
TCACTAAAACATTTTTAATAGATATCAATCTTTTTAAAAATCATTTTAGTCAATTTTGAGAAATTAATGCTTTGGTAAAATTTGACACTGAAATAAATTGAGCACTAGTTTTGTTTACATTATGCATGATATTTACTTCATTATTAAACTTGCAAAATTCACTGTCTTTATATACACTACCCTGTGCATCTTCAAATGGGAAATCTTCAGAAGCTATATGCTCCTAATCCCATACTATATTTTCCAGCAAGTTAATCTACAACAATTATCCCAAATTTGAATTCAAAGATACTTTTATGTCACCTCTTAATTTAACATTTAAGAGTTTACAATAGATCAATAGAATTTTTTCATTTAGATTATGTTCGTGAACAGCAATACATTTTACTCAGTTTATAGAAAATCAATTGTATGCAATAGTAGTCATACTAAAATTCATACTAAATTAAATAGTCAATACAGAAAATTCTATAAAAACTGGCATCTACATTATAACGAGTAAATAATATATCTTTTAGAGAAAATCTGATGAGATATTGTAATGAAGTTAATTAAACATTACTGAAAATTCTGCAAAAATAGACACCAAAAGCATAGAAAGTAAATAACTTTGAGAGTAAATCACAAAGAGAGATATATTCACTGATTCATATTATTAAAAATCAATATGTATTCCCCAAAAAATATTTTGATATTCAAAATTTTAACGAACATGTCTTGAATTTCAAAATTCAAGCATGAAAATTAATAATCAAATAAAAGTGTAAATTTAGCACAAAGTTAAATTTTCACTTTGAATTTTAAAATTACATGGGTGGTAGAGAAAATCTAAAATTTTCATATTTTCTACTTTAAGTAGACTTAATGCCAATGGAAAAAAAATGTATATAAAATAATCCTGACTAAACAGGAAAGAGAAACAGTATCTTACATTGCTGGTCAACTGATGGACTGTTCCATCTTTTGGCATTTTAGTGTCTGGATCATTCTTGATACTCTCAATAAATTCTTCTAACGTTTTACTAATCTAAGTGGGAAAAAAAATTAGAATGTAATGTTGCTTTTATAAACATTCATATTTAAAACTATGAATTTTTATAAAAACTCTGAGCTGATCATACAATGAATATAAGAATGAAATGATGCTTACAGTTGCTTGAACAGTGATGACAAAACCTCTGAGCTTATCATACAATGTTGAGGAGCAACCCTAAATTTTAAATTAAGAAATAAATGTTCTTTATGTTTTTTAAACTTAATTACATAAAGATATTATAAAATTAAAACAAAATAATAAAATAACAAACCTGGAAGAGTTTTTCAAAATCAGCTTTAATTACCATCAAATGACGCAAAATAGGAAAAAGATTTAGTGCAGCTGAAAATTCATGCCTTGAAACGCTTTTCTTAACTTTAGATACAATCAACTGTAAAAAAAAAAAATTCAATAATTTATAAATCTAAAAGGTGGAAAGAGACATTTTCAAAAAGAATTTTTGGCGAAAGACTCAAGTACAAATCAATAGCATTTTCACATAAACAAATTAGAATTCAAAATATTTCATTTCAAATACTTGTTTCATACTCAAGAGCTTGAAATTTACACCATTTACCAGCATACAGTAGAATGCCATAAACAATCCAAATAAACAAGAGTTCCGATAATATATTGGCTAAGAAATTGTTACCTCAGACATAAATTTGAAAGACTAAATTCAAAATTTATTATGCAAACTAGTTATTACCATAATCAAAACAAAGTTATATGTTTCCTTTTTTAAAAAAAGAATTCATACACCACAAGATTATTCTACAAAGTTAAATTTCAAATATTTTTAAGTCGATTGTTTTAGTCAAATAATTTTAAACTAAGATAAATGAATTTTAGACAAGAAATAATTTTCCCAATACAGACTCCTGTAATGCAATCATTAAACATGCTATCTATTAAGTTTAATGGTGTGTGTGGCGGGGGATATGCATTACTTCTTTTTTGGATATTAGCGTCCGACTAATCTTAGAAGTAAATTAACCCAGTTAACTACAGATTTTATTTTTAAAGTCCCTAAAATTTCTCTTTTTACAGCAGAGCAGTCATACATATGCACATCAAAGACAATGCATATAGTTGTACAATAAATTTTGAAGAAAACCATAATAGAGTAGATGAGAATTTCAATTGCAAAAAAATTACAGAACTGAATGAACATGTACACATTTCGAATACACTTAACCAATTACAATTTATAAAAGTTCTACTGGATCACAAATTTATAAAATTCATATATAATTAAATTTTTGCATAAATAAAAACATTAAGTTAATATATTATGAAATTATTAACATTTGCACTATATGAGATTAAAACGGTAAAAATAGCCAATACATGAAAAGTGCCTATTCTACCTATACAAATAATATAAATAAAATATACCTCTCCTTCAGACACCAGATTTTCCATTGCTTGAGTAACAACCCTTTCAAAGACAATCTTCTTATTTTTATTAGGAATTATACCATTCATCAGGTTAAGTTCACTCTAAATGATTGAAAAAAGAATCATTGAGCAAATAATTTTAAATTTTCATTTTACAAAACATATCAATTATAACAATTATTACTTCTATTTTTAAAAGTAAGAATTGATAGAATAATTCTAAAAACCAGAAAAAAATGTAAAAGATATGTTATATTGACAAAAAAGAGTTTCAACCAATGAAATATCGTTCTATTTTTATTACACGACAACTCTAAAAAAGGTCAGTTATCCTATAATTTTGAAGTGTGCTGCATATAGCAGATATCCAAATATGACAGCTATCCAAAATTTGTAAGAAATGAACAATAATTAATGTTTATATGATACATTTAGTCTGAAATACATATGGTCCCTACACACTGGATAACATTTAAAGTATTAAGCATCATTCATATTAAATATCTGAAGCAAAAAAAAAAAAAAACTTTCAATAAATTGCTCCTATAAGAAATATTAAATTTCAGAAAATTATTTATATAAAATTAATTCTTTTTCAACAATGAATATATAATAAAGTATTAATTATTAAATTTTTTAAATTAATATTGGTTTATCACTATTAATTAACACTTTGCAAAAAAAATTTTAATGAAGAAAATTTTAAATAAAATCATATAAATTCAAAATCTCTGGTTTCTGATAACACTAAATTAAATAATATTAAGAAAACTATTCATTACTTATAAACATTCATTAGTTATTATTTTTTTTTTACTTCTTAAAAAAGTTTACATAAAAAACGATATATAATTTTAAAATGTATTAATCAACATACTAACCTGCATCAATTTTAAAAGTCCACTAACCGAAGTCATAAAAGACATAACATCATTTTCTATAACTTCATCTTTTGTTTCATTTAAATGAGATGACTGAAACCTATGACCTATGATGCATAAAGCATTTAAATAACAAAGTAATTATTAACTAGCCAGATACAGAATGAATGAAAACTAAGGAAAACCATCAAACATTCTCTGATATTCTAACTATGTCTAACAGAAAACAAAATACAAACAAAAACTTCTACATACCCAATTCTGTAAAATTCAATAAAATTATTTTTAAAAAATAGGCACAAAAAACTTTAAGTACAAATGAAATTGCAAGTACCTATTTATCACATTACAATATATTTAGAGAAATTTAAGAATGCTGTCATTTAAAATCTTTTTCAAAAAATTCTTGGAAAGATTGCAAAATGTCGGAATCAAAAAAAAAAAAAAAAAAAAAAAAGAGTAAATCCAGATTTACATTTATTTATAAATGAACCATTTACTGTCATTAATGGTGATATATCTATATTAAAACTAAGCAACTTCCTAATTAAATTAATCAACAATTCTATGCTAAAAATTTAGTTGCAAGAAGAAAAAAATTTATACAAATGCTAAAACAAAAGAAAATGAATAAAATTATCAAGGAAACAAATCGGTAATCAATATTAATTTTACTAGAAAAATTTTTAAAAATTATATTGTTTATCTTTAACAATATTAAAATAACATCAACAAATTATTTTCAATAAATGAAAATCTACAATAGAAAATATGCATACTTCTTAGGATGCAGATGCATACTTCTTAGCAAAATAATTTTTTTTTCTCTAAATCAACAATCTAAATTTGTTTGAAATTTATAATTAGGAATATGTAAATTACATGATTATCTTTTATAACGTCTAAGGATGCATATAAAAATTTTAATTTTTAAATGTTTAATATTGTACTAAATATAACATAAATAGAAATGTGAAAAATCTTAGCTTTTAATTTTAAATAATATCAATTAATCAAGTCATAAGTCAATACAACAAATGAAACTACTAGGAGACAAAAATATTATTCACTCAAATAAAATCTTGAAATCAAAGGTCTTTTTGTTCTTTATATTATTAAATTATAAAAAATATAAAAAAAATTTACCTAACATTGCACTTTCAACTGTAGGAGAATACTTTGCAATGACAGCTGTTGCTTTTCTCACGAACCTAAAAAAATATACATTTTTTACCAATTTTGTTCACAATTTGATGAATTTTATTCAAAGAAATAAAAATAATAAAAAAATACTTCTTTTAAAAGCTATATTGTAATATATATTAAATGACTTTTTATGAAATACTTAGTTTCATTTCTCCATAAACTTTTGAATTTTTTTAAAAAAATCTTTCATGTAATAATAAATTAAAACAGAAATAACAAAAAGACATTTTAGAATAAAGATATAGCTTAATATATTTGAATTGCAGCAGATACATCACTAGCAAATCCTTGTTGCAATCCATTGGCCATAATCTACATATGGATTTAATGGTTTAGTTGCTAGATTATTCTTTTTTACTTAATTAAATAAGACATTCTGCAGTTGAATTTGATGAGCTACTTTATCTATACTTATAATAAAGCTCAATGTGTGTGTGTGTTAATGCTCTACAGGCCAGACCGTTGGATTTACAGCTACCAAATTTGGTACATGTATACCTTGGAAGTCGGGAATGTGCACCTCGGAGCCCTTTTTTCAATTTTTTAATTAGAATTTGAATTAAAATTTAAGCAAAATTTCGACGTTTTTCCGCTATAACTTCCAAAAATATTATCGGACAAACATGATTTTAACATCCATTTAAAGATTTTAAAAAATTAGCTTTCTAATGGTATCAGTGTTTTAATCTATAACTCAAGCTTCTATTTTTAACGAATTTTTAAAGAAATATTTTAACCATGTTTTTAACATGTGACTGGATAAAATAAAAGAAAATAATGCCGGAAGTTCAAATAAAAAAAAACTATCATTGCAAATTAAATCTAAAGAAATGCAACTTTCAGCATGTGACTGGATAAAATAAAAAAAAAAGATAAAAAATGTGATATTTTCTAAAAAAATAAATACAAAGCAAAGGTTTCTATGATCGTTTGCAATATCTATATAATTAATTCCATAAATTATCTTTATTTACAGTAAACCTGATTGAATTTAGACAGGATATGCATTGAAATCCCAACTTAATGGCATATTTCTATAATCGTTTGCAATATCTGTATCATTAATTCAATAATTTTTTCCCTTTTTCGCTTTCTTTAAAAAAAATATTTAACATTTTGGCAATATCACCAAAAAAAACATTTTTAATATTTTGGAAGCATAATCGATAAATTATTAGAGCATTAAACTCAACAAGTTTTTCCGAATAAAGTTACCGACTCTTTAACTACTAATAACTGAATCTTTTAACTTTAACTATTTCTTAAATTTTGGCTAATGAATATGCGATTTAATTGAAAATTTTAGAATGCATTACTCATGGCGAACCAGCTGGTCGCCAAAGGCGGCTAGTATAAAATAATTACTTTAGATGTTGATTTATATATCCCCTTCAATCCTGATTTTTTAAAACCTGGTTTAAAATTTTGATTTTAAGATATTTTACATTTATCAAATCTCGGTAGTTTGTGGAAAAAATTATATGTTGGTCAAACAATTTTAAGCCCCATAATTTTAAAGTATACATATGTGTTCCTCAGGTCTTAAGCAAGCTAAAGCATCCTCAATAACAAAAAAATATTTACCTGATTATTTAATAGCTATAATTTTTGAGTTTCCAGGTCTTATAAATGGAAAAATACAAAATATATTATATAAATTATCTGCAACTCGTTATTTTGAATGAAATTTCATTAAAAAAAATAATACATAAGTAGATACTGTATTTTGAACTCTTGATTCTTCTAGATTTAAGACTTGGATACATGCATTTTGATGAATATTTATAGCCCATGTAATGTTTCAGAGAGCTTGACATATCTAGTCTTATTTCTTTATAATAGGGGACTATTTATTTTGCTGTTTTAGGAGTATTATCACCAGATAGTCGTGTCAAAATCGCTTTTAGTTGCATTTACAACACTTTATGATTATTCTTCTATTAATTTGTTTTCATACAATGATGATTTTACGCTTGTTCTTAGTTTCCTTTCTTGCTAATGAAGAGAATTCTCTCTTTTTTCAACAGGTACCAAATAATATGCATTCATAATTTCAATAAAGTCATAATATTTTCAGTTCCATTCCTGACAACTCTGTGTGTCGCTTTGCCACCATTTTATCATATATTCAGCAATAATCATCTACTAAATCTAAAAAATGTGTGAATAATCGTATTGGCAATTTTTTGTTCTTACTGTAAACCAATAATATGCAAAATAATGACCAATGCCTCCAATATACATATTATATGCTTTTATAATAGATTTTAATGAGCTTTTTGACCATCTTTTGCCTGTTACAATTGACTCTTTACCTATACATATAACTATGGATTTTTTATCTTTTTATTTGACAAGACACATTTTACTATTGCATGAGACCCTTTTGTTTTATTTTTCAGGTTTCATTCATTCAGATTTCATTATTATTCTCAATATATGTGAAATTCTATTGCTTCTTCTAAAATCATTTTTTTTTTCTAAGAGTTTGATCATCACCTTTTAAGTTAAAGAAATTTGACATGAAAAATGTTATTTTTTGCATATAAAATTCTGTATAAATTATAAAAGATGTTGGATTGAAATATCAATTACTAACTATAAGACAACTATAAAGCTAAATTTCTTACTAAAGTTGAAAAATAAATAATTTTAAATTAATATCTGATTACATTATGGGCCATAAGAATTATTTATTATAAAACAGATGTATTATATATTTGGTGACCAGAAGTGAAAATTTGAAAAAAAGCACTCAAAATATAAACTTCACATTAGAGAGCAAGCAGTCAGGAAATGGGGACGAAAATGCCTGAGGTAAAGATATGTGTACTCTAATTAAATTTGTATTTTTACTGATTTTATTATAGATAATAAGTTTTTACTTTGGCAATGACTTTAATTAGGCATTTATTATTTTATTTAAAAAATATACAAACATTTATTTTAATAATCAATATTAAAAAATGTTCTTATATTTGCTGTGTTTTCTGTTCAACTCTATGTCTCTAATTAAAAGCAGCAGATATGAAAAAAATACTGAGATGCTGAGCTATTTTTTGATGAAAAATGGAAACTACTTCATAAATGTGAAAATGCATGAATTTTTTTGATAAAATTTTACTGTACCATATTAAGAAAATGAAGAAAAAAAATGGAGGTACACTTATGGGAACCTCAGGACTGAAGAGGATATTCCACAAATATTTGTTTTCAATTATATTATCGATGATAAAAAAAAATATATCTCACCTATAATAAAAAGTTGAACCTTCAAAAAAACTGATACTATCTATCATTATTTTTGTATCATTACAACATCTATGAAAGATTTAATTTAAATTATAAAGTCTGATCAACCTTTTCAAAAATCAAATTTGAGTACTAGAGTTAAAGAATTTTAGCATAATTTTAAAAAATAATAATAAAGCAATTAACAGAATTTGCAAGGCTTTTGTATCACTAGAAAGAAAATATGTTGAACTATTTATAAAAATCAATTTACTTTTGAACACGACAGCTACAATCTCAAGTAGACAGTATATTCTCAACCACTTTAACTAATTTTTTTATAACGACAAAAACTTAATATGAATGAATTATAAGACTTAAAAAACTGCTAACTTTTCACATAAAATTTATTGATACATTTAAAAACATGGTAGGCATATGTCTTAAATGTTTAATGGGAGAAAAATCACTGAGACAATGAATTTAAACACAAGAGTTATAGAATTATGAACTCAAATTGATTAATCTATAACTATTTGAATCAGTAATTTGTATGGTGATATAATTTCATACAAAATACTTAACAATCCACCTTTCTTATTTTGACCATCAAATATTAAAATTATAGTCATCACACAAAATTAAATAAAGAGCATCATCATGAGCATTTAAAACTGCCAAGTAATAAAATAAATAACAATCATTTTAAATATTGATATAAATAATTAAATATAACCGTATTCTTAAAATCTTTATTTTCAGAAAATTTATTTCAAAATAGTTATTAGCTTACATTTGTTGAATTTTCTTTGGTGGTCTTCGGGGAGTGGACTCTTTGGCTATACTTCGACGGCTACCCTAAAATAAGAATCTTTATTAGCAACAAAAATTTTACAATAATTGTTTTAAAAAGTACAAAAATGGTGTCAACAATTTTCATTGTAATTAAACATATAAAGTTAAATAATAGGATATCCAGAAATAATACTGATACTTTTTTTAATATTATAAAATATATTCATATGAGCCAAAACCATATTTCGGATAAAATATCTTACCTCATTAATCTACAAAAGAAAATAAGCATGATTGATTGAGATTTTTATTTGTGACTGATTTTATGAATATAAAATTTAAAAGAAAAAAAACTGTGTAGATAATAATTGAATAAGCAGTCAAAAATGTATTGAATGTAGGCCTATTCATTGAAAAAATTTGTAGTATGTGAATTTCTTATATTTTTGACAAAAAAAAAGTTATTCTTCTTTTGACATATGGATAAAGTAAAAATATTTACTTTTATCAGTTCTGACTAATGTAAAAAACACACACAAACCTTAGAACGATGAAAATAGCCTCATAAAGACTATTAAAAAGAATTCAATCATCAAGAAAGATATGCTCTCAATTTAATTCAAAGATAACTCTAAATTTAATAACATATCTTATATATTCAGTCATTCCCCACTTCAGACTAAAAAATTTCAGAGAAGTTTGAACTTTCACACAATTAAAAAGTAACGCAAGCAAGTCTTTTTTTTTTTTTTTTTTTTTTTTTTGTCAGAGTTTTTATATAATGGTTTTAATATTCCTCCATATGATTTCAGAAATTGCTGAGGTTCGCAACAAAATTTTGACAAGAAAAGCATGCTAATAAATATTAAGCATGCAATAACTTATATGCAACAATAATTGCATAATGAGTATGCTGTTTTTATGATAAAAAAAAGTAAGTCTTGCAATGTTTTAAGCAATTTGATGCATCCTCAGCAAACTTATTTTATCTATTCATTGTGCAATGTTTGCAATAAGTGATAATTTGTTTGAGATTCAAAAAAATATCCAAAATAATTCTTTATTACTGAGATCTGAAAAAGTAAATGCATCCTCAATATATAATCTCAAAAATCCTATTTCGGACATTAATTATAACTTGGAATTAAAATAATTCCCGAATGCTGATTTTTTTTTTATCAAAAAGATAGAGAGAAAAAATTACTACTATTAAAAAACATTTGAATGGATGAGGATATATGTATTCTTTTTTAGCGAAAACTTTTAAGAATAACAAGGCAAATCTTTTCTATTTTCGGAATATATTAAACAAAATTAGAAATGCTATTTTTAAAAAACTTAAATAAAATATTTATAGATGCATATATATGTTAAATATGTGTAAAATTAAAAATTAAAAGTAATATTAAAAAAAACAATTCATTTACCATTTGCGGTGAATTTTGAACAGTCAATGTATTACTACTTCCACTGGAATTCTTCAGGTGATCTTTTAAGCTGAAAATAAGATTAAGCAAAAATAAAAAGTTAAATAGAAACATGAATAAAAATGTAAATTAAAACATTTCTTGATATTTGATTAGACCAATTAAATATCAACCAATTACCAATCAATAATTATCCTTTTATTAAATAAATTATCAAGAATAAACATTGTGGATGAGCACTTGTCCGAAAGCCATAAACAAAAGTAAGAATGTTAATTTTCTGAATGATACGAAAGAATGATCGTTGCCCAAACATCATCTGAATTTTGAACGCTTCATTTTCTTATACTCGAAAATGCAATACTTTTAAAATAATCCTATTATTGTGATTTAAAATATATTTTCAATGACCTAACCCTTTTTTTCCTCAAAATAAAATTAGGAGATTCTTTGTTCTTATTTTTAAAAGAATATGAAAGTGGCAATATTAGTATGAATTCAGAAGATGAATATAAGACATACTTATAAAAGTACTGATGTGTGTGTATATGTTATATACATATATATATAAAATTTAAATACAGCAAAATCTTGCTATTTTTTTGAAAACTAAAATAAAATTTGATGGATTATGTTTAATAACAGATACGAGAATAAAAATGATAATTTAATCCTAAAATTGACATAAATAATGTGAATATTACTACAAGAAATTCATAAAATGAAAGCAATATACATACTTCTGAATTGAACGAGTTAATACACTGGAGCGAATGGAGGAATAGACATTAATATATTCTTCTGAATTATTTGCTTGAAGCCACTGACTAATCTTTATTAAATCTTGAAGAACATTTTCTAAGAATTATTAAAATACATAGTTACACAAAAATGTTATATATAAGTATGTAGAAAAGGAACAAGAAAGAAAAAAATAAAACTCTAAAATCATGCTGCTCTATGATAACAGGTAGGAACTCACGCTGAATATATATTTCTAATATATTAGAAAACTAGATAAATGTATAGAAATAATAATAAACATAATTTAATAATTACCAGGTATCTGTTCTATTGATACTTTATCTTCCTCTGTAGGCATTTCTATTAAAAATAAAACATAGTTTATGAATTTATAAAATAAATGAATTATAAATCAGTGATACTTCATTTAAATCTTTGGTAATATTTGAAAAGAAAATTAATTAAAACATTGTTAAACATTTTATATTTCTTTTAAAAAAATCTTCTTACATAAAATATTTTTTTTAAAAAATAGCAGAACATCATTTTTTTATTATTTCTAAGCACTTGTACACTATATTTGTGAAGGCAGAAGAGAAAAAGCACAATACAAAGAAGTAAAGAATTTTTTAAAGTATAAAAAAAATTGCTTTCAAGATTATTCTAAAATTTAATAATAATTTATTGATAGGCATTCAGATTGCAATTCCTCTCCCTTATCTCAAAATTCAGAAAATAGTGTAATCATTTTGAAACAAGAAGAATGCATTAACAAGGAAAAGTAACTACAGCATCTATAAATAGCAGAACTTTGATTACTTTTGAAATATTATTGTATAATAAATTAATTTCTTTTTTAAAAAAAGAAAGAACAGTACAATATACTCCTTTTTAGATGTCAAAAAAATCTATAAGCCTTTTTCCTTTCTAAAATATTAATTTTTTAATAATACTGCAGCAAACATATAATGCAAATTACGATGTTACTATAAAAATGCTATTATATATCATAACAAAAGACAAATTACACATTTAATAGAAAAATCTAGAGTAAAAATAAGACTATAAAGCAAGTTTTAAAAATTCACAATGGAGAGTAAAAACCAGTTAGTTTTAAGAATAAAAATATGAGGAAATGGTAAATTTCATGAAATAAGTTCAAGCGAAATGTCTAAAAACTAAAAAACAAAAGAAGTACTGATAAGTGAAATGTACATTCCGTGGCATTAACAAATTATATGAAAAGGAATGAATTGACCAGCAACAAATGTTTAAGAGTAAAATGAATGTGACTGATTCTTAACTATTTAAGAATTGGGCTGAACTCTTTGTTACACAAACCAACCCAACATCAATTAGATGTATAACAAAATTAAATTTATCAGCATCTTTATTTCTGATCGAGTTTATTCTTAATGACTAAGCTTTATTTCATATTTCTAAGAAACAAATTTCTAAGGGAAACAATTATTTCTTTAAAAAAGGTTTGGCAAAATTTAAAACTCATATTTACATATAAAATATTATTATTATAAAAAATTCATGTCTGTCAAAAATAAAAGACTTAAAGAAACATACCATCATCCATTCCAAGCATGTCCAAAACTGTTATAGCAGGTATTGGTTTGCTGTACCGATATAAAATACTGCGAAATTCAGATTGCAAAGATTCAGCTCCATCATCATAGAGAGTGGACTAATACAGATTAAAAATATTACATTTACAATATAAAATTTAATAAAATTTGAATATTAATTTACAATGCAAGAAATACATATAAAAAATTATTTATTTTTTAAAATTATTCTAAATAATACTAACTAATTCAACAAGTTCTTGGCAGTCTTGGTTATTCTTTTGGAAAAAATCGACTGAAGACTGAATCTTTTTAAGACATTCTAAATATGATTGTAGACAACCACTAGGACTAGAAAGGAAAAAAAAATACAGAATTCTTTGATTCAGTTTCATCAAAATTATATTTTGTAATATTTAAGTAATCAACTATAAAAGTCTTAGACAGTTAAATCCAATATCCAGAATCAAAAATTAAACAGAAACTAATTATGTCGGAATCGAAATTAAAATTTAATTTGGAATTAAACAAAAATAAAAGCTTAGTGAAAAAAATCCATTTTTGAAACAAATCTCAATTAATATGATTAATACAAGTAAATGAAACTAATAACAGAAACAAAACTGAAAATTGGAATCAAAACTAACAAATTATTTTGGATTCAAACAAGTTAAAATTTAAAAACTAAAAACCTATCATTGTATTTAGTCAGCGCTAATGCAGCTACTACTAAAATGCAGATGAATCTAAATAAATCAACAATACAAGCCGAAAATGAAAGCAACATAATCAAAATTACAAAAAATAGAAAAAGAATCCGGCCTCAAAACTTTTTCCAGGGTCACCCTCAGGCAAAGATTCAAAATGAAGGATTTTTTCTGCAAGAAAATCAGACAGTGTTCAATTGTGTTGACCCCTCATGACCCGAAAATTAAGACAAAAGAGATACACATTTTAACAGCAAAAACAAATCAACATTAAGAACATCACCAAATAAAGCAAAAATATAAAATAGAGCTACACAAAAATATTCAACCAATAATTAAAATATTCCAACTAATAATTTAGAAAACAAAAAAAGAAAGAACATACCAGCAACAGGTGAAGAAATCTCACCATAGCATCCTAACCGCAATTTGAATTCAAGAGAAAGATAAATGGAGGTTCTGAGCACAATCTATTTTATTTTTATGTTAAAAATTAATATTTCCTCATTTCCTTTTTTTTATTAATATTGCAGTAATTTTTGGGAAAATCATTATTTAAATTTTTACTAAAATTATTTGTTACTTTCATAAATGAAATTTTGTAATTACAAATTGTTTTAATTTTATTAAATTGTGAAAAAATTAAATTTTTTAAAATTTTAGAGTTAAGATTACAATGATAATCATAGAGTTTAATTATTTTAAAGCTGAATTTGTCTCTTGTTAATATCTACATAATCTCTATAAATTTCTTTGTCTGTTTTGCTTATTTTATTAAAATTTTTACTATAGTAATTATAGTTACAAATCTTTTCTTTAATACTGCTGAGTGATTAAATGTTATTGAAACAATTGTATTATCCTTTAAGGGAAAGAAAATTTTGCTTTTCATCATAATTTCAGGTAGCTTTAGTTCTTAGTTATTGTCCAAAAATTTTATTACACAGAATTCTTGGTTTAAATTATTTTCATTCTGAATTAATAATTCATTTCTACAATATTAAAGCTTAAATTTAATGAGATTAAGAATTACACATTTAGTGTAAAAAGTTTTAAACTTAAAACCATCGAGTTTATTATTTATTAACCATTTAATAACATTTTTTCCCAAGACCAAAAACATATTTCCTAATTTTGTGAATGTTTTTAATATCGTGACCTGGTTTTCAATAATTCAGCAATTCCTCAAATATAATTTGAAAATTACCCCCTTTAGCTTTACTGCTTTTAAATCTTGTACTAAAGTTTTTTGTTTTTAAAAAATAATTTGAAAATTACCTCCTTTACCTTTATAAAGTTTTCTGTTTTTAAAAAATCTTTAAAAATATTAAATTTGTTAAAAATACAAGCATTGTTTATATCCTCATAACCTTCACCATCTAATATGCTATTCAGTCCATAAGGAAATAAAGTTTCTAGGTTACAAACATAAATATTTTCGAGGTCTAGTCTTTTGTTTAAGTCGTATATCTCGTTTAAGTCTTTCCCATCTTCTAGTATGTAGTATATTCTTAAGTGCTTTAGCTAATATTTTCCTGCATTATTACGAAAAAAAAAAAAATACTTTAATAAATGGTTGGAGATTTATTGATGATTTAATTTTGATTAACTTAGAGAATACTAATATTGTTACAAATTGCAATCCAAAAGAATTAATTTTTACAGAAAGAAGTAAAAATCATCTTGAAGCTACTTACCGGATTTAAGAATAGAAATTTCTAAGGATAAAACAATAGTTGGTAATTATGAGAAAAGAGAAATTCAGCTTTAAAATAATTAAACTGTAAAATTATCATTCTAATCTTAACTCTAAAATTTTCAAAAATTTAATTTTCTCACAATTTAATTAATTTAAAACAATTTGTAATCACAAAATTTAATTTTTACAATAATGATTTCTTAAAAAATTATTGTAAAAATTGAAACAATAATGATTTTCTCCAAAATTACTGCAATATTAATATTTTAATAAAAAAAGAAATGATGAAATATTAATTTTTAACATAAAAATAAAATAGATGGTGCTCAGAACCTCCATTTATGTTTTTCTCTGCTTGACACTGTATTCAAATTTAAATAGTAGTTAGGATACTATGGAAAGATTTCTTCATCTGTTGCTGGTATGTTCTTTCCCTTTTTGTTTCCTAAATTATTAGTTGGAATATTGTAATTATTGTTTGAATATTTTTATGTAGTTCTATTTTATATATTTTTGCTTTATTTGGTGATGTTCTTAATGTTGATTTGTTTTTGTTAAAATTGGTGTATCTTTTTTGCCTTAATTTTCGGGTCATGAGGGGTCAACAGAATTGGATACTGTCCGATTTCCTCATAGGAAAAAATCCCTTATTTTGAATCCTTGCCTGAAGGTGACCCTTAGAAAAGTCTTCAGGCTAGATTCTTTTTCTATTTGTTGTAATTTTGATTATGTTATGTTCCTTTTTACTTTGCTTGTATTCTTGATTTAGATAGATATATATATATATAGATAAATCTTATTAAATATAACTGAAAAGCATTTAATTTCTATAAAAAATTTTAGTATATTTCTTCTATATAAAAGTTCTATGAAGATTTGTACTGAATAAAAATATTCTTCGAAGTGAATTTTGAAAATTAATCTATCCATAAATTTTCATGAAAAGGACATTTACTATAAAAAATTAATTTGATGAAATTTCAACAATCCTAAATAATAATTTGATTCCTAGAGAGATTCAAATATTTCCTGAGTACATCTAAATAATGCATACAATCATCATCATATTCTTAAGCTGAACTTTTAGGTATTTTAATCAAAAATTATTTACCAGTTAAAATTACTTGAACATTTTCCTTTTACAGATATTAAAGTAATTAAAATAATAAAACAGTATGGCAATTTTAATATCAAAACTTACCCATCACGTATTTTAGATTCAACTTCTTTAGGAACATTATAATATTGAATAACATAATCTAAACGATCCAAAATTTTATCAATATCTAAGAACTAAGTTAAGGAAGTACACTGAAAGTGCTTTTCATTGGAAAAAAGATGAACATTTTATATGAGGGGGAAAAAAATAAGATTACAATACTAATAATTGCTGTTTTTAAGAAAAAAATTTTAAATTGGAAAGAAAGAAATATTATGTATTTTATTAATTTGAGCCTTAAATACAGAATTTTTTACACAACACATATAAATGATTATATATAGTAAATTTCAAGGATACTTTCTTGTCTCCGTTGAAGATTTCCCGTTTCTAAATAAACTGGTAAAATAGTCTGCTCAAGTTTCATTAAATGCTCATCAAATGAAGTAAGAATTGAACACATATCTTTGCTGAGAGTGCTGCATTTATCCATTTTCTCTCGTAACAGTTTTAAACTGTTTGTTTCCTGTAAATGAATATACAATTTTTTAAAAACATTTTATATGGAAGAAAAATTTCACCCTTTATGATGTCATTAACTCGATATCAATTAAGTTTAAGAATTAACACAAATCAGAGATTGAAAACATTTCCAAAAAAGTAAAGAATTAATTCACTTGACTGTCACTTAAAGTAAATTGAATTTTGAAATTTCTGAAAATACCTGCAATGAAAGTGTTTTCTCATATAAAACAAAAATATTTATTTAATTCTATAACCATGCTAAAAGTAAAAGTCTAATATAAAATGAATTTTTAATATTTTTTTATATATATTAAAGTATATTGTCATGGTTAATTTTTCTTATCCAAATTTACTAAAGAAACATTCCAAACTCAGCAATATGTACATTATGTCGAGATTTAATGAAAGTTAATCAAATAAAAGGTTACTGCATTATTAAAAATTATATTACCTATAAAATCCAAAATTTTAAGGGTAACCTGTTTTCTATTAGTAATAAAAAAGTATATAATCAGTAACACATTTCAACACAGAAAGATAGAGATTTGATACACCAAATTTTTTTTTCTGTCTGGTTCAACCAGAATGTATTGTTTGAAAAAAGTAGCAATATTTTTAACACTCACTTCTTACCTAATAGCACATTTCACTATACATAGGTTTCTATCAAAAAACAATCCAGTTTTATAAAGAACTTTTTAAAAATTATTGAAAATATCAACATGAATTTGAAATACGACGCACAATAATTAAAAAATAATAGTAACAAGATACTGCAGCTGCCATATTCGAGTGTAAGTGGTAAACGCCTCTTATAGTTTAAGGACTATTCTTACTTTCTATTCATCCCCAAATTAAAAAATGTAATTATCAAATTGAATTGGATGAGATTTTAATAACGCAAAAAACTTACGATTTTTTATAAAGTAACAAAAGAAAAAGATATAACAGAACCTTCTCCAGTTTCACACCGGGGTCTTCCATCATTTTGGAGTTTGCAATAAATGTAACTTCGCAGAAAATTTTACTTAAAATAATATATTAAGATCATTGGAATTTCAATGATCATCCTGATTCTGAAATAAAATAATTTATTTTAAGAAATAAAGTCATGAAAAACCGATTCTATTTCCAAAATGCTAAAAATATAACCATAAATCAATAAAATAATAAAACAAAAATTTGTTGCCAGACGTAAAATACGAAACTGAAACTAATTTTTTAGCAAGTTGAGTTGTTTCAAAAGTCCATCGGATTGAGTTTTTGTTAATTAACATAAGCCCAGGCTCAATCGTTCATTATAGTAAAATCTTTTCCAGGGTACAATCGATTATCTGAGTGCAAAACATATCATAATATTGTAAGATAAATTAACGATGTATGAATCACATGCCGACCAGTTTTCTGATGTTATCATAATGTCGTTCGACATTTTGTGCTAACTTGGAAATTGCTGTGATATGTATTTGAAATAGAGTACTCATTTGATTAACTAGAAAGCAATTCTCTAGCTTTCAGCTAGCAGCATATTTTCATTCAAAGAATTTTTTTAAAACATCAGAAAAAAATAAGGAAATAAGTTGAAACTATAAAAATCAAATATAATTGTTTATTTAATCGATAGATGGCGCTACAAGTAGCAATGCATAATCCACGATTTTTTTTAATTACAAATATTTCTGCTATTGTTATTTTTAAATATTTGTTCCAAATAACTGTTATTTTAATCACAATCTTAATTAAAAATTACTAATTAGATTAATAATATTTTAATTATAATAAATATTTTATTTATTAATTTAAATAATGTGGGATTGATAATTTATTTGTGCAAAATTTTTAAGCTTGAATTTTACTCACATACATTTAATTAATTCATTTATTAGATTAAAGTATTTTCTGAAAAAAAATTGAAATTAAAAATTATCATTCCTTGAAAATTTTCACTTTAGTTCCATATTCTGCAAACAGATGGCGCCAGAAAAATGAATGCCAATAGATTGTCGCTTCAAACGCAATCTCTATCGGATACTCATATTGTAAAGCAAGAAGTCACTGAAGTCAAGAAATCACTGATACCACTTAATAAGCAATTACTTCACTCTTACAAACACTTCCTGTGAATAGCATCAATTACAGTGATATGCGGTTCCAAATGATTTTGTAATTCTATGAATAGTTAGTCTATTTAAAGATTTCTCCATTTTCCTTTTACGATTCAATTACGGGGGTGGAAAGAATGGCTGGCTGGGGTTAAATTTCTGTTTTGATGCTTATTGTCTTCCAGCGGGAGACACCCTTCCTTTTCCTCCTCTTCCATCTTATTCGATTTCTGACGGCAGATGCTCTCTGACGTGGGGGGAGGGGAATGCTGTTGACCTTTAAGTATCAGCAACCCAAACTCGGAAAAAGTTACTTTGAATCCGGCATTTTGTGAGAGAAACTAGAAAATGCTTTCCCCTTCTTTTAAAGGCGCTTGCTGAGAATAACTTCTTCGATTTCAATCACCTGTAGAGATAATGGGTCATCTGTCCCCTTCGTAGTAAGCAAGTTGCATTTTTTTTTTTTTTTTTTTTTTTGCAGTTTTGCCTTGTCCGAACCCTAGAGAAAGCTTTTAATTGCATTTTTAATTTTTTTTTCTTGAAAGAAAGTAGGAGAGAATATTGCAATAAATATTATTATACTAACTAAAGCAATTGTAAATAAGATATCTGAATAGTTTAGTACATTAAGCAAAAAATTTACAAATTTTTAGTTATATTTAAAATTAAATCAATTTCTCAAACATTACTGAAGCTGCGAATTTAACTGACCAAACTAGAATACAACATTGTGAATTTCATTTTATTTTTATAATTTTGTCCCATCAATTTTGATAAGATGTAACGATTTATATATAATGTATTAGAGATCTTGACTGTTTATATTTTCTTTCTAAAATATTTACATTTCTTCGTGCTTTGGGTACAGCAAAAGCAAATAAATTTCTTGGCTGTCTGACTCGTGAACATACAATATACTATTCAGCGTGTGAAAAATATGGATTTTCTAAGTCAATCCGCACACTAAAGTGATTTGAGCCTTGCTGAAGATCTTGAAGAATGCAAGTCAATTGGAAACTGAAATCATTTAAAATCAAAAGACACGTTGGTGGGGATAATGGAAATGCGTGGAATGAGCACATATTCTCCATTTGGCTTTTTGTTAAGAATAGTTGCCCCGATGGCATTCGGAATTAGTTTCTTTACAGCGAGTCGTGTTCCATTACAGAGCTGAGGTGCATTAATGTTCCGTAAAAGAATAATGAAGCGATGTAATTGTAATGGGAAAATGTAATTCACATAAATGTAATAAAAATGTCAGGCAAGCCGTCTGAACGCACATATGTTAAGGCATCCTGTGCATATTCATGCATATGCCCTGGACTGCCATTAAGCGTTGCTGAAATTATAGCCATTTTGCCAATGTCCGAAACATGTCCATCGTTTACAATTGCATTGCGGAAATAAATGCATTCATCTGAAAGCAACGATTTTTGTTTTAAGAGAATGAATAACAAGCGTTCGGATTCAAATACATGTCTACTACATTATCCATTCTGAGGTATGATTAATAATTCATCGCTAACACTCTTTTATTCAGTTATTCGCATACAAGAATAAAAAAAAGCGAAAGAAATGAAAAACACAAATTACATTTACGAGTGTTGAAAAGTTAAAAAGAAAGTAATATTTTCATTTGAAAAATGAAATAAGGATGTCCTATCGCCTGTAATTGGATTGGTGTGCATAACATTAAAGTTATATCCGTCTTGTCCTTTCCCATAAAATTATGGGATACTGCACAGATGTATTCGTAAAAATTTATGTACAGCGTCAGAAACGTGTTGTAATGAACAAACACATTGATATATTTGTTCATGAATTTCGAAAATTGACATGTACTGATATTGGAATCAGATGAGTCGTCTGAAAGTAGCGGCAACAATGGATCAGGTAGTTGAATTAATATCAGCAATTTAAATTTGATACTTGTGCAGCACATTTTTGGTGTTTCATTGTTGATCTTAAGCGAATTGCTATGGCCATAGGCCTTATTCATTTCGATATTTACACTGGAATGCAAACATCTTATTGAAATGCAAAAATATTCAAACCAATGGGTAGTATTTGTTGAAATCAAATTGTTCGAAAACGTTCTCTTTCCATTCTTGCAGCATTTTGGTCTTCTGACTCTGATGTGCGCGATCGGGTAGCACAAAAACGTTGTCTGTTATTCATGCCACATACTGAACTTCAGATTCTGAAGCAGGTGAATTGTAATTTGTAAACCGTGTGCTTCATTAATCACTTGTCGTTTATTCTTTGTTTGAGAAACTCGAATTCGCTTATTTCTACATACTGCTTTGATAGATTACTAACTCAAGGACATTTAAAAAGCATATTTTTTGACTAAGCAAGTTAACATGGTATATGCATGAACAACCAAAATATCATCTGACGATTCATTGAATAAATGGAAAAATCACTATTTGCATTCTGAAATTTAGATTATATATAACTTATTTTCATATATACAAATAATTATATTTTCATTGTATGAGATAAACTCTGAACTAGGCTTTGTACTACTTACTATGTTTATAACCTTCGCGCAAGTGCGTTAAATAATTTGGCAATATTTTACAGAAATAGAATGAACGGTACGACAGTATATAAAATAGAAACAAATAAATATTCATTTTTTATATTAGATCTGTGTATTCTTTTAGAATTGTGAAACTTTATGTTCTTTCAGAATGGTAATGAAGGAAACTATTTATTGTATCTATAGTACTGTCATTTTTATACGTCTGATAAACTACACAGATATTAAACAGAAATTTTGTTGTTTAGCTTTTAATAGTGGAGAAATATCAAGTACTCTGATAGTAGATGACACAATAAAAATAGCTTAAACTTCAACATAATTAACGAATATTAGAAAAAATATTATTATTTAAAAAAAATCTCATCATTATTAAATTAGTAAAATTTTATAGTCATAAAAGAATAAAATGGTAAAATTTAAAATTCTAATTAATTTTTGATTAATTGAAATTTAAAAAATAGCTCCGAGGTGCATATTTCCGCCTTTCAAAGCATGTATGCCAAATTTGGTAATTGTCGATCAAACGGTCTGGGTTGAAAAGTGCCAGTACATATACACACACACAAACACACATTAATCTTTATTATTAGTAGAGAATGTAAGGTGTGTTAGAATCAGAATATCAGATGATATAAAGAATCAGAAGTTATCTGAAGTTTATTATAATTTTCCTTTACAAGTTTTTTCCCCTATTATTATTATTCCTCACTGTATTTAAAATGTATTGTTATAAGTGAAGATTGTCAGACTCCGTTTTTATCTGCGAGTGGGATGAACAAAAGAAGAGAAAAGAAACAAAAACACGGTATTTTTTGCAGACTAAAGTGAAAAAATGACCGAGAAAGTTATTAGATTTGCAAGTCCTAGCACCTGCACGAAGGTCGCAACTGAATCTCATTTATATGAATGGCTAGAAATACTGTAGAGGGAAAAGTTTAGTTTTTCAGAGACATAACATTTTTTCCCCCTAGCCTTGTTTTTTTTTTTAGTATTTTCTATTTTTTCATGCTCTCTTGTACTAAATCATTCGGAAAATATTTTTTAAGCAAAATGCGTGATGTTTGATTAAAGTATATGAGACATAAAAACTTCTGAGTATTTGATTTAATTGGGAAAAATTGCGATAATCACAGCTTTCAAATATATAAAATTTGCAACCGAACTTTTTAAATTTCATGTATTTGAATTAAGCTGAATACTTAATACTTAAAACTAAATCAGTTCCAAACTTCCAATCCTAATTATTTTTTCTCATTCTTGTTATTGGATAAAAAGAAGAACGAAAAAGAAAAAACAAGAAATGTATTCTTCCCTCAATTCTTTCAAATGAAATGAGACGTTCTGTTCTTTTTTCTTAGAAGTGTTTATTTTCCTCCTCCTATTAATGAATCAGAGATAAAGAACTAAAGTCCTCAAGCTTCCATCATATAATCAGGCGTAGATCATTCTTATACTAAATTATTCGTTTCGTATTCCAAAAGAAAGCTTTCTTCAAATATATTTCATTCACAATATAATAAAAATCTACAAATTAAGTATAAAGATCCATATATCAAATGCCATTCTATTCTATAGCTGTTTTTCAAATTCAAAAAAGTCTGAAACACAAAGATTAATAGAGCAGGCATTCTTGAAGTAAAATCTCTTCGAATAACATGCGTTTGACTTAAAAGTAGAATAGCATTTAAATTTTAAAAAATTATGACTGTTTTCTCAATCAACTTAAATTTTTGTAGCGAATATCGCGTGAGTATAGTATTAACAAATAAATGTCCCTAAATTGTTTAGTTTAATTAGATTATCATACACTTTTTAAGCCGCATGAGGTTTTTGGCTAAGAACCTTAGGTGGCGAGGATGGTATGTAAGCCGGCATTCTACCACTGACACTCCCAAGGTAAGTCACAATGAATATTATTTGCATATCAAGACTCATTTATTGTGCACTAAGTTCTGAAAATATCTAATTTAATCCTTCGTTAACTTACCACTAAGCACACATGACTTTTTACCTTCGTCGAAAATATTATTTTTTTCAGTACGCGTGGAAATTTTACTGCATCCATTTAGGAGCGCAGGTATTTTAAAACAATTTTTCCTTCATAAATTCGATAAAATTTGCTTTTATTTGATATAAATGGATGTAAAATGTTTAGATAGAATTTACTGTAATAATTTTATTAAAATATTTTTTAAGTAAAAATTAAATTAGTTTTTTTTTTCTTGTTTAAATTGTACCACAACCAGTTACCAAAATTAGATTATTATTATAAATGAGAGAAATAATCTGGAAGGCGGTTAAAATCCTTGGTATTCCTCATAAAATGGAAAAGGGAATAAACCAAGCAAAAGCAACAACAAGAAAAAAGTCGTTAAAGATATCAAATATTGATAATAATAAAGCTATGTAACTTTGTATCATATTTGAAGAAATAAAGAAAGAAGAAGAATTTGTGCAATGTATTAAATATACTTGTTTGTTCAACTTCATAAGTTATGTGTCAATGAATTTTAGAATTTAAAAAGCACTTTTGAGTAAACTGTGTTTAACAAATTGATGGACCAATCCAGGAAAATAATTTCCTTTATTATATAACTCAATATTTTTTTTTTGTATTCTAAATCATATTTTTTTACAAATTAATTTCATTAGATTAGAATTAAATAATAGAAAAAAATCTAAAACATTTTATTTTTTAAAATTACTTTTAACTGAACATTAAAAAACAATGTTCAAACTGATCAAATTTAACAACCCTTCCCAATGAAGTAAAATTATTGCTTTTAAATAAAATCGATATCTCCAAAAATGTGGAGTTACAAAATGATCGAAAACTGTGCCACGCCATCTCTCTGTTACTTCGTTTCTTAGCCAACACATTTTTTTTAATTCGGGTTTTTTTTTTTTTTTTGCCAGAAAAAACAAACAAAAAAAAAAACAATTTCATTTCAGAATTCCATTTTTAAAATATTTCTGTTAGATCTCTCCATATGCTGCAGGTGTTCAAAGGAATATTAACCAAAATAATTTTCGAGTAATAAATCATAGAAAATAAATGTCGAGTTTTTCTTCCTGGTCTATACAGATAAGGGATGCTAAGAGTTATCCGATATACATATGGCATTCATCGTCTATCTTCAAAAGATGTTTTAGTACTTAAAAGAAAAAATGAAACATTGATGCCCTTTTCGAGCAATAATACAATATGATTAACCTAAACAACATACAATATTTATTGAACCAGTTGCTGTTCAGGTAATTTGCAATACAGATTAAAATGATATGTTTGATCAGGAGATATTAAATAATATTTATTGGGTTTTAAGGCAGTTTTATTGAAGTATTTTCGTGTTTGCTCAAAAGCACGTTTTGTTATTTAGAAACGATTCGAAAAGACATTCTTCGGCTTAGTATCTTTTATGATAAAAAGTGACGGAAAGTTTTCCATAATAAATGGATTTATTGTATATAAATTCCTGGATATTTCTTGTTTCAATCTATTTTTAAAAGCTTTTATTTAATTTGATTTGTTTCGTATGTGTGAGAACGAAATTTTGAAAGAGAACTTTTCAATTCTTCTGGAAGTAGTAGAGTCATAATATTCTGTGGACTCTCGATGACAATTTTATTTTCGATTTTCTTTATCAACCTATTTTTACTGAAATGAGTTAATTTGACTTATTTATCGAAATGGCTTTGTGGGGAAAAAGTAAATATGATTTAAATAAACCCTTTATCATGAAAATTATTTATTGAAAGGAAATAGTTTTATACGCTTTTTACTTCCTGAATGAAATGAGTCATTCCTGAGTGAAATTTTCTAAAAATATTTATAATTGAGCAATCGTTTGTTTGCTTGGAAAGCTAGGCATTTTTAACCTCTTAAATTCTAATAATTTTAATACTTAAAAAGGATTTTTTTCTTGCAGATTGAATTTTTTTTTATCTTTCCATTCTTCCTTATATGTTTTTTGCGCAATCGAATTCTCCTCCTAATGAAGTTAAAAATAAAAAGGTAATTTAAAAAAAGATTTTGCAATAATTAACGAATAATTTTTTTTAGTTGAATATTAAATTCGCGAGATCATTTTTTCTCAAACGCAAAAGATATCGAAACTGTTATATAATTCTGTGAAACATTAATTACCTTTAAAAAAAGCAAGACTACGGCTGAACAAAATTATATGTTTGAACTTTTTAAAAATATCCGTGAAGATATATTTCGACCATAGACATTTTTTTACAAGAAAAGTCCTTTAATAAATCGTTATTACAAACAATCACACATTGCATTTAAAAGATAAAAATTATTTTTATATTATTATTTACGATGAAATATTTTATGGTTTATTAAAAAGTTCTGAAAATCAATCAACAACAATAAAGGGTGGAAACATTTTCCTTTGTATTATATAATGAGGAAATAGATAATATATTTATTAACATTTGTTTCACATGCTGCATTTGTACGAATGTATGGAATAAATTGAATTAATTTAAGAAAGTAGTGTGGCGCCAATGGAAGCATTCTTGTTTATATAATTTTTTTATAAGGTAAGAATGAAGTATTTATTTTTGTCATGAAGATTTATACCTGTACATCCTAATAACACAATATAGCATTAAAAATCTTCCTTGTACTTTAATTCCAAGCAAAGTAAGCAATTTTAATGCATCAAAAAAGACCAATTTATTTAAACAAGTTCTAGGTTCTGAATAATATGATAGTTATTTTTGAAATCATTTAGCTCTATACTATTTTGAGCAAAAAAGAAGGTATACCAAATTTTTATTTATTTAAGTCATTGCAATTTTGAAGAGCCAGATTTACATGAATTTGAAAGTATAACCAACAAAAGAGTAACATTTAGAAAAATTCGTTAAAAATCTGATAAGGATCTATATACTTTAAGCATTAACTCTATGTCTAAATTCCATTTATTCAAATCGTTGCATTTTAAAATTATCTTATACTAGCTTTCTAATGGTATCGGTATTTTAACATATAACTTAAACTTTTATTTTAAACGAATTGTTAAAGAAATGTTTTAACCATATTTTCAACAATATATTTCGGATAAAACAATAAAATTTAATCTGCAAGAGCACGTCTAAGGGAAAAAATTAGGTTTTATCACCGTGTTGCCATCATTTCGACGGAAGTTCAAATTAAAAAAAAAACTATCATCGCAAATTAAATCTGAAGAAATGCAACTTTTAGCAGGTGACTGGATAAAATAAAAGAAATATAAAATGTGATATTTTCTTTAAAAAATGCAAGGCAAAGGATTCTATGATCGTTTGCCATATTTAAATCTTAATTGAATAAATTATCTTTATTTATACTGGATTGAATTTATACAGGATATGCATTCAAATTCCTTTCCAATGGCCAATTTGTAAAATATTATTAATAGGCATATATATTGTTTAATACTATTAATTTGATCTAACTAAAGTAAATAATTACATTTTATGTAGTTTGAGTCAAACAATGCATTTATGAATAATGAGTTATAGATTTCTCCATACTTTGCTAAGTAAGCCGTATTTTACAAAATATTTTTATTAATATTTTAAATAAAAGTTGCTACATCAACCAGTCTTCTAAATCAATCATTAAAACTGACTTATTTATAAAATTAAAGAATATTATTAGGAAAACTCATTCTTTTAGAACTTTCAGTCCATCATCTTAAAGAAAATATTAATTTCAGGCCAATCAATGCCCGGAGTTACTTCAAGGCTAATGAATATGTGATTTAATTGAAAATTTTAGAACCCATTACTCATTGCGAACCAGCTGGTCGCCAAAGACGGCTAGTTTAAAATAAATGTCTTGTTTAATTAGGAATAATATCGTAAATGAATACATCCATTGAAGTTGAATGCTATTTAAAAGAAAAGTGTAGCTAATTTTTATTCCATTCTTTTTTATTTTATTATCTTATTATTTTATTTCAAGAGCTTATTGTGTCTCCATTATTCCTGTTTCCTGTTATTATGCGAATAAAAATTTTGGAGCAGATTGGAATCGAAAAATAATTTGTTAGCTATTGACGTCTGCTCAAAAAGCTATCAGATTGAATTAATTAAGCAAAAACAAGAATTTAGTTTTTATCATGACTTTTCAAAGCAATATATTTAAATAAGAACGAAAAAAATCAATAAAAGTAAATTTAACGTGACCCTTTTAAATACATTAAAAGTAATATATTGAAATACTGGTGGTACTTTTTCTCATATCGATAATTGTACATTTAAAATTATAAGTTTAAAATGTTTAGGCCGACCAAAAAGTCAATTGCATGCTTTCGTAAAAAATTTCAGTGAAAGGGCATTTTGATGAAATTTCGAGTCAACACTTCATTCTTATCGTGTAGCTTTGCAGCTTTTCACGAACTATTTTCATTTGTTGTAAACATGCCTTGACAGCTGCAAATGGTAAGTTAAAAATAAGAGCAGTGATTTTTTTTGTTGTTGTTTTGTTTTGTTTGAATGAGAAGATGCAACTGCTGTGAAAGGTTTCGGCAATTGTATGAAATGTAGAGGAAAATGTGCCTCAAGTTTTTGCGAAATTGTATAACATGTTTGAAAATCGATGTACAAAATTGAAACGTTTAACGAAGAAAGAACATGCAATACGGCTAATTCTGAGATCACTGCTCGCGTGAATGTTAGAATTTCTTTACAGAAAACATTGAAGAAATTGTGCCACGCTTCGATTGATGCTTAAATAATGATGGTAATTAAGCAGAAAAGAACATTTTTCTTGGGATTTTAGGTTACAAATAAAGTTATTTTAAATTTTCGAGCCATTTTTTTAAAGTAGTGAAATTCACCATTTTGCTCGTCCTGTATGTATAATTTTAAATACTGCATCATGACAAATTATCTTTTAGGAAACTATTAAGCTGACCACATAGCATTAATTGCATTATGTTGGACTCGTTCAGCATAAGAATGAATTAAATATTTTTTTTATTGTTGTTGTAGACTTCACATTATACATTTTAGAACAGAAAACGATATTTTCTGCCCTGAAGAATAATTATTCTGTGATATAAGTTGACTCTTATGCATGATGCCTGATGTTCTTCCACTTAATGGAAAAATGATTATTTAAATCAAAGCTCACGACAGAGATTGTCTTTTGAAGTTAGAATCATAAAAATAATAGTAACATTAAATCTGCCCAAACAAATACGATTAAAATAACAAGTGTATCTTATTAAAATATTTAATTTAATTTAACCAAATCTGCACAGATGATTGGCATTTGCTAATCTAAGGACAGAGATTTTATTCTTTTTAATATCTCCATACCACTTTTTCAAGAATTTCACGGATGAATAAAGTACTAATATTAATGTTTTCTTTCTTTTTCCTTTCTTTCTTCACTTTTTTAAAAAATCTTCTTGAATACGAAGCATAACTAATAAACTGATCAAAATCATTCCAAAATGTTTCAATCATTCTTATTTACCTATATAAAGACATTTATTTATTCAATCTACTGTTGTAGATTTTATTTACTTATGAAGAGAGATAACTGAAAGAATAAATTGAATTTTGCTTTAAAAAATCACTTAAATCTGATTAAAATAATTTCGTACAGAAATAATTTTTTTCTCCCAACTTTAAAGAGAAGTTAAGAATTAATTGAAGTTTACGTATTCATTGTATCCGTCTTATAAACCTAATTCTTTTTTAAAATTTATTTTTCAATAAATCCCCAAAAATTTCTAAATTTTTTAAGCTTTGTGCCAGAATAAATTTTTAAATTATTCCAATCATATTATACGCCAAACATAGGTAAATTAAAAATTAATAAAAAAACTCAGAAACAAAAACATTTATAAGCAACGCTACATCGGTAATTACAATTACAGAACTGGCTCAATCAAGGTAATTTTGATTAGATTTCATTAAAAATAGAATCATTTACGCATTGCCTCATTCAAGGTAAACAATTTCAGACATTTTTATCTTTTCGCCGATAGAGGGCGGTATTATATATTATTTGACGTCGGCATTTAACCCTTGTTCGGAATTTCTGAAGCGGTAAAAAAATGATTTTCAATTCCATTCTTGTTTCTTTTCGTTGGTATTCTCGCTGTTAATAATGGATTCTGTTTTAACGTGGTTTAATTTGGGTAAGTTTCATTCTGTTTTCAGTATTTAAAGATAATTTAAAAAACGAGAATTTTTAAGAAAATAATCATTCCTTAAAAATTAATGAATTACTTCAATTAAATTTTTTTTAATTTTCAACTGTTAATTTTGATTATTATTGTATAGTAGTTAAAATTAAAAATTTAAATAATTTTATTAATTAAAATTAAATAAATTTTAATTATTAATTATTATTTAAATTATTTTAAAAATTAAAATTTATTTAAGTACTAGCCGCCTTTGACGACCAGCTGGTTCGCCATGTGTAAAGCGTTCTAAAATTTTCAATTAAATCACATATTCATTAGCCTTGAAGTAATTCCGGGCATTGATTAATATTTTCTTTAAGATGATGGACGGAAAGTTCTAAAAGTACACCTTTTCCTGATAATATTCTTTAATTTTATAAATCAGTCAGTTTTGACAATCGGTTATGCTTCCAAAATATTAAAAAAAAATTCGATGATGTTGCCAAAATATTAAGTGTTTTTTAAAGAAAGCGAGAAAGGGAAAAAAAGTATTAAATTAATGATACAGATATTGCAAACGATAACATAAATATGCCATTAAGTCGGGATTTCAATGCATATCCTGTCAAAATTCAATCAAGTTTACCGTAAATGAAGAAGATTTATTGAGTTAATGGTATACATATTGCAAACGATTGTAGAAACCTTTGCTTTGCATTTATTTTTTAAAGAAAATATCACATTTTATATTTCTTTTATTTTATCCAGTCACGTGCTGAAAGTTGCATTTCTGTAGATTTATTTTGCGATGATAATTTTTTTTATTTGAACTTCCGGCATTCTTTTATTTTATCCAGTCACGTGATAAAAACATGGTTAAAATATTTCTTTAAAAATTCATGAAAAATAAAAGTTTACATTATAAATTTAAAAAACTGATACCATTAGAAAGCTATTTTTTTTATCTTTAAATTGATATAAAAATCATGTTTGTGCAATTATATTTTCGGAAGTTATAGCGGAAAAACGTCGAAATTTCGCTTAAATTTTAATTAATTCAAATTCTAATTAAAAATTCGAAAAAAGGGCTCCGAAGTGCACATTCCGGACCTCCAAGGTATACATGTACCAAATTTGGTAGCTGTAGGTCCAATGGTCTGGCCTGTAGAGCGCCAACACACACACACACACGCTCACACACACACACATTGAGCTTTATTATAAGTATAGATAGATATAATAATTAAGATAAAAAGTTATAAAGGTGATCGTTATTTGTACAAACTATGAAAACAACATAGCTTTTAATCAAGCATTGTTGCATTCTCTCTCATAAAGGAATTAATAGATTTAAAATCATTATTCATCTTTTAATGCAAAGATAAATCCCTACATAAGCATATATATGGAACTAATGCTAAATTAATTCAAAAAGGTGCTTAAGAAAAGAATGTGGATATAAACTGTTGCTTATCATTCCTGAATACATTTTCGGCCGTGACTGCAAAAGATTTTCTAAAGCTCCTTTTTTTCCCCCGAAAAAAAAAAAAGATATTTGAGTTTTTAAAAGAGAAAAAGGTAAAGAAGAAGAAAAGATTTTTTTATTCGACTTTTTTTTTTTCATTCCCTTCTAAAAAATTCTTTTAAAGCCAATTCTCTATAGATTGAAAAAATGAAAGAATTTTAATTAAGTTTATCATTATTGAATTCTATATGTTTATACGGCTCTAATTTTTCAATATAAATAAAAATAATTACTTCAATTTTATTTAGTTCCTGTAATTCGAGCATCAGTTTTTAGTAGTGTA
The DNA here is from genome assembly GCA_026543055.1 of Argiope trifasciata. Lineage (NCBI taxonomy): Eukaryota > Metazoa > Arthropoda > Arachnida > Araneae > Araneidae > Argiope > Argiope trifasciata. Next base: position 3,188,059 of record JAPMOQ010045292.1, read on the forward strand.
ATTTCATTTTATGATGTATGTGTAGAATTACAGCAAGAAACATATGAAGTTAAAAAGAATTTTAAATTTAAACCATATAATTAAGAAGAAGACAAAATAAATCGAAATAGGAATTTAAAAATTGGAAAAGCAACCTTTCTTTTTATTGTCTGGTCATTCTGAGCTTAAAAAATGATTACAAAAAGAAATTCTTGTCTTGGTATAATTCTGCATTATTAAAGTAAAAAAATAAATAAATAAAATGCAACCACAACTTTAAAACCTAAATTTTTGAAAGTTAATTTTTCTCATTGAAGATATTTTTGTGTATATGGACTTTTAGAGAAGTATAGAGAAATCTTATTGTGCTCTTTCTCGTAATCACAAGCTAAATTATTCTCCATATGTCACTGACTTCTATTACATTAGAACTTGGTGAGATAAATAAAACCATAATTTTGTTTACATATTTATACATACATATTGTTATCATCAGAAAGGTTGCACCGAGGAGTTTGAAATATTTTGAATTGTATGGAAAATTTTGTTATGAAATTATATGACTTTTAAAGGTGTCACGTGATGCAAATCCTTTGTTTATTCGGCTAGAATGCAGATGGTTTTGAAAGAACATTTTATTTATTTTCCAAACTTCGTGAAAGTAAACATACCGAATATAAACGCAGTTAATTATTTGCTTTCTCTATTGAAAATCCCATTTCATGGAATAAACGTGTTCAAAATTGCAAAATAAATTCTGAAATGATTTGTGAGAATAATAACTTATAATGGGTTTATTTCTATTCCACCTACATTGGAATATCTTAATAGAAATCCGCAAGAGTGTTTGCTATTTACATAATTTTATACCGAATGCCAAACGCTATTTTATTTTCATTATTTCGAATATGGTGCTATATACTTTGCTGGAGAAATAAAACGGATTATTTTATAGCTCAGCTATTTCACGAATATTAGATGTGCTGTTTGAAATCCTGGATGTATTGTCTTCTGATTAAATAAATGCAATTTTCAGATATTCAATTAATTTTTTAAGAAAAAAGCATAAAAACCAAACTGAAACGCTTTTTCTTTCTTTTCTTGACCCCCCCCCCCCCCCCCCCCCCTTTTTTTTTTACTGTTACAGAATAATTTCTTTACTATGTTAAATCATCATGTCTCTAAGAACTGTTATGAGAAAATAGGAGGTCGGAGTTTAATAAAATGAGTCGAAACCTCACATTTGCCCGTATTTTTGTTAGTTAATTTATCGTTGGATAATGAAATAAATAAATCCTTTTTAAAAATAATCAAAATGATAATTTTTAACATACTAAAATAATTATAATTTTTTTAAATGAAAATTTATTTTAAAATTTTTTTCAGACTTTCAATTTTTGGATGAATTTGAAAGAAAGATATTCTTTCTAAATCGTTTTCATGGAATATTTTATTATATTTTCATCATTAAAATATCTATAAACTAACAACATTTAAATAAATAATTTTCACTGAAAGCATTTCTTTAAAATTATTTGAATGATTGATGATTAATTATTATTTTGTATTTAATAAATTAATTAATTTTATGGTTTTCCACTTTTCAGATGGTAACCGAATTCCCCATACGAAATTTTTGAAATTAGATATGGTGAAATGTTTTCAGTTTCAAACTATACTATTCTTTCATCTACCAATAAATTTTCAATGTATAAAATACGTAAAACACTTTTTTAAAACCTGAGGGAAAATTGAGTTTCTTTTATTTGAGGTGGCTTTAAAAGGACTGCAGGTACACTAGAGCATTATTTTTGTTTATTTGATATTATTTATTGGTTACTAGTCTTATCTAATCTTTTCTTTGAAAAATCGTGATGAATTACTTCTTAAGTAATTAATCATCCTTGGTTATCTAGTAATCTAGCGCTTCAATTTTTAACTTTGTCCTTTAATCTGTGAATGAACTGGTTTTTCTATCTTATTCAGAAAAGATAAATGCATTGCAAGTGTTAATGCCACTAATAGCAACTAGCTTGTTTTTTAAAAACACTGAATAAAGAACTTAGAAACTGTTGACAAATTGTATCAGAAAGCTGAGATTTTTATTTGTAATTTGTGACTTTTGCAATGAATATAACATAACGTAACAAAATGTATTGCAATAGAATGGGCATTTATTTAAATTTAAAAACTTAATAAAAATTAGAGAAAATTAGTAGGGAAATGAAAGTTACTTTTGTGAAATAATATTTTCGGAAAATATGACTGAAAATTAACAGATATGTGTATAATTTTTAATTGAATAATACTTTAATTAAAAATATCATTTAATTAAACTTTTTATTTTATCATTTAAGACACTTTTGAATTTTGAAAAGTTGATAGTGACCTTTATATTGTCTTCAAGATCACGTTTGCTTATTTCATCTGACAAAATTTGTACATAAAAATCATATAAACAAATATTCATCTTTATATGCGGATAGATATTTCTTTATCAATAACTATTTTTCCTTAAAAAGTAGAAAAATAAATCCGAAATATCTTCTGAGACACGTGTAAATATCTTATAAGCATAAAACAGAATAAATATCATAGCGATTGCGATGAATATCAGTGAAGTAATCGAAAACGTGCTCATCGTAATATGATATTCGATTTTTATATCATTTTAAACGATAAAATTATTCTTCCTGTACCAGAAATAAAATTGCCTTCAATGAATACGAATTTGCTGATGTTGTGCTTAAAAGGCTATTTTTTAACGAAAATTATTCATTCAAAATGAATATTTAGACATATTAAACAAGTCTTAGAAATTTCTCTTTGAAAAATCTGCGTTTATATTAAAAAGCAGAGAATAAAAAATAATGCTATAAAATAATTACAAAATTTCATTTTATATTGTTTTATCCTTATACCTAAAACTGATCGATGGAAAAAAATATTTGCGTTTACAATTTTTGTCAAATAAAAAAAAAATGTTGAAATGATAATGGAGCCGTGTTGCTGATTTAATAAAGGCTACTGATTCTTTTTTTTTTCTATATTATTATCAAAGGAATTTATTTTGCTATTAAATATGTCCTTTTACAAACATCTGTTTAAATATACTGTTAAATAATTTTCGTTCTCTCTTTCTTTTTTCTATTTTTCTCTCTTCATTAATTGTGTTAATTAAAACAGCTTCATTATTTTCCTGGCTTAGAAAATACAGGAAAGCCATACCTGCTTTTCCTATACATTGAACGTTTAATTATGAGCCATAAAAATTATTTTTCAAATAAAGAAAATTTAAAGCCATATAATTCAAGAAGGTAATATCAACAGTATTCAACAAAATAACATTTATACAATTCCAATTTTTACGAAATCACAGTTTAATATATTTGTAATTATAAATCATTTCATTTATAAGAGGCAAAACCTTGGTTTTACGTTTTTTTCTCCTCTCATTTCGAGATCATTCTCGTGGAATAACCACAAAAGAATACTATCCCTCGCCTTAAGACATTGGGGTTGATATGAATGAATTGGACATTGAAAATTGACTGCTTGGCTGGAACTATGATGGAGTCTTAAGGGCCCTCACCGGCCACAGTAAGCCCTTCCAGTAGGGAAGCACGTCCAGTCATCAATTAGGGGTAGCCATCCACAACCAGTTCTATATCACCACCGTGCTTCTTCTTCTTCTTGCATACAACCAACCACCTTGCCACCACTGAACGTAGCAGTATCGACACGATTTGTTGTGGTCGACTGCTGAATAAGAATAGTCCTACCTTATATTGACCGAACAGTCAAACTGACATTTCTTTCGATGTTGTAAATAACTCTGTTCTCCCCATCTGCACTCACTCAAACAGTTCGAATGAAACTCTCAATCTTTAACATCATATCCTTCAGGGTTTTGAGATTTCCTCGTACCATCAGTACTGTACTTAAATCATTATTGACAATCTTCAGGTCCTTCCTTAACTCTGAGATCTCCATACATTCCATTAAATAGTGGTAAACCGTACCGATTTCTTCACAAATGCATTTATTTTCTTGCGTTCTTACAAATCTGTGGAAAATCACCACCGTGCTATAAGGCATTGGATTAGTTTGAAGGACCAGAATATCACGACAGCATTGGTGGGAAATATAATTGAATCCTAAGATCTTTACCTGTCAAGGTACAGCCTTTTCTGTAGAAGGTAGATCCCTTTATCTATAGAGAGTAGCCATCCCCATGCCGTTTCTGTATCCACAGAGAGGCGATAGCCAACCACCATGTCGGAAGCATCTCCTTTCCCAGTTTTGAAATGAATACCAGAAGAACCACTTTCGAGGAATAAGTAAACTTTTCTAACAAAACTGTGAATTCGGAATTATTCATAGGGGATGAATTAACAAATTACAAAATTTTCTCATGCTAATTCAATCAATGATGCAAAAAAAAAAAAAAAAAAAAAAATGTGAAGATATCCTACCTTTCTTGAAAGGTGAATTCAGCTTTGTTGAAAAACTATTCAACTTTGTTCGCCTAAGTATTAATGAAAAAACAATGAATTTAATTAGATTTACAATGCTGTAATGGATATTTATAGGCGATCAATATATGAGACGATGAAAAAAAATTGCAGTCAAAGGCCAACCTTCATGCACATAAATTCATTGCATAAAATGAGAAATGCGTAAAAGGCAAAGAAAGATTTTTCAACCGTTTTTTGGTTTAAAACTTAATTTAAAAATTTATATATTATTTTCAATTCTATATAATATTATAGTCTCTGGAACACACTAAGAAACCTTACTGGTTTCTTAAGGCCTTATCACACGGTGAAATTTCGTCAGCACTTTTCCATTTCTACCTTCAAAAACCGGTCAAGCAAGTTTCATAATCGACAACTTTTTCTAACCAGCTCGAAAATGTCGTCGGAAATATTGTCCACAAACGAAATTTAACCAATCACGTGAAACTTTGAAGTGACGTCATTTTCGTTGTCGTTTGCTGACGGAAAGTGCCGGCGATATTTTGCAGTTTGATAAGGCCTTTAGTGTACTCTGGAGCAAGGTGTCGCTGAGGATAACGGGAAAGACTGGTGAAATGTCGGGTGATATTTGCTATGAAATTCAGAAGAGGCTAAGATGATGGGTCTGTGCCCTGAGTTGTTTGCAGTCTTGTTTTAATTGATGCTCTATTTATATAATTATTCTGGCAGTGTTTCCATTTTTTAATGTAGGATAATAGTTGTTAAAAAAAATTGTGTGCTTCTGCTCATATTCTTGATTTACCTTCTAGTGATGCTTTTTTCTACTGTTTGTCACTACAGATCTGTTTTGTATTTTCACCTCGCATTTATATCATTCGCTTATCACTCATTTTATGTAGTGTTTTAGGTATTTTGAAAGTTGTTTGATATCGCCGTAGAGTATACTAAATCTTCCATCCTTTGGACAAAGGGATACTATTTTTATATTTATATATGTTACTGTAATTTTCAGTTAATCTCTTCAATCCAGTATTGGTTGTTTTAATATTTAATTTAAATATTTTATTTTAGTCAGATTGAACTATAATATATACCCTTAATTACCGCTTGTGAAAAAGGATTTATCTCTAAGGCCTCAATTTCAGGGGATTTTCGGATCACTAGGAGACTTTATTTTTGGACGAAAGTCTGACCCTTCTCAGAAAAAGTTCCTTGTTTATATCCTTGCCTGAGGGCGACCATTGAGAAAGTCTCCAGGCCGGATTCATAATTTCTTTTTTTTAATTCTTTTTCTTTTCGCTTATATTAATTTAATAATTTTGTTAATTTACTTAGTTACCACCGATACTCTGGCGACGATTTTAAGCTTTTCAATGAATAAATAAGAGTTCCCTCCCCGGCGACATTCAGGGTTATACTCTCTTTCGAGTGGACGGGTCGTCGTAGGTTAAACAAGACCAAATAATACTCCTTCTTGGTTTTTATACCAAAAATTTCTCAACTTATTTGCCTTATATCAAATTTTGGTTGATGCCCGTGAGCAGTAAATCTGTCTCGTCTGCTCGATTTAATGCCTTGTCACACGGAGAAATATCGTCTGCACTTTCCGTTAGCTATTTTTCCTTTTTACCCTCAGAACCGCCGGTCAAGCAAATTTTTCATAATCGACAACTTTTTCTAACCAGCTAGAAAATGCCGACGATAGTGATGAAACTATTGTCCCCAAGCGAAATTCAACCAACCATTTGAAACTTTGAAGTGAGGTCACGATGACGTCATTTTCTGCTGACGGAAAGTGCCGACGATATTTTGCCGTGTGATAAGGCCTTTATGTGTTAACCAGCAGTACCCGCACGACGTTGTTCGTGGCATAGCATCCACGAAAAAAATATTGACTTTAAATTTATGTATAGTCCCCACCTGATATGACATGGGTATGGTATGCAACATCAAAAATTAAAATATATTTAGAAATGATCAAAAATAGCTGCGAAACAATTTTTTATAGTACACATTCAGAAATATTTAGACTTTTAGAAAGGTAAAAATGATATGTTCGTAGATAAAACAATCCACTTAAAGTATACAATAGAAAATATGTTTTAAAAATTAAAAATATACAATAGAAAATATGTTTTAAAATTTAAAAATACACAAATAAGTCATTGTACCCACTGTTCCACACTTGTTTATCAAATTTGTATAATTTAATGGGTGAATCGTAGTTTAATCCCCCCCCCCCCCGGTTTTTTCGCCGATTGTCAAGTTGGCGCCTTTTCTCTTGTCTGGTGGCAATCATGTTATCTTTCACCTTTATTATGGTCTATGACTGGATTGGGAAAAATACGGCGCAAGATCATGGCTGGCAAGTCGGTGATTTTTTGAACATTGCGCCAAGAGGGGGGTTTAAACTCCGGTCGTACCCAAATGAAGATTTTTTGGCATTCAATGCGTTCCGGCCAAGGTTGGATTGCTTTCTTTTGGGCATAATAAGATTTGAGTTTTAGTTTAGTTTAGTTATATTAACGTCCCGTTTTAAAGCAACACAAGGGCTATTTTGGGACTGACCTTGTAATTTTGAACCACGGGCAGATGACGAGGACGACACCTGAAGTGGCACCCCCTTCCACACCACGCCACACCAGCGGGAGGATGTTTGGCCTGACAGATTTAACGTGCAAGAGACCCCCCTTACACGACGGTTCTTCTGTGAAAGCGAGTCTCGAACCTGAAACCCTACGGTTCCAAAGCCGAGACCTTACTACCAGGCCACTGCGGCACGAATGAGATTTGAATCACTGTATAAAATCAGACGTAAACTAAGAAATGCGTTACATACTACATCTCTTGCTATTTGCACATGCGCAGTTGAAGTTTTTGCTCATGTGCAGATAAGCGCAATGCACAGATACTGCTGTTTATCTCTGATATTCGTTAAGCCAACATAACTTTCCTCCTCATTTTCCTTATAACGCAACAAACGAAGCTTTTTGGCAATTAAAGTGTACAGATTAATGTTGGGTTTCCTTCTTTTAGGCATGTTGAGACTTGAATCGCTGTTTGAAGTCAGACGTTAAACAAAGGAATGTATCGCATATGCATACCACAGCTCTTGTGATTTGCACATACGCAGTTTTCGAGCATGCGCGGAATTATTAAAATCTGTTTATTATTTTGATATGACTTTAATATACTAAAAAATAAATGTTCTACAAAATGGTAAAAATATCTTTAATATCCATTAACTATTTCTCGTGTTTTTAAGGTTCATATAAACAGATGATTTCAGGAGACTTCAATTTAAGCTGCGTATAGATACAATAACTTAAGTAGTTGACTGTACGGATAAAATGAGGCTTTTCAGTTTATAAATAAAAATCTAATTTTGAACTTAATCCTTACACTGATTGACTGACTGTCAGTTTATTTCATGTATATGGGAACGTCATAATTCAGAAATGCAAGGAACTAGATAAATAAAATTTGGTAAAAGATTTTGTCCAAAAAAAATTATAGTTCTATGTCTCTCTGAGTCATTTCACTTACTACGAAGCTAATCATAAAATAATTAATACTTTTTAAGTTAAAAAATCGATAAATCATCTAACATTCCTTTTAATTCTTTCTGAAAATCACTTAAAAGATTTCAAAAATAAATTGGTGCAGTCAGTGCACTGGACTTGTGTCGAGTGAACAAGAGTTGACTTAGTTACTTCTACTAAGTGTTGTATTCTCATACAAAAGATAATCTCAGTTATATATTTATATTGATTTTATTAAATATAAAAGTGCCAACTTGTGGAAGGATTAACGACGCTATTGGAATCAGATTGTTCACTAGACATTACAATTAGATTTAATAATAACCGAGCGATTAAATTATTTAGCAAGTGGTTATGCGTAAATTTTTTTGTGTGCTTAATTAATTATGAAATCCATGTATGAAAGGTTGGGAAAAATTGAAGAGAAATAAGAAGAGTTTAATAAGTTTACATAAAAGTTTTATCGGGAATCAGTGAAGTTGGTGTAGTAATGGTGTTCAAGATGTTTCATAAAAACGACACTGTCTTTTGGAATTCTTCGAAAGTTTTGGGTAGTAAAATTATCTTAATTTGGTTACGGTACTTTTGCCTAATTTTTCAAAGAACATGGTGAACAATTTGTTTGAAAGTTGTCAAATTTTGAAAGATTAAGTTTTCTCGAATGCTATTGTTTTGGGAAAATGCAGGCAGGTCATTAATTTATTGAACTGTCACCATTTGTAATCTTTCTAGTGCTGTAACAAAAGTTTTTGCAGCAATAGTCCTAATGGGGCATGCGTATGAGATGAGAGAACACAGCATTAGTTGATAGATAAAAATGTTTTTCTTGAAGACTTTTAAAATTTTAGTTTATTGGATAAATTTTGCTTTTGCTCCTTAGTAATTAAACAAAGTTGTATATATTTGGTTGAAGGTGAAGTATTTGTCAAATAAAACTCAAAGATAGATGGTATAGTTATTCCAAGGAATATTTTTTTCTAAAATATTCGAGCGAGAGACGATGGAAATAAAAGTGAAGAATCATCTCTTTATACAATAAAAATAGTGAATCACATTTCTTTCAGTAAATGATAGAGAAATTAAAATTTTAAAACTGACTAAGGAAATTTTAAAAATAAGGGAGAGAATAATTTCTTTATATCGCATTAAACTAAACTCTTCATTTCATCACAAAATTAAAAAAGGCAATTTAAATTAAAATAAATTTTAAGCTTAAAAATTATAACTATGCCTCAAATATATGCTACTCAACTTAGTATTTAACATCCCATAATTAATTGAATGAAAATTGTTGCAAAAATAGCTTTTAAAATTAATTTTAATTACGCCAATTCATATTCCTATTTTATTTCATAAAAACTAATAATATACCAAAAATGCATAAAATTAAGTTTGTTTATTTTTCCTCTCACTTTTTCTTCTGGTAGTACTTGCTATTCTTCGAAATCATGGGTTTTAAGATTTTACACAAATTTTTTTATTTTATTTAGACTACTTTTAGATTACCATAGAAAATACGTGAGGAATCATAGCAATTATTTCATTCTTAAGGTCATTCATCTTTCGCAAAGGGCTGTTATATCTATGCAAAAGCAAGTAGAATGTTACTTACATTCATTCATCTGCCTCTGAGTAATATCCATTCAATTGCTATCCTTTTATAAAGCAAAAATAAAGACTTTTTAATACGAAATTCTTAATGCGATAAAATTAAGCTGAATTGAAGCTGACGGTACCGGAATAAAATTATCTCTCTATATATAAATTTGAATGAAAGGAAACTGGTTTTTAAAATAAATGATTATTTTAAATTAAAAATAACAACAAAGATTTATTTTTGATGTTTAAGAGCTTAATAAATAATTCATAATTAATAAATGTTTAATCAATTTAAACAAGTTAAATACTAATGATTGTCAATCAAAAATTTACGATTTCAAAATAGTAATTTCTGTAAATATTTAAACAGTTTCAATGAACAAAAAGGAATTTTTTAAATACAACGTTAAGATGGAACTTTAAAACAAACATTGCATTTCATCAAATATATTCAAGGAAAAGAAAGAAAAATTCAATTAAAACTTTTAATTGATTTAATTTAATTTTAACTTTTAATTTAATTTAAGTTAACTTAAAATTTAATTCGACTTTATCAATTAATAAATGAAAATAACAATAAATATTTGAAAGTATGAATAGCAAACGATAATTTAACATTATGTTAATGAGAAATTCAATTGACCAGAAATGCCTATCACCAATAAAATATATCTAAAGTCCGAATTAGCCATGTTGAAATGTTTGATATTTAGAAAAATTTCTTTACCACGTCATTCTAAGATCACAGGATTATTTCAAAGCATCACACTAAATAGGATTGAATAAATCGATTTTAAATGTAAAATGCAATTAATAACTAAGTTCTATTCTTGCAATATAATTGTATATATATTTAAAAACTTTTTTAGAATATTATTATACATAGAGCTTTAAACATCATACGTGTAGTTCTGAATAAGTCAAATTTTTTGGAATATTTTATCAGCATGAAATTTTTCTTTGGAATAATTTATTTACATGAGATGGTTACTCGAAGACTCCTTTTATTTGTAGAAATTGAATGTAAATTTTTATCACAGAACATACAATAGTATCCAGCAATAATGCATGTAGTTCAACAGTTATAATTCAACATATTCCAAAATTTTAAATAATTTTCTTTCAAAAAATCGAAATTGAAAAAATGATTTTTTATTGCTATACTTTTCGGGGATTTTTTCTTTCTATTTAGGGCAATCGGAAAGAAATGAAATGTTAATTATTTTCCAAAAATAAAAATTAAAACCATTATTTTCAAGTTTCATAACAGTTGATTTCGTTTATGGACTCTATAATTAAATCACGGTAAAATGAATTTATTTAATTCAAAAATAGATCTTAAATAAGGTTTAGGGAAATTTTCTTTTTGCCCTTCTCTTTTATTTAATTGCCTACGTGATACTGTATTTCTCAATAAGCATGATTCAGCAACAACTTCAATATTTTAAAATTTTTGGATTAAAATGGAATATCTTTGAAAATGGTTGTTTGTTTTTATTTTTTTTTCTTCTATTGAATCTCATAATTTGAAATGCTAAGATTTTAAAAAAGCAAAACTAAGGTAATCATTTTTTATTTCTAAAAAAAAAAAAAAAAAAGAGCGAGAGTGAGAGAGAGAGAGAAAAGGCTATATATCGATTACTTTCCATATTTCTGGAAGTTTCAACTGGTGCCAGTTACGCAGTTACTAGTGACCATATTTTCAAATAAAATTGGCTTTACAAATTATTACCAAAAAAAGCTCCAATATTGTGTTTTTTAAAAAATAAAAAGTCACCGAACTTTATATGTATACAGAATTCATTATGTGTATTATTGGAGTTGGTTTAATTCTTTATTAGTCTTGAGTTAGTCCATTTTATTTTGCTTTAATGGAGTTTGTACATATAGTAGAATTTTGCTGTTTAAAGATCTTTAGTTCGAATTTTCTTCTGCCTTCTTGAATTTCTTTAAAACATAACAACAAAATGTTGTCTACAGCTTGAAACTATTTTGGTTAATTCGACGATAAAATTAAAAACAGACGATTTTTTTAAAGACGTCGATTAACAGACGATTTGACTTTTCTAGATAATTAAATACATTTTTATCATCATTTATTTTTTGTATCTTCACAGAGAATATGTAAATAAATTTTTAAAGGTTTACTTTTTTGAATTTCTTATTTAGCAATTATTCGTATGTTTTTAGAAAAATTTAATATTTCTGTTCTTTAAAAGAAATTAATTATTAAATTTCTCACTTTTCACAAAACTTCCACGCTTTAATGGTTAGTGTGTTTTTATTTTTGTTTCATAATAGTTGTATTAAAAATATTTTATGCTGTTTATTTTTTTTTAATTTCAAATTTATGTATTGAAATTGTCACTATTAAAACTCTAATTATCAGGTAACTTATCAAAATTAATTATATTCTTAAATATTAATTAATGTAATTATTATTTACTTCATTTTATAATGTATAGCAGAGTTATCATTAACTGTATTAAATGACATAATATTTAATGTTCTAAAAATCTTTACTGATAGTATTAATTTAAAATAATTGCTTTTTTACATTCTTATTCTATTTATACAAACTGAATTTTCGAATGTATAAAATTCTATTTGAGTTTTTGTCAGCTATAAATTTGCTGAATTTCTCTGAAATGAATATATAACCGAATTCTAATAATGTTTTATTATTATTAGTTTCATATGTTTTAAGGCCAGATATCTTGCAAATTAACTAGGTAGATTAAATTTGATACAAATATTCGGGTTACTCAGTGCCTTACTAGACAAAGGTTTTCTTCTGAATATATGTATTATTATAATTTTTATTTTTGTTACTTATTCATTTTTTGAAATTTGATAAGTAGACCAATTTGTAAAATCTTTTGTCGAAAAAATCACGTTCTACGAGGTCACATGTTATAACTTTGTTTTCAAACTTTTCATCTGCATAAAAAGAAATGTTCAGATTAGCTTTATCAATAGAATTTGAAAGAGTGAAAATGAATGTATCTTTTTATTACAAAAATTGATAATGTTTTTAACCATCCTTTCTACGTTACTCTTAGCAAACAAGGTTAGATAAATCTAAAAAACGACTGATCAAGGTTTAACATCTTCTATCAACTTCTTTAAAACATAATGAACAAAAACTTGTAATACCCATGAAATTATCAGATAACGAAGAAGTAAAATCCGTAGTAAAATCACGCAGCACACAGCTTGATTGATTGAAATCAATTTTCATTTTTGGAAAGATTGTGAGTGATGATGCAGCAGTTCTAAATTCCAGCTGATCTGAGAGTCACCATTGCAGCTGGACTCCGACTTTTGCTTCTTGTCCACAACGTTATGATGAATGGATCACTTAAACCAACCTTATTTTTTATAAATAATTAATAGTGTGAATGGATGAACGGTTTTATCACTTTAGTGGGAAACAACTTTTTTCGCGCGTGATGGGCATACACGTGGCACGTTAGGCCACGTGACATTTTCATCTATCTCAGTGCACTTTTTAATAGAAACAGTTAACCTAATTAAAAATACATGAGCCATTCAATAGATTATGATTATCCGGTACTGATTTTGAATTACTTAAAAATCATTAATTGGAAAATGTACTTTGTATGATTAGATAAGAGTTTATCTTGCTCTTTATTCTTGATGTTCTATCTTCTTTGTGCGTTTTTTAATGTATTGTATTGTTAATTAGGCCTAATTAACAATACAAGTGTCATACAGTAGATTAAAATTATTTGGTGTTGATTCTAAATTACTTAAAAATCATTAATCAGAAAAGGTCCTTTGTATTGTTAGATAAGTGTTTATCTTACTGTTTGTTGCTCAAACAGATGCAGAGGCGGATTTTCGACATTTGCTTCTGGTCGTTCATTGCGACTGTAATTTTAAAATTTATTTTTTGGTAAGATAAGCAACCTTAAAAGAAAAACATGTTCAATTAATTATAAAATATTAAGATAACACGAATACTTTATCAAATATAATTTATTATTTTCTTATATATTTTTATTTCATTCATTTTGATACAAAAAAATTATGAATAATTTATAAATAAAAAACGTTTATGTTTATTTTATTGCGAACAAACATGGCTTTTAAACAATCCGAAATCATAACAGAACACATTATAAACATTTTCGCAAAATTGATTTTCAAAAATGATTTATCTGAAATAGATCATTAAAGTGCTAAAACATATGTTAAAATATGAAATTAAAATATTCACTTTATTAAGCAATAATATCTAGGCGGCTATTAATATTGATTAATTGAAAATTTCAGTCCATTAGTGTTTTATCAGTCCCTATTTTGTATTTTGATCAATTTTTGAGTTTCATTTCTTAAAGTCCATATACCAATAAAAATATCCATTAATTAAAAAATTTGGTAAATTTGGTGTTTAATATTTTGTTTTTTTATGTAAAAGTTTCGAAAATATTATTTAAAAAAAGACTTAAATACTATCTAGAAATTTTAAAAATCAGCTTTTCAATTACACTATTTCATTTCCATATAATCTTTTTTCATATTAAAATTTTTTTGTAACTTTCTTTTTACAAAATTTTCTACGATATTTTTATTCTTCTGAAAATTCAAACATTTTTTTAAAATTTCATCTAAAAATTGAAGGGTTTGCTGCAAAAAGGAGGTATTTCCAATTATTCGTTTGCAGAAATCCGACAGTAGCACTAGCACTTGCACATTGCAACAAACTAATGAGACAAATAGCTCCATCGTTTGAGTTAAAGCATGAATTAATGACTTGAGCTATATCTTTCTGTTATCAAATGAATAGGTTTTTCTTTTACAGCATGATGGTATATAGAACTCAAAATTCCCGTAATTAGAGCCACATCTTTTTTGCAGCAAACCCTTCAATTCAATAGCTTGCTTTTGTAGATGGTTATGTTATAATAGATGGAACACTTGCTTCCTTCAAATTATATGCACTTTTTAATATCTAGAAGCAGTAGTTTTCTTTTTTTAATCCTATGTTTTAAAATTAATTTAATTTATTTGTTACTTGTTCAAATAGTTTTTTTCTTCATATTTTGACGTTTTTCAATATTATTGCTCTTATTTGGTGTTTCATAAATCTTCATTTATTTTATCTCGGTCTCGCTGAATAAAATTTCGTCAAATTTGATAAAATAAATCTCATAGCTGTATTTTCTTCAAAATTATTCTTTTTAAAACGAACATTTGTTTTTTGTTTGTATTCTAATTACTTAAATCTCATCTGTTTTCAATTCAAAATTAATGTGGACAGTTAAAATTAGATATTATGTTACCATTTTTATGCTTCCTGAATATATTTAATAAAATTCTTTTCGAGTGGTTTTCAAAGCTCGGGCATTAACCTATTGCATATTTTTATTGAGACTAGAATGTTGAACTTCCACCTAATCTATGCTGGATATTATTACTCCCGCATTGAATAAATGAGAATTAAATTCGATTCGCTGAATAATTTATCTCAAATTCTTCTAGGTTTGAAGTGAATGAATTTTTAAATGGTTATCATTTAGATATAGCAATTTTATGTGTGCACATTTACATATATATTCTAAATTAATATATTATTTTACTGTTTTTTTTTTGGTAAGTAAATTTAATTTTTAAAAATTGTTTGATTCAGCTCTAATTGTTGGCTTTTGGATTCAGGTTTGCTAGATTGTTGGTTCGAAAACCAATTTCCTCAAAGAATCACCGTAAATACATCTTTCAGAGCATAAACACCTTCAAAAACAAGCTTCGCATATGTAACAATTATAAACATTTACAAATTATTTTATAAAATCAAGAGATATTTATAAATAAGTTGTTGATGAATTCCGTGCAAAAAATGATCTCAATGAACCACAGATTTCTCAACGCTTGAAATCATATTTATTTTTGATTATGAAAGAAAATCTTACATTTATATCTAAAATATACTTAACTGAAATCGAAAGCCTGCTCATTTAGGAAGAAGAGTACTCTTAAAATAGATTGTGCTTATCTTTTAAAATAAATTGCATTTAAAAAGGAAATAAGTTGTGTTTTTTTAATGTCTGTCGCTTTCTGTCTGAAATATCAGATTGTGTAGCAAAAATAATCAAGATTTGCCGAAAATTTTTTTTATCACAAATCTAAATCCCTTAATCACGAATATAGTTTCCACAAAAGTTTGATTATGTAAGAATTACGAAGTACAAGTGGTATATTTTTTTCAGTA
Organism: Argiope trifasciata; assembly: GCA_026543055.1. NCBI lineage: Eukaryota > Metazoa > Arthropoda > Arachnida > Araneae > Araneidae > Argiope > Argiope trifasciata. The sequence goes on from JAPMOQ010045292.1 coordinate 3,203,892, forward strand.
CCTATACTTGCGAGAGTTATTTGGAAAATAACTCTTTTTTTCGTGGATGATAACAATAATAAAATCCATGTTTATTAATATTTATTGATATATTCTTTATATTTATTATCTTATATATTTATTAATATATTTTTGTATTCTTTTTTATTTTATCTGTCAGTATGGGTTGTTAAAATTTTATATTCAAGCTTAAAACTTAAATTTATTGTACACAAGCATCAAATATTTAAAGCATATTACAGGTCTAGATTGTTTACGTTTTTGAATTGATGGAAATTCTGGGATCCGAAATCCTTAACTTTTCACCAATACAAAAATGAAAACATGCGAGATGTTGCCAAATGGCAACTGACAAATTTGGCATGATTTTGCTTTCACATGAGATTTTTTGCTCTTTTTAAAATAATTTTTCATGGTTTCCAAGGTTTTGATTGGGCAACTACCAAACTGTTCTTCAGGAAAAAATTTTCCTTCTTTGGTTGGATCGCTAAAAATTTCTTTCATCTTATTTAGAAAATAATTAATTAAATTAAAAATCCATTTATGAAGGTATTTAGATATTATTTCAAAATAAAAAAAAATGTCCGAATCACCTCAAATTTTTTAATAAAAATAAGGGAAATACAATGTCCGGATGCAGTAATTTTAGTTTTAAATTTTTAAAATTTTTGGAAAAAAAATACTTATTTCTGACAATTTAGTGCATTTAGTAAGAAGCCTAAAACAAATTTAAAATGATGATTGTTTGCTATTTTTGAAGCTTTCTTTTCCATAAAATCAGTAGAAACCATATAATATGGCGAATATAAAAGGAAAATATACCAAACCCATACACAATATTAAATACATTTTTTTCATTAAATTTTAAGATTTCTGTTTCAAGGCACATTGACTCTTATAACGGCTATCAGCATGTAAAATTTCATGTCTGTGAGAGCAATGGATTTGTCATGATATCGATGACAAATAGTATAGATATTTCAACCTTCACTTTTTTATTTTGTAAAAGTAAATATTTTTTAATTAATACATTAACACGATAATTAAACATTTCAAGTTACATTTTTTTTCAGTGAAAGTTCAAAGTTCTTATAAAAATTGGAATATTTTAAATATAATATTCTTTCTCTCCGACTCGAATCTAACCTATTAACGCCTGATTGCCACATATCAACACAATTTAATAGTTTTGCATCTTAACATTTAGTGCAGAAATAAATTTGAAATATATTTTAATATTTTCATGTAAGGAGGTTAAGAATGAAGATATAAACTAAGCAATTCTTAGAATTCAGTAATCACCAATCAAAATTTTCTTTTTTAAAGTTCCCAGACATAACCATGATAAAATAAACTTTTTTTCGGAATAGAATCTTATCAACTGACATCAGTAATCGATAAAGTGCATACTTTTCATAGATATCATGTATTTTAAAATATATAGAACACACAAACAAACAATTTAATAGTTTTGCATCTTAACTTTTAGTGCAGAAATTAGTTTGAAATATATTTTAATATTTTCATGTAAGAATGAAGATATTGCATTTAAACTAAGAAATTCCTAGAATTCAGTAATTACCAATCAGAATTTTCTTTTTTAAACTTCCATGACATAACCATGCTAAAGTAAACTTTTTTTCGAAATAGAAACCTATAGACTGACATCAGTAATTGATAAAGTGCATACTTTGCATAGATATCATATCTTTTAAAATATATAGAACAACCAAACAAACATGTATGTTCAGTACTTATAATACTGAATAATTTATTTTCCAGAATTTGTGTAATAAATAATATTATATGTACTGTTCGTTTCAGTATTCTGAGACGGTCGCGTTTTTGACGATTCTATCTTGACCTTGATTTTTGTCCCTTTAGATACTTTTATGTTAAATTTTTTTCACATATAGGTGAATATCGTGTCGCTTCTGACCGTATAATTTTAATTCAGTCTGCGGGTAATCCGAGTTAAATTTATTGTTAAAATATCCGCCTGTGGCGACCAGCTGGTACGCCCTGAGTAATGCGTTCTAAAATTTTCAATTAAATCACATATCCATTAGCCTTGAAGTAATTCCGGGCATTGATTGCTCAGCAATTAAAAATGTTGTTTTCGGTGATGTTGGCAAAATATTAAATATGTTTTTTTAAAGAAAGGGAAAATGGGAAAAAAATTATTGAATGAATGATTTAGATGTTGCACACGATTATAGAAACCTTGACTTGGCATTCATTTTTTTAGAAAATATCAAATTTTATATTTCTTTTATTTTATCCAGTCACGTGCTGAAAGTTGCATTTCTTTAGATTTAATTTGCAATGATAGGTGTTTTTTTTTTATTTGAATTTTTCTCATTGTTTTCTTTTATTTTATCCAGTCACGTGCTAAGAAAACATGGTTAAAATATTTTTTATTAAAATTCGTTAAAAATATAAGCTTTACTTATATTTTAAACACTGATACCATTAGAAAGCTAATATTTTAATCTTTAAATTGATGTAAAAATCATGTTTGTGCGATAATACTTTCAGAAGTTATAGCAGAAAAACGTCGAAATTTCGCTTTAATTTTAATTAATTCAAATTCTAATTAAAAATTCAAAAAAAGGGCTCCGAAGTGCACATTCCCGACCTCCAAGGTATACATGTACCAAATTTGGTAGCTGTAGGTCCAACGGTCTGGCCTGTAGAGCGCCAACACACACACACACATTGATCTTTATTATAAGCATAGATATAGATATAGATGTAAACATCTCAATCTTTCATTTTTCCCCTCATCCCTATTTTGAACGAATTAAACCCATCCTTACGCATAACGCAAGGTTTTACAATGCATTGTCAAACAATAGTAGAATTTTCAAGATCAACACGCGTATCTTGACTTTTTATTTAGGAAGTTCTGGTAATACCTTTAAATTGTCCACAGCTATTTTCGGAATTAAAAAAAGTGTCGACAGGTACAGTCCTTAGACAGTAATTTTAAGTACATCGACAGCTAAAATCATAAAAACAGCAAGGACAGAAGAGGATTAAACCAAGACAGCACTTTTATAATTTCAGCTGTCGGCGAACAAAAAATAAGGAGAAAGGAAATGATTTCTCTGGGCACCTTACGTTAGCAGATTTTAATAATAGTTGGAAATTTTAATAATCCCACTTCTTATATTTGATTGAAATAAGTAATACCTTAGCAACCATTGCTCTGAAAACAAATATGACACAAAAAGATTAGGAAATTTCCTTATTGATAGGACAAAAGGGAGGGTTGAAAATTGAAATCAAAAGAAAATCAATTACATAAAAACTCTTCCGGCATTTTCAGTGACGACACACCATTGCTTCAAAGTTCTCTCTAGCCACACGATTACCAGCTGGAAGGTAAAAGATTCAACCAAGAATGCGATAAAATTTTATGATATCAAATAGTGATGTGTATTATCATCGCTTGGCAGTCCATAGTCAACTTTCTTACAAATCATTCCATTTTTATCTATACTTTTATATTGGTTTCATCGTCATTGATGCAAAAAATGACGTGAAATTCATATTTCCGATCAAGTCTTGAAATAGACATTATTTTCCTAAACTGAGCAAGCTTTTCATTAAAAAACACATAATACTTTAAAGGAGAAAAAGGCATTAAATAAATTGGATTGCCTTATTTTATCATTTTTTAAAAATATATATTTTTTAGACTTGATGTCCAAGTCATCTACCATTTTATTTATTTATTTTTTTCATTTTGTTTGAGAAAAATTTTTTATTGACAAATTTTCCATGAATTTTCTATGAATATCGATAAAATATTTTTAAAATTGACTTATTTCTTTAACAAATTTATTTTACTCTGGCTATTGCCCGCGACTTCGTTCACGGGGAAATTTTGATTTACATGTATGAGAACTGACTGTCTGATCAACAATTGGCAGTGGCTGTCTCAATTCGTCTGCGAGCAAAACGACAACGCCGCCCATCACCGCCTGGTTGCAGCAGATATTCTACAGGCTGTGATTTAACGTCTATATACTCCATCGTCCCATATTATTAACTTGCACTGGTACAAAAGGATTCCCCGACCGCTGTTTTTGTTGATGCTGCATTTTGAGGTATCTTCACTTGCAAAATTGACTAGATTCAGCATTGGTCACACCCGCCTAACTCATAGGTATCTTTACTAGGCGAAAGAACTCCTATTTGCTCAAGTTGCTCAGTAATTTTAACTGTTGCTCATATTTTAATCGAATTCCCCGACTATACCTTTCATCGTTAGCGCTATTTTAATTGCTCCTCTTTAGATATATTCTATCGTCCCAAATTATTAACTTGCACTGGTACAAAAGGATTCTCCGACCGCTGTTTTTGTTGATGTTGCATTTTGAGGTATCTTCACTTGCAAAATTGACTAGACTCCGCATTGGTCACACCCGCCTAACTCATAGGTACCTTTTACTAGGCGAAAGAACTTCTATTTGCTCAAGTTGCTCAGTAACTTTAACGGTTGCTCATATTTTAATCGAATGCCCTGACTATAACTTTCATCGTAAGCGCTATTTTAATTGCTGCTCTTTAGACATACGAATGCTGTTAAGCGAACATCCCCATCAAAATGTTTTTAAATTCTTAAAAGCTGTTGGATTTTATCCTTTTATCTAAAATATTTGAGCTAAAATATATTTGTAATATTTACTTCTTGCTTTTTTTTTATTGTAACATACACACAATTATACTAAACATATGTTAATATAATCTCATATTTAATCATAATTTTATTTACAAAAGTATTTTTGAATATATACCATGAGGTTGGCGCAGTATGGCCAGAATTGGTTCTTGCGACAAAAAAAATCCACAAATCCACAATCCATCCCTTGTAAAATTAAGAAAAGTTGTAGCAATGACAACAGAAGCTACAGCCACAGCTATATTGTGGTCCTTGCGGAGTTGGGCTAGTAGCAGACGTCTTATCCGTACCCTCTGGTGCTTCAAGAAAGAATAATCCCTCTTTTCCATTATTTACTCAGTTCAGAATCGTTTCGTAGAATTGACGCTGCTGGGAAGCAATCGTAATATAATTTCATTGACTTGCGCTTCTAAAGCAGAGGTGTCGTAGTTTAGCTTCTTCATAATTTCGCTTGTAATTCCCGTCTTTTAATACACCCAGTAGGGGGCAGGCCGAAATCAGTGAGACATTTTCCAGATATGGAAATCATTTTATCTTCAATCTATTCCAAAGTTTTGTTAATGATTAGGTCATTCTGAGTGCCATATCTTCTGATAAAACATCCTTGTATTTATCCCACTGCTGGAGGGGATTTGATAGTCCGCAAGTGCACGCTAGAATTGCAAACAGATGTTAAAGCTACTTTCATAGCCAGACCTATATTACATCTCTTCAAAAGATTAGATTTGAGTTTTCTGGACATTTCTAAAAACTATCAAATAATGACAAATCAAAAAATTTTAAACTAACCTAAAAGCGCTACATAAACAATATAAGCACATACGAAAAATATATAACTAACTTAAATACAATTTAATAACAAAAACATACAACTAACCTAAAAACAATTTATTTACATTGTATACCCGATGTTAAACAAAACTTCGGGTCCAAATCAAAACAAATCAAGTGTGTTTCTTTAAAATCAAGTAAAGTTGTGACCGAAAAGGGCGCCAAAATTTTAATTATGTCTGGATAGACTATTAAAATTAATAAATCATACCAATTTTGTTAAAAATACATTTAATGACATTAAAGGACTTGATTTACAAGGGGACAAAACTATTTAGGACAATAACATTTAACATATATGCATTAAAATAATACTCGGGGATTAAATCATGCTTTACGTTCGCTTCCAAGACATGGACACTGCTCATGGCAACGGCCGATAGAGGGCCGAGGAAAATTAGTTACGGTTACAAAGTCTATTTTATTTATCTGTCGTGATTAAAATAGCTACAACAATGTAATACACATAATTTTTAAACTTTTAATTTAAATGAAAACACAGTTGTCAACAATCACTCGCGAACTTCATCACCAGTTGGCGTAACGCACATGTCTGACTTTCCTACCCCAGTTGGGGTAACGCAATGCAGATTAGAAAATTTTTATTTGCTTTATTCTGTTTTCTTTTAATATAAAATTTCTTCTGAATGAATTCGAAAGATCGATTAATTAACAACATTTTATTTTAAATACATCAAACATTTTTAAAAATTGAACAGAATCGTTCGAAATAATCGGTCAAAATTCTGCCAAGCCTAATCTAATTACTGTTTAGGGGAAAAAACTGGAGTCTTACTGATATTTGGTGGGATTTGACCTCAACTCTTTTGGCGCGAAAGTTATTTTTTAATTTAAAAAAACTAGCTACTCAATTAACTGGAATAAAGAGTAGCCTATGTTTGATTCCTGACTATAATCATTGTGCTAAATGTTATCCTTTTCCATTCTGCCGTTCTGGCATGATTGAGTAACAAACATCCATCTATTCATCCAACCTTTCACATTTATAATGTTAGTATAGATGTAGTAAGTAAAAAAGAATATTTTATTGAAAACTTAAAGAGATTTTCTGCTGATTAAAATAGCTTGTATATTATAACATCAAAAAAAGTTCCAAACCCACTATGTTGGGAAGAATGAAAAAAGAATCTGTTTATTGGGCATTTCTTTCCATGTAACTATTCTACGTGAATTTATATTATTCATAATGTTCATGAAAAATGTTAATGCGGAAATGGAGTCTCCTTTCACCCTTTCCTCCATTGCCTTCGTCGTGGTACTTTTTCGGAGCTTGAGAATCGTTATCCCCTAATCAAATCTTTCAATAGAGGAAAAAAGGGAATAAATTAGTACCTCAGAATCTGATGATTTGTCAGATATTTGGTACCAAAAGAGATTTATCAGCCTGCACCTTATTATGATGGTGCCAGCGCCTTTTTGCCCATGTCTTGGTCTATTCTGCAAAGGAATATTTAGAAAGTATCTTGCAAATCTACATGCATGTACTGTATATATTTATTTGAAATAGGTGAGACCATACAGCACTCGACAGATACATAATACTTATCATTTATTTTTTGTGTCACTAAATAATAATTCCTTTATATTTGAATCATGTTTCAGAATATCATGAATTTTTTTAAAGCAGTAATATGAAGATTGCCTGCATTTCTATCTTATGCCTTTCTTTTGCATTCGAAATCTAGTTTACTAGTTAAAAACTGTAGTATTAAGCAGCGTTCACACGAGGTCAGCTTTTACGCTCAAGGAAAGACCACGCCTATCTCACATAGGCATCAATGGCATTATGGAAAATAATTTTCTCGCCTGGGTAATTATTTGACATTGGTCCATTACAGTCACATGATCTTCCTGAGGTAGGCGGGGCTTTCTGGTTTGGGCAGTTGTTGGTCTCATGTGAAGGCTACTTTAGGCCAATAAAATGCCAAATTTTGGTAAATTAATTGAAATTATAAGATTAAAACTTATATTAATTTTTTAATTAATCATAGCAAAAATTAAAATTTTTTATACTAATAATAAAAAGGTTAAAAATTTAAAAAATTTTGTTTAATTAATGAAAAGATGTTTAAGAATTTTCAAAAGATGGTAAAAATTTAAAGCACTTGCAAATATCAATTTCAATGCAATTAATATCGGTTTCAAGTACAATGCACTGCTTTGCTCTAAACATTATCTTCATACGTTTTTCTCTATCAATACTGATCTTATAAAGATTTCACTCAACTCTCATTGGAGTTAACATTAAAACGATCGTTATCAAAATGCTCGATAAGCATTTCATTCAATACAAAAAATGTAGAAATATTTTTTATTAGTGATTAAAAGTTATATACAAACATTCTCGCCTTCAGATGTAAATACGATAACGTACTATAAGCCGGCATTTCAACTGTACACTGCGACAAGTGAGATGCAATGTACCTACTGAAATAAATCGTAAAAAAGATTTTACATATCAGGTCATTGAATCTAGTGTTACCAAATTTTGCTTCAACCTAAGTTAATTTTTATCTAGTAATTGTTCTTAAAGAAAAGTTTTTGAAATTTTTATTTGATTTTTAATTTAAAATTTATTGAAATGTGGCATTTATCTTCAATGACTGTGGTGCATTTTACTGCTCGAAAATCTTATTAAAACAATCTTAAGATTAAAAAATTCTAGAATGTCTGTGATACCAAATGCATTTCCCTACCTTTTTTTCTTTAATTTAATAAATTTTTTAATAAGTTAGTATATTTTATCTTTTTATTGTAAGTGTATATTATAACAATACTTTTCATTTTTTAATTTACTGAATTTATATTACAGTATAACGCTCACACGCACAAGATGCTACATTATATTAAATGTATTTTGTGCATGTGAACGTTATTATTACTGTATAATAAATTGTAAATTAAAAAAAAATTAAATAAAAGTTGAAATAAATAAAAATCAGGCATGAAAGATTATCATACTTCAATGCTTCAAGCTTATTTCTCTTTTTTTAAAAATGTGATCAGTAATTATTCCTTGATAAATTTAGTCATCAAAAAGAAAAATAATAATTAAGAAAGCAGCTTTTTTGATATTCCTGTATATTGTTCTTGCATAGTTGTTTATGGTAGAAATATTCTGGTTGTTCTGGTTTAAAAAAAGGAAATAGAAGCTTTTAAAGAATAATTTTATTCTACAATTTTGTTCTTTTCTTTAAAGGAAAAGCTGAATTCGAGAAAACAAAATATTTTAAGAGTATAATATCAAAAATTTATCAAAACACAGTAGAATTGATTGTAAAAAAATTTAGTAAAGGAAGATCAAAATTCTTTTAGTAGCCAAATAAAGGTTTCTGAGGCCAAGTTCTTTGGAAAAAGAGAAAAAAGACAATTTCTTGACTTCCCAAGGCTATTATGGTAATCCTGCTAGTACTAAAAAGAGTGGTAGCTAATGTAATTAAAGGACCTTTTCATAAATTTGTTTCTTTTTCCACGCCAAAAACAGCTGTTAAACTTAAATTTGTTTTTTTTTTAAATCTAGAACAGCTGTTAATTGTTTTAATAAACAGCATCAGTCGTGGAAATTGAGCGACACGACACATTTTTTTACACGTTTCGTTTCTAAACTGAAAAAAACAGATGTTAATTATATTTCAAATGACAACAATACAGGAAATATATTTCTCGTACATTTTCCCTGGATATTATTATTTTTAACTGCTATTTTTTTTAATTTATCACTACTTCTAAAACAAAAAGGAAACGAAAATGTATTTTATATAGATTGATTTAGACTTTTTTGATAAGTATAAAGTCATAACTACACTAAATATATAATATTATGAATGTAAAATTTGAATTCAAAGTTTAATTTGTAGTTGTTTAACTGAAAGTCGACGATAAATAATTTACTACGTATCATTATATTTTGCTCATATCTAGCGCTTTTAAATGGATGGATGATTCACAGCGATTAATAAGGGTTGCTTTTTTTACTTCGAATTTCTTTGTTAGAAGTTGAGGCTGGTGTTTTGTGTTTAAATAAAATCACACAAACCTTCTGACTCCAAATAATTATTATTTTTTTTAAATTTATATTATATTTGAAGACACTTATTTACATTTTACGTCGTAACAGAAAATAGAACAACCGAAAAACAAAAAAAAAAAAACATTTTCAAAACATTTTTCACACGTTGCCAAAAACGTTTTTCATAAAATCTACTTCGATATCGATTCTAAATCGATGTTGATTGAAGTGATACTACAGAAGGGTTTTGCTTTCGGTTATTTATTTTCTATTTTAATTGTGCCATTTTCTTTTCATTTGAAACAAATGTAATGATCCTATACATTACTTAATAAAAAATTAACACTTTCACTTTATCTTTCATCTCATATCTATTTTGGTTACATCAGAGTTGACTGTCGCTTACGCAAAAGCTTCCTCAATTCCCATAAATAAAAAAATAAGCAGAACAATCGAATTTTTCTGATAATTTCATAATAATAGAAATCCTGAATTTAAACGAGAAATTTACGTCTATGAAATAAATAAAAAAAATGTAATCGATTTGTAAAGACGGCTCGGACTGGATGTCAATAATTCTGTTCCTGACGTGATTGTAATCGAATATGCCTTAATAAAAAAAGAAATATAGGAGGTGGGAGGTATGAAGATACAGACGATATGTAAATCAAATCAATTATTACATGAAATGAAGAAACGGCAAATTGCAGACTTCCATAAAATTTATATACCGACACATTTCTCTATCAGAGCATCTTAATATAAAAGTCATTCTAACAATACATGTATTTTTACTTCATATCTCTTCTGAAATAACTGGGCCATATTAATCTAAACTTAGCGTAATAATTATTTAAAACAATAGAATGCATATTAATAATTCTCCTTTTACAGATATCAGTTTTCGATTTTTCTGCATTGTCTTTAGCTAATCACATTAAATGTGTATACCATTCATTTGAATTCTATTTCCATTTACCACCTGAAATTTACGATATTTTCCTCGAATCGCTTGAGATAAAGCTATCTAGATAAAACCTTTTATACACAAAATTTCATAATGTTCCAAGAAAAACACGACTTTAAATCTAAAAATGGATTTTGCTTTCACGTGATAGATAACATTCCCTGAATAACTCTACCTACTGACATACAAATCCCGACAATTGCTTCTTCGTAACAAAGATATTACCCACAATACATCACTATCAATTGCCGCCATGAATCATTCCGAGACTTAGGCTGCTAGGTCAAGTGCACGTCGCAGTCAGATAGGGTTATCCCTATCTATAAAAAACCTCAAAACATTTTTTTCAAACATTCGCTTATCTCTTCAACCAAAATTGTTAATGAAATAATAGGGTAGATAACTATTTCAACATTTTTTCTAGTACACAGAATGCCAATGAAATTTTTATACCGGTTTTTTGAAACCACGTATTCAGGTCAAGATATCTTCAGCCTCGGCTTTATCACCGATTACCTGAAATCATGTCGTTTCCTGTCTGTTTCATCCTTGCTTTTATACCATTAAAATGAGGTCAACGACAAAAAAAGGTAACTAATTTGCACTCTCGTATAAGAAATAAATTGATAGAAAGCACTATAATCATCAAAAATATACGTTTTCGAAATGTCAACGGATCTCCACTTTTTATAGAATTCAACAAATAATTTTAGTAATCAAGATTGACAGATTTAACTAAAATTATTTGTTGAATTATATAGTAATCAAATATAGTTATTTAGTAATCAAGATAAACAGATTTAACACAGTCAACCACAACAAATCCTGTCGATACTGCTATGTTCAGTGGTGGCTGGGTGGTCAAGTGTATGCAAGAAGAAGACAGATTTAACAGATTGACAAAGCAATCTTCCATTACTTTGTCTAAGCGTTTTGGCCTACTCTCTAATGAGCTTGTCATGCAAGAGAAAACATTGTATGGCACTGGTGTAAAGCAATTACTAAATATTAACTTTTTGGCATGAATTTAGTATTTTTACAGAATCTGCAGTGTCATTATTGGCTAATTTTTTTGCCTATTTATCCTTGGCATGTGTTAATAATATTCAAAAATAAAATTTGTGTTTTGGATCATGTTTTTCACAACCGATTGTTACAAAAAATTGGTACAAAATTGCACTTATTATCGCAAAACCCCGCATTAAATTTGTATATTTAAGTCATTGCTTTTTTTTAATTATAGCGTTTACTTGTTTCTGAAAGTACAGACGGCCGGACAATCATCCGGCTGTAGTTGGATTTCACTCAAAATTTGACAGGTATCTACTCTGTAGACTTTAAATATGTGTACCGAATGGTATTCTTCCATCTCTCTTAATTTTGTAGTTATCGCGTTAATTATTTTCGAATAGTTTGGCAGATGAACTTCTCCCAAACAGATTTTATTCAAAGTTTGACAGAAATCTGCAATTTTATGCAAAGATTACGTTCCAGATTTCAATCGTCTAGCTCAACGAAATTTTATCTCAGTCTCAAATAGACAGACACGTTTTATAATTCAGGGATTACTAAAACGTGGATACTTGCAAAAAAATCTTAAGTTCGAATTTTTTGACAATTATTATATTTTCTCTGTACTAAGTGCACTGTATTTTACATTCATTCATTAAGTAAAAACTGTATTTTATATTTTCGATATCAAATCATTTTCCGATAGCGATTGTGTCGATTCAAGAGTACACTGCTTCATATCAGTGCTCATGGTCCCCCAGATATGTTATACATTTCTACCGCTTTTCTCCTGAGAGATACGGTTGGTATAAAATATATCTCCCCAAGCAAAATCAATAACTTTAAATTGATTCTAAATTGTTACATAATAATTTGGTTTTTATTGCATAATACCAGTTCCTTCGCTCATACCGTTCCTTTTAAGCTGAATACCGCAAATAACATGTGAATGCATTCTAGCATTCATATGTCATTCTATTCCAATTTATAATTGAAATTGTGTTACTTGAATTCATTTTTCTCTAACTATGTCAATCAAAAGAAAAAAGAAAAAAAAAATCGTAATCCCAGACATTTCGTGAAGTTAAATCCATATATAAGCGTTTTTTAAACATAAATTTTCATGTTTCTTCATTTTCTAATTTGGCAAGTTGCCAAAAAAGGTCGATGAAGAAGCAGAACTTAAACAGGAGAAGTTTTGTTTTTTCACTGTCTGGATCAACGGAAAGAAAAATTTATCTGGAAAACAATTAATTAAAGATTAATCAATAAAGGTATGGTGATCGTTCGCGCTGCAAAATAGAGAGAAATATTCATCTTGTGGGGGGGGGGAGGGATACGAAAACGTTAGTGGAAATAGAATGTCAGGTGCATAAATTTTAGTTCCAATTTTTAAATTTCTTCTTGAAACGTGATTAATTTTTAAATTATATCAGGAATCAAAAATAGTTTTTAGAACGAAAATTATCTACTCTGTTTATTGATGTAAAGAGTTTTTTTTCCGTATGATTATTAGAAATCATAAAATGAGGAAATGCACGAGGAAAATCTTTCAAAGTAACACTATTAAAAAAATATGGCTTCCAGGTGTATAAGGTCACCATTACGGTTACCTATATACCAAATTACATGGCTGTAAGTGAGATAGATATATCTGGACTCCGCTGACACATAACACTTCTTTTATAATTAAAAATGTTGATTTTAATTTTAAAATTGAATTATAGTTTTCAATACTATGTATTAAGTAGTAGTTTTTTTTTAAAAAAAACTTTAGAATTATGTTTTAAAATGATTTTGCACTAAATAAATCAATTTTTAACATGAACGACCTTTTTATTAGAATTCTATTATGTGCATTTTGATTATACATTGTTTATGTCACTCTTTGAAAGATTAATGAATGATATTTTAATATGCTTAAAACAGGCGTCTTGGCTTATTGGTAGCGCGTCTTCCTCGGGATCTTTGAGTCCCGACTGCATATTCCCATTCCCTACCCTATTTCATGTATGGAAGAAAATCGTGCAATATCATTGGTTCATACCTCCTTTGACGTCATCCTTGCTCTCGCTTAGATTTTCGGCACAACTTGATTTAAATGCGTTTTTTACCTAAATCGCGTAAGCCGAATGAATTCAAAGTAATTTATTGCAATATATGTTATACACATTAATTACGCAAAAAATAATATTTATAATATTTTTTAACACTTAAATAGGAAAGTATTTTACTGCATCGCACTGATGAAAACTATCTTATGGAAAGTATTTTACTGATGGAAACTATTCCGTTGTTTTCAGCAATTTCATTTTTGGATGCAAATTCTCTGTTGTTATATCCATGCAGATATTCTCAGACAAAACCCATTTAGTTGGGAAAGAAAAAGTTAAAAAGAAAAAGAAACCATATAAAAACCACAAATATAGCACAAAAGCAAATCCGAAGTACAGTCTTAGCAATACGAACTAAACTGCTTCGAAGTTCGCATTTAATGGCGTCACGTTCTCTTATAAAGAATAAGCAGCTGTGAGAACAATGATATTGGGATATTTTCTTCCATACATGAAAAGGGTAGGGATAGGAATATACATTCCGGTTCGGGCATGTTTGTTCTTCTTCTGAGTTCTATCTATGAGGTATGCGAATGTGCCCCCCCCCACAAATAAAAAGGTTAGTAAAGCGAATGTGAAGCATGAAGAAACTAAATCGTATTCTTGGCCCTAGTTGGCGCTACTGAAAAAACAAGAAACACTCATTCGATTTAAATCACTGACAAAACTGTCTGCGGGCTTGTAAAGTACCATAAGTCGCAAAAACAATATGCTTACACTTTAATTAAAGAACCGAGTCCTGACTTTTTAAAGAATTAATTTTGTTTGTATTTTTACATAGCTTATTTTATTGCAATTATTATTAGCCCATAATGCATAATACACTGGCGGAAAAAATATCCCACCACTAAGAAAAACTTATTGTAGAGTAGTGAAATTTGGACCTTTCATTAGTCTAGTAAACATGTTTAATTGACTGAATTTCCAAAATCACAGTTTGATTTAAACTCAAAAAAATCCATTTAAAGTGTGAAAGTCTGTTACATTAATAGTCCGGAATTTTGAATGCAAACCTGCAGGCATTGTGTCATGCAGATGCCGAATATCGCTTTCCATGGAGTTCCATGCTTGTTATGCTTATTCTGTTAATACTGGGACGGTCAGTGATGGTTGTGAATGATACTGGAGTTATCGTTCAATGATACTTACTCAAATGGAGACAGATCTGGTGATCTGGCATGATAAAGTAACATGTACTGTGTAGAGAACACTGCGTTACAGCAGAGGTATAAGGGCGAGCTTTATCTTCTTGGAAAACTGCCCTTAAATGTTGTTCATGAAGGAGGCTGAATTACTAGAAAGACTTACAAATTGGACGCTGACGTTTGGGATAACCACGAGAGTGCTCCTGCTGTCATAGAAAATTTCTGTCCAGAACATGGCTCTAGTGTATCTAGGCCACTGACAGTTTGGTTGTAGACGTTTCCCTGCCCTCCTTCTGACCAACATTGTTACCAAAGCAGAACATGCATTCATCAACAAGCACAACAGATCTCAATTCCGTTCTGTAATGAGCTCTGGCTGGACATCACTGTTGTCTCAAAGGGCAATGACTTTGAACACACCAGGGCGCTTGGTTCGAAGCTGTTGTTCAAATAACCAATTTCTAACAGTTCGTTGTGTCACTGTGATACCAACTACAACTCAAATTCTTGCCGCAGCGTAGACACAGTAGGATGCACCACAACTGTACGCCGAATATGGCGGTCTTCCCTCTCAGTAGTACCGTGTGGCCGTCCGGAACCCAGTCTTTTTGGGGCAGTACCATCCCTTGACCACTGATCCCAACAATCATGCATAGGGGATACATTCCGGCCAAATCTTTCTGCTGTATCGCAGAAAGAAAATCTACCTTCTCGTAGTCCTCTTACAAGACCTCGATCAAACTCGGTGAACTGTTGATAATGGCTTCTTCGCTGTCTTAAAAACATTCTGGTTAACATCAACTCAATACGTCCAATTTCAAAGATAAAATATACTCACAAACTCTGCAGCACGCATTTGAAGCAAACTTGATTTACAAGTTCTGAGTAGTACCACCAGCGCCATTGTGGGAGAAGTGTGAAATTTGAATCGATGTCATCTTTCAGATGTCTAAACACGCCTACCAAATTTTGTTTATCTAGCACAAGCATTTTTTGATGTTGGAATTTTTTCCGTCAATGTATTTACATAAAAATTCTAAAGAATTTTTAAAACACATGCGGTAATTTTTAGAAATTTAATTATACTCTTACTGAAGAAATATAACTGCTAATAATAATACTGTCTATATAAAAATAATACTTCTTCTATAAAATGCATTTAATCTTGTTTAACATACAAATATTCTTCCATTTTTTAAAAAAATGAGCATAAATTAAATTTTAACAAACCAGTTCCGATACCAAATAAGAATTTATTAAATAAAAAAAATACCACAGATATTAGGAAATAGTTTTTTTTTCTTACAACCTTGTCCAATTGAATATTGAATTATTTCTTCTTTTTTTATAATTTAAACATCCACTTCCGTGTATTTAATTTCTAGAATGTAGGCTGTGTTTGCATCGTAATCATTAAAATAATTTCATATTTGTAGCTTAATTAGTTTATTATTAGCATTCTTTGCGGTTTTACTTCCTTGTCTATCGCCTGTTCTTTTATCCTTGGTCCAAAATGATGCATTTTTCTAAATAAAATCGGCCTACACATAGGTTTTGCAATGAATGACTGAAGGTATGATTTAAAATATTGACAGAGGGTAAAAAAAAAATCTTTTCTGTAATTCAATTCGGTTTCCATTGCAAAAAAGTGCCACTAAAAATCAGTAACTACCTAATTTTTTAAGGGAAGATTGGTGGACAAAGCTTCCATGAATCCCATCTAGAAATTGGTTCTCAAAAACTTCATCTTGTTCAAAATTTTATTTATCTTGGCTCTATGGGTACTGATGGCAATAATATAGTCAAGGAGATTCACGGTCGTTTAATTAATTCTACACACACTGTAGAAAGCTAATGATATCAGCATTTTCTCACGCTACGAGTAAAGGGATGAGATCCCGATTCTTTTGAAAATATCCAAGATTCCCTTTCCTAAATCGGCATGTGTCAAAGAAATCCCAATTAAAATCTGAAAATAAAATCACTCATGGGGGCAATTGAAGTCTCTTTTGCTCTTGTGTCGCGATACATACTGAGATATCTCTTACCATTTTTTATTTGTAAAAATTATGTCTCCCGGGATGAAATCAAAGTAAAAGCTCAAAAGCTTCAACTTTTCGGTCAAGCACTATAAAAATATGTTTACACACATACACTCACACACCCAAAATATGACATTACATTTCAGGAACTAAATGACGTAATGTGGGATTACAATTATTTTAATAAGATTTAGTTCTACTGACAATAATGAGCAATATTGCACGAATAAAATAAGCTGTTAAATATTTTTAAGAAACTTCAATAATTATTAATACAATAACTTAAACAATTAATGGTGTATCGCATTTCTTTGAAATAATTACTATCAATCAGCGTTGGGAAATTAGTTATTTTCTAACCAATCGAGACTAAGCGTCATTTTAGTTTTTGAATTACGTGGGTTCCTATTTTACCATTCTGTAGTAATAGGCCGAAACCAAAATGTTGTTGCAGTTAAAATCCCGTCTGAAAACATGCACGTTTTGGATGTTTTCTCAAGATATTTTTCTGTATTCTTCCCGTCACTCCATTCAAACTGTGATGTTGCCTTTTCTTGTTGATAGCAAAGAAATCTTAATAATGGCCAGATGCATAGGTTCCCAACGTGGGTATTTGAGGCTTTCAGGAGGGGCGGTAAAAGACCCAGAGAAAATTAGTGGGCAGTGATATGGGATGGAGGGGCGTAAGAAAATTAACCAAATATAATCTACAATGACTTCAAGGAACGACTCCGGGACATTTTAAACATGGGACATGTCAGACTGGGTTTCAGATCTTTTTCCCAATGTCAACACAGTAGGATCATCTCAGTTAGAAGAAGGACTAATAGAGCTGACGACAAATGAGAAATTAAAAATTAAAGAATGGCTACCAAGAATTTTGGCCGCAGAAGTTGATTTTGCTACTGTATTCAGGATTATAGTCGATTGTTCAACGGTTTCTGATAGCATTCCCAACTTCATATTTACAGAAGGTGGATTTAGTGCTGTAGCAACATTGGTAACGAAAAAGAGAAATCTGCTCCATATCATTGAACTCGGTGATTTATGATTCTTTTTAAGTGAAATCGAGCTTGATATTAACAAGCTCCTTAAAACACATCAAATTCAGCCTTCTTCTTTGTTAAGTTAGAAATTCGATATCTTTAAATTTTAATAAAAAATACTTCTTAATATAATCAAGTATGCGTTTTGATTGTTCCCTGAAACTGTCAATTTATTTATTTAGAAAACAATAGTTTATTAAGAATTATTTCGTATCTTCAAAACCCCTGCCTATCCTTATAAAAGGTAAGTTAAAACTTTTTAAAATAAAGGAGAAATTCATAAGTGTTTCAATTCCAGCAATATTCTATCTATCATTAATTTTTTTTATTTAATTCTTGTTTTCACCATGCATTATGTACGCTCTTATTTCTCTGGAGTGCGAAGGGGGCGGTATTGAGATATTCACTAGAAAATGGGGTGCCTGTTCAAAAAAGGTTGGGAACCACTGGCCTAATGGAATTGAACGACTTCCTAATCATAGAGGGATAAATTGTATCATTTTAAATAACTCCAGGCCTTCTCGCTCGTATCAAATAAGTATTATTTCATACATCTATATACATATATGGAACAATTGATCCAGCCTATATCAAATGAGATCAAATTTTCAAGTCCAATAATCCTTTTCAGAAAGCTTATAAGCCAACAATTCAAAACAGATTGAGATGAAGTGATAATTATTATTTGTATTATTTTATCACTTAACAATTCTTACAATTTTTACAACAGCTGCGTAATATGCTTTTGTCTGTATAACTGTCTTAATTGAAGTAATGAAATTTTTTAGATCTTCATAATAATGTGTTCTTCCGATATTAAAGCGATGATAAGAAATAATGAAAATGAATTCAAAGCTCAAAATCTCGATATTATTGAACTTTGGATAACAATTTGGATCACTGTTATCCAAACATATTGGATAGCAATGATAAAATGAATTGCAATTTTGAATCTTACTGATTTATTTCTAAAATTATTACTGCATCAGTCTGAGTATAGAAAATTTAAGAACAAGAATAATTTAGGTTCTAATTTTTTTATGAGCAGACGATTTTTTTAAAAAAAGGTAAATGGAAATTACAAAATACATTATTTGAATATTACATAAAAATCTTGATATTTTATTCAAAACTGGAAAAAAGTATAAAATTGTTTTAAACAGGCAAAATATAATAATATCTTTAATGCTGTTCATTTCAAATTTCCTGTCGCTACTTTTCAATTTAATATGTGCACTAATTACAGTATGATGTATTCTTTAAATCATGCATTATTTTCAGGAAGAAATATATTAAACATATTATCTTATAATATATTTACATTGAATAAATCATTAGATAATTTTTCAGCTTTTCAATTATCTTAATTTTTAAACGTTTTTATTTTATTTCATACTAGCCGCCTTTGGCGACCAGCTGGTTCGCCATGAGTAATGCGTTCTAAAATTTTCAATTAAATCACATACTCATTAGCCTAGAAGTAATTCCGGGAATTGATTGGCCTGAAAGCAATATTTTCTTTAAGGTGATGGACAAAAAGTTCTAAAAGAACACCTTTTCCTAACAATATTCTTTAATTTAATAAATCAATTAGTTTTAACTATCGGTTATGCTTCCAAAATATTAAAAATGTTTTTATCGATGATGTTGCCAAAATATGAAATACGTTTTTCTTTTTTCAAAGAAAGCGAGAAAGGGAAAAAAAGTATTGAATTAATGATACAGATATTGCAAACGATTACATAAATATGCCATTAAGTCCGGATTTCAATGCATATCCTGTCTAAATTCAATCAGGTTTACCGTAAATAAAGATAATTTATGGAATTAATGATACAGATATTGCAAACGATCATAGAAACTTTTGCATTTATTTTTTAAAGAAAATATGACATTTTATATTTATTTTATTTTATCCTGTCACGTGCTGACAGTTGCATTTCTGTAGATTTATTTTGCGATGATAATTTTTTTATTTGAACTTCCGGCATTCTTTTATTTTATCCAGTCACGTGATAAAAACATGGTTAAAATATTTCTTTAAAAATTCGTTAAAAATAGAAGCTTACGTTATAAATTAAAAAAACTGATATCGTTAGAAAGCTAATTTTTTTATCTTTAAATTGATATAAAAATCATGTTTGTGCAATAATATTTTCAGAAGTTATAACGGAAAAACGTGGAAATTTTGCTTAAATTTTAATTAATTCAAATTCTAATTAAAAATTCGAAAAAAGGGCTCCGAGGTGGAAATTCCGAACCTCCAAGGTATGCATGTACCAAATTTGGTAGCTGTAGGTCCAACGTTCTGGCCTGTAGAGCGCCTACACACACGCACACACACACACATTGAGCTTTATTATAAGTATAGATGTTTCATGTTAATAAGAATGAAATTTTGTAATCAATTTTTCATTGATTTTTTTGTATATTCGTATTCAGAAATTTATAAAGGTATTGGTATCAGAAGACAATAGAACATTTTAATAATTTTCGAATTTTTATTTGCCAATCAATATTTTAATTTAGCTAAAAATTTATCTTTAAAAATAGCCCCATCAAGAAATTTAATTTTAATGTGAGGAATACTAACCATGAAATTCTTGATTAATTCTAATCACGAATGATGATATATATTAAAAACTATAAACGCAAAAATAATAATGATTAAAGCTTTTAAAGAACTCTTTATTAGTGCAGTAAAAAGTAGGCAATAGAAATTATTACTGAACTTTTAGCAGTACTGAAAGAATTAAAAACATAATAAAAAATGAAGAAAAAAATTCTGGAAATATAAGATTAATTATAAATGCAATTAAAATTCCTCTTTATTTAAAATATTTTTATTAAAAATTTCAATTTTACATTTCTTTTGTGATATTCATGAAAAAAAGTTAGATTTTAAAAAGATATGAATTAAAATATTTATTCGTACAATAAGATTAATAATGCAAAATGGAATCAATATAATAAATATAGTGCTATAAACTTAAAAATATACAGTGGGTAAAAAAGGTTTCCGTACGGTCACTAAATTTAAGAATAAATGAGCATAATTTGTAAAGTATTGCATTTTTTCTTTAAATACTGTCTATATGTGTTTAGTATAAGTCCAGAGAAAGAGATTTTTACAAATCTTCATTTTTACAAAACGGGAAAAGCATATTATTTGCAATATCTAAGGTAAATTGAAAATTGCAGTGCAAAAAAAGTTTCCGTACGCGTTATGCAAATTCTTTCTGACGCGTTTTAAACAGTCCCGCAGTAAATTTTTGAGGTTAGAAAGTTAATCACCGATAAGAAAACAGCATATCGACAGTTTTTGAGTTCAAGTTTGTTCTTGATCGTCTCAAAATGGTATTCCTCAGAGCTATTCGAGAATTAGTGATTAAGTTGCGAAAAGATGGATTATCCATGAAAAGGTATTAGTGAAATGACTAAAAAATCGAAGTCTACTGTGCAATATATCATTGAAGGATACCGTAAACTTCATTCACTTGAGGATAGAGATCGATACGGGAGGCCGTCAATATTAAATCGCGTGCATAAAAGAAAATCATACGCCAAGTTCAACAAAATCCACTAATTAGTGCACCGCAGTTGGCAGCTGATTTCATGGTTAGTTACAGCATTAAAGTCTCAACTCAAACCTTGAGAAATGTCATTAAAAAAAGTGGTTATCATTGACGTGCGGCCAGGAAGAAACCCTATGCAAGTTTGTGCAACAGGAAAAAGCGCCTCGAGTTTGCAAAGAAGCATATAAGCAAGCCATTATCTTTTTGGGAATCCATTCTTTTTAGCGATGAATCAAAATTTAACATTCATGGATCAGATGGCCGAGTTATGGTGTGGAGAAAACCAAATGAACAAATGTTAACTAAGAATTTATGGGGAATTGTGAAGCACGGTGATGGCGGTGTTATGGTGTAGGGGTGTATGAGTGCTTCTGGAGTAGAAAATTTGCAATTCATCGAGGGAAATATGGATCGATATAGATATCTGGATATTCTTAAACAAAAATTTTTATCCAGCGCAGAGAAAATATCTTTTGGAACTGGATTTACTTTTCAGCATGGCAATGATCCTAAACACACCTCTAAGATTTTCCAAGAGTGGTGCCTTTACCATGATAAACAACAACTTCATAGCCCTTTCCAGTCACCCGATTTAAACCCATCGAACATTTGTGGGAATAAATTGGCCGACAACTTACAAAATATGACATTAAAAACAAAGTAGAACTCAAAAGTGCCATTAGTAGCATTTGGTGTAATATTTCTCCAGAAACAACAAAAAAAACTTGTAGGGGTAATGCCACAACATCTAAGAGGGGTGATAAAGGCCAAAGGAGGGCCCACTGATCATTAAATGTATTTTTGTTAAATGTATTTTGCATTTTTGTAAACTTTTTTCGTGTGCTATGGCACCGTACGGAGACTTTTTTGTTCCATGTTTACGGCATTTTTTGTGTTTTTAAGATTTATTATTTAATTTTGTCAGTATTATCATCCTTTTAATATGAATAAATATTAAATAATATTAGTTTTAACTCATTTTTAAGTTTTCATTTTTATCATTATGAATTTTGTGTGACATATTAAACTTTGATTTGCATTCGTATCTGCGTACGGAGACTTTTTTTACCCACTGTAGATTATGTACAAATTAAAATATTTACTCTCTGATATTTAATAATGATGGTAAAAAGTAAAAAAGGAATAACTTTCTAGAATAGTAATAGAAGTTGATGTCATAATAACTTTCTTCAAGATAAAAATTTTTTATAAACGTATTAACTATATGGATTTAAATAACTCCAAAAACCGATCAAGTATTTCAGAGTCAACTATTTTTTAATTTTACGATACTGTATTCATGATAAGAAGTATCTAAAAATATAAAGATATAAAACTTGTATTAAAAAAGTAAAATATTTAAGAAAAATTATTAGGCCAATTCAAAAGTGTTAAATACTTTAGTTGCAGAAAATAATTAGGGAAGATTATAAAACTACAATGAATATTTAAGAAAGAAAAAAAAATCTAAATAGGCATTCTATAGAAATTGGAAAATATTTTATTTGCAATTAAAATTATAATTTAATTAGAGTACTTCTGTTTGTACGTCAAGTTTTTACAATTTGTATTTTGACCTCCAGAATTTTGATAAATATTTTTACTTTCAAAACATATGCATAAAACAGTTTTTTTTTCAGATCTTATTTAAAAATATTTATTATTCTCCTAAACTTTCTTTTCCTTTACAAAATCCAAACTGACTATTTTTGGCAGGTGCACTCAATTTGTCATCAAAATGAATGATGCAATTTATCTTCCGGTTTAGGAAGAAACTGTTGTAAATGCTTTTTCATGTACAGGTATTTCGAGACCAAAGGATACGAATGCATGAATAGTTAATCATATTGCACACCTGCTGACCGATATCATGAAAAGAGTTCATCTGTTCGTCAAACATATCTAATAGTTCGCACGCAGATATTTCTTCGATTAAACATACTGCATACAGCTTTAATAAATTCACACCAAGTTTTGAGTCCCTGTGGTTTTTGTATTTTAATACTCTATAACCCTTTACCTATACTTACAATAAAGCTCAAAGTGTGAGTGTGTGTGTTTTGATTCTCTACGGGCCAGACCGTTGGACCTAGAGATAACAAATTTGGTACATGTATACTTTGGAAGTCGGGAATGTGCAACTCGGAGCACTTTTTTCGAATTTTTAATTAGAATTTGAATTAATTAAAAAGTAAAAGAAAGTTCGACGTTTTTCCGCCATTACTTCTGCAAATATAATCGCACAAACAGGATTTTTACATCAAATCAAAGATAAAAAATTAGCTTTCTAATGGTATCACTGTTTTAACATATACTTTAAGCTTCTATTTTTTGCGAATTTTTAAAGGAATATTTCATCTATATTTTTCAACAATATTTTGGACAAAACAATAAAATTTAAGTTGCACGATCACGTTACGAATGAAAGGGAAAAAATTATCTTTTATCAATATGTTGCCAACAGATTGAAAAAAAACTGAAATTAAAAAATAAATTATTATTGCAAATTGCAATATATATATATATATATATAATAATAATAATAGCAGATAGCAGAAGATAGTAACCTTCATTTATTTATTTTAAAGTTGAAGTGTCCAGATTATTTCGAACTAAAAGATGTATAAAATTTTGACTCAATAATTTTTTAATTATGTTTATAGACCAAAACAAAAGAAAATATTTTTATACGAACCTTTAAATCTTTTTGAAAGTAAAACTAAAACATGAAGTTTGTGATGAATCTAAGTATTTTTTGTTGGGTATTCTTGAAATATTACAAAAACTATTGTAATTATTCAGTAGTACACATTATGATTCTCTTTTACTTATATTTTAAAAAATGCTTGGTTACTTAAAAAAAAATGTTTTTATATCAATTTGCAGTTTCATATTTTCCTCTTTTATTTAAAATTGAAATTTTGCGAGAGCTGATCAGATAATTGGAGAGAAATATGGTGCATTACCGGCTTAAGACCTTCATAAATGGAATGTCTATCAGAATTTGAACCTAAAAAAATATTTTGATGAAGTAGCTATTAAAAGACAAGTAACATAAAGTATTTAATTGACAATTACGTTACATAAAGTATTTAACTGGTAATTTTAAATACAACTAGATTGGTGAACCATTTGGTCACCAAAGGCGGCTAGTACTTAATAAATTTGATAGACATCTTTAAATTTGGCTTAAAGCGTTTTTTCGTTATCTTTATCACAGACAGGCGGATGTTCCAAAAAAGTGTTTTTTGAACTCAGTTAGGTCTAAAACGTGGAGATTCGATAAATTCTCGAGTTCGAATTTTTCGACGATTACTATACTTTCTCTATAAGATTATCTGTCTGCAAATGTTCAAATTCCAAACTATTCCAACCAAAACAAAACAGCTTATCACTGAGGTGAATAATATGAAGTGCAGGTTTGTCCAAAAGCAAGAGCTGTATCAGGTGTCCATTACTTTAAATGATATGGAATTTGAATTAAAGGTATTTTAGATGATGCATTCGCTGTTTATAAAATAAAAAACTAATGCAAAAATTCGGGGGGAGGGACTTTTTTTTAATACATAAAAAATCTTATGCATAATATAATCAAATTATTCGATAAAAGAGAAAGACTGGAAATTCTGAAGAAGCTTCTATCAAATATATCTCATATCTGTACAATGCCATTATGATTTTCTGACAATTTTTGTGATCTAGAATTTCAATAAAGACATATTAGTTATACAAAAGGATGCATCTTTCCACGTAACTCGAAATATTTGATACTTTTTACATCAAAATTTCATAGATAAATAAATAATCAATTGTTACGCCAAAGCTAAGTCTCCTCAATAACCTGACCTCCATACATATGATTTATTGTTTACATTTCTTAAAAGACCAGGTATTAACAGATTTTAAAACAAATTATATGAGTCTTTTTTTAAGTTTATTTTTTCGGCCCAAAATTTTTGCATAGTTTTTATTATCCATTTGCTTTAGAGCTCACATTTTAAAATACTTGTAGTACATATCATTTCCTTTAACATAGACTTCCATTATGTCCTCAGATTTGGTGAATTATTTTATATATACGGGATATTATTTCTAAAGAAATATGCTTTTTTTTATTGTTATCGAAATAAGCTGTCTGCCAACAGAATCTTTCATCATACTACTAGAAAGCCTGCATTTGGATTTGTATGAATTTATCTTTATTACGTTGGTTACGAAATAAATGCTTCAAGTTACTCAGCTGTTATTATAAGGAGACTGGAAATAAAATTTGATCCTTTTTGAAGGCCCCATTTGTCCTGATGCTATCATCCACATTAAACTTAATAATGATTTTGTCGTGATTTAGGGATGGAATTCCATGATGAATTTTTAAAACTCTTGAGGTGGAATTTTTTTTATAAATTTTATGTAGCTTAGATACCCGGTTCCTTCTCTTTACTTTCTGTTTTAAAAAAATCAATAGCGCAGGTGGATTTTACGGAAGTAAAAAGATTTCTATATCTTCATTTTTGCGAGGTATGCAAGTATTTCTTCATTTTCCTTTTTTATTCGATACTAGATTATAACGTGGAGCTACTCGAAATTTAATTCATGTATATTATATTTAATTTAATATCTACTCTTGGATAAAAATTATATACAATAATTCTTTTAAAAAGTATGTAATAAAAAAATAATATGTAATATAATATATATAAATAATGTAATAAAAAGAATGTACAATGTAAATAATGTAAAAGATAATAATAATGTATAATGTATAATGTAAAAGATACAATGTAATGAAAAGAATTCATGTATATAATTTTTATCCAAAAGTATATTTTAAATTAAATATAATTATTATATGTTATGAATGAACTACAGAGCATTCTTTATTACATGAAATGCTCTTTAGTTCATTCTTAACAATCAATCTAGAAGTCATCGATGATTAATTTTTTTCCACTAATTATTAACATTTGTAATAGAAATATTTCAAATTTCGTTCACAAATAAAGAAGCATTAAAAAAGAAGGGAAATGGGTGAAAAAATCAATTATTGTTCTAGATATGAATTGTTATAAATTGTTCACAACAATCAATCTAGAATTTTTAAAGTCACCGATGACTTATTTTTTCCCCATAAATAATTAACTTTTATCATAGAAATACTTCACATTTTGTTTGCAAATATAGAAATGTAAAAAAAGGGCGGAAATCGATAGTTGTTCTAGATGTTAATTGACAGCGTGCAAACTTATTTTTCTTTTAGTATTCTTCTATAAAATTCCTTTAGAATTCTTTGAAATAACTATTCCCATTAGAATTCCATGAAAACTCCTTTTAAAAATATTATTATATACTATATCCCAATGCTATATCAAATATGCTATAAAATTAAGCATATAAAAATAAGGTAGAGTAGTACAAATTCTAACCATTAATAGGCAACGAAACGATTATAAATTATTTTAAAATCGTCTGCTTAATGTTATCCAGTTATTTAATTTTGGACAAATTATTAAATTGTCGCAAAAGTGTATTGTAACGAAATTGAGCATTAAAAATGTACAATCTTGAATTTTGTGAAAATACAAAAATACTTCATATAGGATTATTCGTTATGAATTTATTACGGTGAAAAACCATAAAATATCATTTCTATTTAATTTAGCACTTTGAAAAGCTGACAATTTTTTTTTTCCTTTCTTAAATCATAAAAGTGCAAAGCTTGGCTGATTTCCGCTTGATTGTTTAGAAAGATGTATAGAATATAATAACATATATAACCATAATGATTTGCATTTAATTACCATCTTTTTACTAGTTATTATAAGTATATTAGCATTAATTTATTCTTCAAATATTGTATTTATTAATTATCGCTTGATTAACATAAGTAACCTTAGTTCAAAACCACCTTTAAGGCAAAATTTTAAAACGCTTTGTTATTGATAAATTTGATAGAAATATTAAAAAAAAGATAAGCATTATTATGTGGTTAAAAATTCATTAATGAAAAGGCTCATACATTTTTCAAAGTTAAGTCCCGTTTTTGACGTTTTTTTCCGGATATATGTTCGCAGAAGATTTCGCCTTATAGACTAAATCCTTTTTTTTTTTTTTTTTTTTTTGACCACTTGGTTTGTCAGATTCAGTGGTTGCTAAAACTTTCTGTTAAACATTTTACATAACTTTCTCTTAATAGATTTCACAATATTTTTAAACATTAATTTTATTATACATATAGGTTATATAATTTTAAAAGATTCACATCTTTCTATTGTATGTACTATACAGCTCCTTAATATTTTGTCATCTCAATTAAAAATTGAACTTTAATTTGAAACAAAAATAAACCCCGACTAATACAAAATATTCTTGCAAATACAAATTCTTCTAAACATGATTATTAAAAAATAGCGAGTGACAGTGGAATTATTTATCGTTGAAGTTTTGTATAAACAATAGAATATATTTCAACAACAAAAAAATTCATATGTTATAGTAAGAAAGAATTTTTTAAGTTATGAGAAAGATAAAATATTTTTTATTTACATTTAATTATGTTACAGGAAAGAACAACAATGTTAACATGTTCTCTACTGCGGCTTACTTTGAGACCATCCGTCAAATTAAATTACTCTTTTTGCTATCTTAGCTATAGTAGGGAAGAGTTCATCTTATTAGGATAATGACTCATAGCAATTAGGTAATAGGTGGGAACAATAGTCGATTTACGTCAGAGTCAACGTGTTGAAAATGGACACACCTAAAATAACTAGCATGACAGATCTTCCCAACTCTTTCTTGAATACTCTCTCGTAAAGTTGCTAGACAACACCTTGTATAGCGTTGCCATACAATAATTGCGAAATATTAACATTTTGCGAGAATTTAGCATTTTTATTGCATTTATCGTATCACCACTGAAGAATTCTTCGGTAATTAATTCCTGGCATGAAGTTAATAGTACCTACTAATTTTAATTTTGATGCATTTTTCTCATCTAATTAAAATAAAAATTTGACACAAAACTGTACTTGTAGTCACAAAATCCCATGTCAAATTTGCGACATTTAAATCGCCTAGTGTTTGAATTATCGCATTTATATGCCCATGAAAGTACAGAACAATAGACAGACAATCCCTTGTTGGATTTGGTTCAAGATTTAAGAGGTGTCTGAAAGGTAACTAAAGTATAGAAGTTAAATCTTATCTGTTTATCTCTCTTCATTTTGTAGTTAGCGTGCTAACTTGTATTCAAACAGCCGACAGACCGATTTGCTCTGAACAGATTAAGCTGAAAATTTGATAGAAATCTAAAAATTTGATGTTAAGACCGAGGATCAAATTTCATACTACTAGCAAACTAATACAAATTTCATACTACTCATAGACAAGCAGACATTTTAAAAAAATGTATTTTTAGAACTCATGGTGGTCTAAAACATAAGAGATTCGCCAAAATCTCTTGTTCGAATTTATTATGTTTTTTCTATATTACACATGTGAGAAAGTAAACATGTTTCATCGTTGCTTCTTGTGCAGTTAAATCCTAATTGTAAGTACTACAAAATTTGAAATATTTTATAAAAATCATACTTAAAATAAGAATCTTTTCAACATAGAAGAATGAATGTTATCTTCATATGATGGAGAATCATCATCTACTAAGAACAGAAATTCAGGATAAAATATTTTCCAGTAACAACGAAAGCAATTTGAGATTCATTTCGACAGAGTCGACATTTAAATTAAGTTTTAAGATACTTTTTAAATTAATTCATAAAATGGTATGACATCATTAAATCATTGGTATCATAGATTTTTTTTTTCTTTCGAATTTTAAGATTACGCCGAATCATTTTTGTGCCATAAATATTTTGGCAGTTATAATTGGAAACATAAAAATTTCTACTCAAGAATTAATAGCTTAGATCTTCAGTCTATAGAACTTGAACACCCACAGGCACTTCCACGTGATTTCCATTATTATTATTGTTCAAAATGAGTCACTAATTTAAAGAAGGAAATGAATCCAAATTTGTTTTGTCGTCCATAAAAAAAAAATGATTTTATTTTTCTAGTGCTTGTTATTCTGTTTTTTTTTGTTGTTGTTGTTGTTGTTTGTTATGATTTTTTTTTTATTGTTTTTCAAATATTTTTTACTCACAAGAATTGCTTATTCAGTGATTTTCGTTCGTTTCTTACAGCTAAGAATGAACTTATACATGATAAAACACGTTTCATGTACGCTTCGATTTTCGCACACTTTTCTTTGACCTGCTGATTCACATCTCATGTCAGCAATTTTTATGCATTAATATTGCTAACATGAATATGAATCAGCTATTGAGGAAAGCTTGCAAGTCATGCAATAAATTCTAACTTAACGTTTTTTCTCTTATTTTCCCGTCATTTAAAAGCTATAGAATAACAATATAATAATACATCTGTTGAGATTTGGGCGTTTTATGTAACTAATTACTTTTGCTGGCTAACTGATTTTCCAGAAATATTGGTTATGTTTAACTTTAATTAGATCTCAAACACAATTTGATTGTCTACAAACTATTTGTAAGCTTCAAATTGTCATTATATTTTAGAACTGTCTGTTTTAATAACATTACACTTGTTCTGTTTATTATGGGACTGAACCTTGGTAATAATGTCAGCTTCTATAACATTATAGTGCCATTAAGAATCTAACTATCTTAGTTTAATTGCTGGTTATCTACCAAGGAAAATGTTTCTTTGTTAAAATCAAAAGGAATAAGGAAAATAAGATTTTTTTTTTCCTTCTTTTTCTTCACGCAAATTGTTTGGTTAATAAATGGGATCTCTCCGTAGATGTCATCGATGAAAAAAAATTGACACAATTAAACATTAGGTAAACTATAAAAGCAGCTTCAATTTCATTGCAAAAATAGAATGAGTCATTAAAAATTATGCCTATAAAAGCATTAAAAAATTTCAAAAGAAAAGTTGCTCAGTAACTGAATAGCCATAATTAAAAAGACGTTTTTAAAATTTCAAAATGGTGTAAAAATTATTTTTCCGCAATAATATTTTTGAATATAGTTATAGAAAAACATTAAAATCTGGCTCAAAATTTTGAATTGCAAACTACCACCTTTCAAAGTATATTTGTGCCACATTTGGTAGCTGCAAGTCGAACTTTCGGATTGTACAGTGTCAATTAATACATATGCACATAGACTTGCTCACTTATTCATTGTTGTTTATTATAATTATTATAGCTTACTTGACGAATTATCATTATGGTGAAATATTTATTGGCGCCAGTAATTTGCATAGCTATTTTATAAGAAGTTCAATAGACTTTTAATGAAACGTCACAGTTTTAATTGGGAAAATAACACCTTCAAAATACCGCAGTAGCTATTAGTAGTGTGATGTACAAAACTAACAGTTGGGCACTGTACATGAATCTCCTCAAATGACAAAAAACTGCGATCATTTGTCATTGTATCTCCCTCCCCTGCAGATAAACCAAGTAGAGAAAGAGCATTTATGCCAAGAGAAAGTAGCATTTATGGAAATGGGTGATCAATATATGATATCCAACTAATATCAAAGTATTGAGGGGCAGAAAGATTTTTAAGTATATCGTTGCTAATAATTTGAAATCGGATTTCTGAATAGAAACATTTCTTTCATTTGGACGGGAAGAATCTATCTCGATATTAAAAGAAAGACTTTATTTTGGAATCTTTTTCAAACCAGGATTTCTAGTACCACCTTATGGACCTACTCTTTAATCTGTGTCTAATCATTAAGGTTTATTAAAAAGCACTCCTCGTTTAAAAGATTATAATATATACGAGACTAACGTGACAATAAATTTCGTTATTCAAATAAAAATTATTTAATTTAGAGTAATTATTGTTCTTTTACTTTTCATATATTATCTTTTTTAGATTGTTTTGTTAATTATTTTATTTTTTTTGATACGTATGTGATTAATTTTGAACGGGATTTGCCTTTTTCTGTTTGACTTTTGTCAGTTATCAATTTTAAAATATAACCTTCGCGGAAGTGCAAGCAATAGGTTTTACCAAGTTTCATCGCAATCGGTTGAACAGTACCTAAAATTCACTTTTATATAACAGATATATATGATAGCTGTATTATGCCTATAATCTTCTCTTAGGTGCAAGCAATGAGTTCAACAATTTCGTAGAAACCGATTGTATAGTACGGCAGTGTAAAAGGTACTAACAAACAAAAATTTATTTTTATATAATAGTATGCATTCTTTTAGAATTATAATGCTTTATGTTCTTTGAGAATTGTAAGAGAAGAAATATGTATTTTTCGTGATTCGTTTAGAATTATCAAGATTAATGTTTGAAAATGTGATTAAAGTATTTTCTTTTAAAATTTATTAAACACAGAAAATATATTTATGCCATAAAATCGTTGATATATTTGAATTAATAATTCTTTTTTTAAAGTTAAAAAAGTTCAAACTTTTTTGTACGCTTAATGTTTCCGGAAGATACTGCAAAAAACGCTAGAATTTTATTAATTTTTTTAATTAAATTTGAAACTTATAGGTTTCGTTACCCTAAAATTTACTTGCATTCTCTCTAATAAAACTGTTTCTTCAGAGAACGACTTGCATAGCATTTATGTACAATAGCTACAAAATATTAACGTCTATCTTGAATTTAGTACCTTGGCTGAATCTGTTGTGTCTCCTTGGCGAATTATTAGGTGGTTAACCAATGATAAATCGATGCAAAAACATTTTTTATGTATTAGATATTTTAATTATGGCCTATTTAACTATAAATAACTATGGCTATAATCATCCCATAGGTGCAAGTTATAAGTAGTCAAGTTTTATCGGAATCAGATGAGTGGTACAGCAGCGTATAAGGGTCATGCAGACATGCATTCATTTTTATTTATATAGATTACATAATTTTACTATACCTATAACATCCGTAATCCGTATCCCGTACGGATTACTTACTTATTACGTACACTTGCATCCCGTAAGTACAAGTAATAAGTATTCAAAATTTCATTGTAATCGGGTAATCAGCATGGCATCGTATGAGACATACAGACATTAATTCATTTTTCTTTATATAACATTGAAGATTTTACGTCCATCATTTCAACACATGGCCAAGTATTGAGTTGAAACCATACATTTAGTAACTATATTAAATGATGTAACTTCCCACTTCTGTATTATGCATATTTCTGAAGAAAAAAGAAACACCTTTGGAACATTTCCAAAAAATGCTTTTCACTTCTTTATGAACCATGTATGCATTTTCAATACATAAAATCCTTACACTCAGCATCATAATAAAATATATTGTCTCTATTTTAGGTACTTTGATGTTAATGCACACTAGACATAAGTTGTAGAATCTTGTTAATTCCTGTTATGCAAAGAACGCTCAAAAATATCAATACGAATTTGTGATTTTGATGTAATTCCGTATTTTAGATATCTGGAAAACATAATTTTAAAAATTACATTCATATATCTTTGTGAACAAGACGACTCAAAAAAGTTTTTGGGGTCAACGGACAGAATTCTATATATGATCTTTGAGTTAAATTTATAATTATCTCTCAAATTTTGAATGAAATTCATTCACAGAAAATTAATTTATTTGTTGGAATGATACTTGAAAATGAACAAGATAATTAAAAGGCTAGACTGATTTAATTTAGTACGCAGTTTTAGAATCTAAAATATAAATTCGAATCAAGTGTTGAACCATATTCGTTAATGAGTTGAAAATCCGTGAATCTGCATATCCACATGCATTTAAATGCGATAACACAAAAACTGTGTTATCTAATAAATGAAATTTATTAGATCTTTTTATAGCTCTGTATCAATTCTCAACACTTACTCCCTTTATCATAGTTTGATATTTTTGTATTTTAAATTACTCTATACACCTAAGTGCAGTCATAGCATTCACGGTTTTTTTCAAATTACTCAATGTTATTCAGGAGAGAGAGATAATAACTCCTTTATTTGAGAAGTATGCGAAAAAGTGTCAGGGAAATCCCTCCATCTGATTTTCAATTTAATTTGATTGATTTTGAATATTTTTGAAATTGAGATCCATCACTCTGTTTTTAAATTGATAAGACCAAATCAGTTTTTGACAGAAGACAAAAATCCTCATTGCAGTTACAGTTAGAATAAACGCATCAGTAAAAAGAAGATTGATTTAAAAAGAAAAATTGAGAACGATTTTATCATGCTTTTCACTGAAAGCTCTTTATTTTGAAAGTAAAATAGATCAAATGCTAAAAGAAGCAAAGAGGAATAACGATATTCGGCTGACAATATACTCTTTGGAATAATTTCATTGGATGTTACGCAAACTCAGAGTTTACGTTTGCGGCTAACTTCTTTTTTTATCCTTCCATCACAACACGTGACCACCTGACGACGCAATTGTTTCCCTTCCACATCATTTCGGAATGTTTTGACTTACTTGCCAAGGTAAACTGCGCTTAAGGTAAGCGTATTTGTATCTCAATTTTCTTATCTGGTTTCGTTAAATTCAGTTTTCCAAATTACTACATGCTGATTAAATATTATATTAGTTAAATAAATTGGACTTATCGTTCCCCAAAAATACTGCCTACAGCTTGTCATTGAAAACGATCAATGAATGATTAATTTATTTTTAAAGTAAACTTCAGATTTTACTTCAGTCGGTTAATAGCTATTTTTTGTATCTTCTGTGGATAAACTTTGCACTTAGATAAATCCTGATCTGTCTTGCAACAATCCAAGAAAATACGTAATCAAGATAAGATTTTTGAGATAATTTCGATCAACATATGACCTCGAATATATTCTTTGCAGTAATCTTTCTTTTCTGATTTGAACTCTACCAAAATATTGCGCATAATATAATAGCTTTTAAATCCACGTAAGTTTGGTTCATATTCATGCTTAGTAATTTTATTGTATTATGATTCATATGATCTGTGACTGTTACTTCTTTTTTTAATATAATTTATTTGCAAATGTTGTTGAATTGGTGTATTTCGGTTTTGAGGAATATATTCTTGTAATTTTCAAGTAAAAGATATTAACAAACAGGGAATTATAAATATTCCAAAGCAACAATGCAGTTTGTGTGTTTTTTCACTTTATTTAAATTCTGTAATGTAGATTCTTAATGGAACTTTAAAACTTTATCAAACAACATAAACTTTGCATTTTGATATTTCAAATAGTAAAGTTAAGATTTTTTAATACTAAATCTTTTGTATCTTTAAACAGTTCCTTACTATTTATAATAAGGAACTTACTATTTATATTATAACTCATCTAAATTATCCCAATTTCTTGTTCATGAGATGTTAGTACAATTTTCATATTATGGTAAAAAATGTATAATTATTCAATTAAATAAACAGTGTTATTTTGTTAAATAGTATGCTATTAATTAAACTGTATTATTAGTATTAAAATAAAACTAGATAGAATACTTTTTTAAAAAAATCTTAATACTGTCTAACAAATAAGATCATGTTCTTGTTTCAATTAATTTTTGCACTACCATTTGAAATCACAAAATTCTGTTTAAATAAATTGATTAAAGTCATTCATTCACATCTAAAACAATTTAAATTATAATTAATAAATTATAGCAGTCTTGATTAATTAAAACTTAATATTAGGTTTTAGTTGAAACGGCTATTTTACCACCATACTATTGCATTTCTTAATCAGATTAATTTCTTTTACAAGTATGTTTATAAATTTTTTAACTTTTTTCATTTTATGACATGGTTGAAGATATGAAGAAAATGTTATGTATAATGAAATTTAAATTAGAATTTATAAAACATATTCCATGATTAATATTTTAAATAAAAGTGTAATTTATCATATTTTAATGATAGAGGATCTGTTTTAATCACTTTTCAATCTGCTTGCATTTTCCAATCACTGAATGTATCATTTATCTGATATACATTGATAATCTTTTGTTATAAAGTTATTTTTGTCTTTTCATTTTCTTTCCTTAGAATTAATTTATCAAACCTTTCACATTTCTGAGTTAGATATCCATTTATTTTCTTCCCTAATTCTTTTTGAAATGTAAATTGTTACATGTTTTAATAAATATTTTAATTTTTAATTAATTTGTGGTCTTTGATGTAGGTTACCAAAGATCCTAGATGTTCATGTTAAATGTAGTTGTTTTTTTATTTGTAATCTATCTGGAAATTATGAAAATTATTTGTAAGTATTTAAATGCAATTAATTTCAAACACTGCATTTGCTCAATCTTTTTAAATGGAATGCAAAAAGCTAGTTTCCCCCCCCCTTCCTGTTTTATAAAATTTTCCTGAAACATTGCCTAAATAACTTTTTTTTAAACTAATTTGAATGGAAAAAAAAACTTTTTACTTTTTAACTTTCTTGTAATCTTATTATATATATGAGAATTGTATAACATTTACATTATTTGTATCCAACAACAATTAGTTTTCATTTTTTATATCTAATTTATTGTTTTCATTGTTCATTTCTAAATGTTATCAATTACAATATTTGTTGTTAAACATCTTTCAGTTTAAGATGTTTAAATTAATGTCTATATTTGTAATATTTATGCTTAAACATTTTAAAAAAATTATTTTTATTAATTAATACTTTGTTAAAATGAAATTATTGTACTCTGATACCTATGCAGTAGGAACTATATTTTAAATTTTTAATATTACTATAAATTAATATCCAGATAATGAAAGGAGAATATTTCATTTTAAATGCTTACTGAACTTTCTTTTTGGAATGATTAAAATATATTTCAGTAAAAATAAATATTAGCACATTTTATTATTTAAAAAAGTAATCTTTTTTTAATTCATTTTTTAATGCTTATTAACAGTCTTTTTTACTTTATTTTAAATTATTATTTTCCCACCTCTAGATTACTGGTCAAAAGCCCATATGAATCATACAAAAATGGATGAACAATTAAATCTTAGCTCTGCTGATATAAAACACTTGTAAGTGTTTTTTATTAAATATTTGTGATTTTTAATTTTCTGTATAAAATATTTCTTACATTATATATTTTTATTTAAAAAATTATATGAAAAAAATTATTATTTCTTAAATATTTTATTTTTTAGAACAAATGGTATTAATAAACAATGCAGAAGTCGAAAAAGAACAAGAAATGAAGCTAGTTTAGAAATTCGTACTTGCTCAGAAAATCGTATTAGTTCTGAAAACCACTCTATTTCATACGACGAGCAAAAACGCATGTATGCTGACCGGCCCACAACGTCTGTAAGTATGTTATGTACATTTGTATTAATTTTTTTTTAATAATAAAAGAAAGAAATTATAAATAAACAAATATTGTAGGCTTTATACCGACCTGCCCCTTTTAATGATGAGCCTGAAGCTGTGGAAGCTAGAAATAAATGTGATTATTCAATAAGAATTACCAAAGAAATGGCTGAAAGTGGAAAAGGTAATGTATCTTTTTTTTTTTTAATCATTGAATTTTTATTTACATTTTTTTATTTTTTGTATGGATTGTAATGTAAAACTTTAACCAGCAATTATTTTTCCTAATTAGATTTTCTTGTGACTAGATTTTTAGAATTCTTTTTAGTTTATTGATTTTTTTAAGTTAATAAGAACCTTTTGATATGTCAAATAGTTAATTATATCATGAATAATGAAAAAAAATAATTATGCAGTAAAATATGCTAATGCATTTTTGTTTAACAGAGGTTTGGATTAGTTTATGTAGTAGGAACTAATAAATTATTAAAATTAAAATAATAAGCAAGGGATGATACAATAAATAAATTAAGTAAAGTTTCTTACTTACATTTTTGATGTTATGACTCATTTCTGCAGAAATGCAGATTTCAATGTTATTGATATCAATTTTTATCATTCTCAAAATTGATTTATTCTCTTTTGTATTATAATTCCACAATATTTTTAATTTCTCAAGTACTTTTTGTATAAATTTATTCATTTTTTTTTGTTCAGGTAAATTTATTTGATTCTTCATGCATATGTGTTGGAGTATAAAATATTTTAATATTAATTTGATTTTTATAGTAAATTTTTTAGTAAAAAAAGTATACCATAATAAAGGTAATCTTTCCTAAATAAGTATGGTATAAAAGAATATTAGTCCTTGCTTATCTATAAAAAAAATGTATCCTTATGTCGCAGTTTTGTCTTTATTTTTTAAAAATAATTAGCTAAAATGAAGTTATTAATTTATTAGTATTTTAAATGATGCCATCCTGTTATCGCTGGCTGTTTTATATATTAATAATTTTATGATCATATTCAGAAATAAACATTTAAATATTAACATGTATATAGAAAAGTGTTTTAAGATTTCAGTGTAATGGGTGTGAATTATGCAAATCTATAAATATGTAAATGATGTAATGTTAAAGATTGTAAATACAGTGGTGGCCAAAATTGTGGATCACTGATGGGGAAGTAGTTATATTTTCTAACTTTGTCTGTTGTAAAAAAAATGTTATATTTCACAAATTACAAACTCTCACATATCGTTTTAAAGAAAATTCAATGCTGATTTCAATACAAAAAAAAAAAAAACCCCTTTTAATTTGAATAACAAATACAGCAATGAAGTGGATTGTAAATTATAACTTACCTGACAAATCACTGTTCTTGTTCTTGTAATCAACCAATTGTTAATAATTTTTTTTAATGTAATAAACAGCAAATTAGAAATTAAAAAAAAATTTTAATACATAATAGGAATTTTTGTAATTATTTTTAATATTTAGGTAATAACATCAAATAAAAGAATAGATTGGACATTTAGAAAGAGAACTAAGGTTAATGTGTTACATTAATGTGACTTTTCCTATGCTGAAATTGTAAAACAGGGTGGGGGGGTGACTCACAAACTAGATCAGGAATCCGAGAGTTTTGTTTACGATACCAGAAGACTAATTTTAAAAAAAGCAAAGCAGGAACTGGCTGAAAAAGGTGCACATTAGTTCTGATGACAGAAGGATAAAAAGACTATGTCTTTAAGATGTAAGAATGTCATCAGAAGTCAATTGGATTTCGCCAGCATTTATTTCAGTTCAAGAACAATCAGAAGATCATTAGATGTTGTACTAAGAGGTAAAATTCAATGAAAAAATCTTAATCTCAGTTTACAATAGCATATAAAAAGATTTCAGTGGGTTTAGGGGTGCATTAATTGGACAAATGATCTGTGATCACAAGTTATGAGTGGTGAAACAAAGATATTGTTATTAGGTAGTGATGGATAAAATATGTAAGACACAGAATAGATGAAGATTTAGATCCTGACTGCATTCAGGCAATTGTAGAGAATTTGGTTAGTGTTTTGATTTTGTCCTGTATATCCTCAGACAGTATTAGTCTTCTTGTTATCAAAGAGGCATTAAATGCTAGAGAATATTGTTGAGCCAAAACTTAACCATCCGTCAGTGATCTTTTTCTGCAGAAAACATCATTTATTTTTCAGCAGGATTTAGCTCCTTGCCACACAATAAATATTGAATGAGTGCTTTAGTACAAAGACCATTTAAGTGTTATCAAGGCCAGGAAAAAGCCCTGACATCAAAATTACTGAGAACTTATGATGCCATTTGAAAACTCTTGTATTTATGAAAAAGAGAGAGAGAGAGTATTAGTTGAGCCTATTATTTTAACCTGGCATCATGCAATAATGAAAGCTTAACTCTCGTCAGCTCAATGAAACATCAAGTGTGAATCTAATTAAAAATAAAGGCTACCTTACTAAGTACTGATAATTCTCTGCAATCATCTGCATTTAATGTATCTCAATAATTATTGCTACTCTTAATTTTTTGTGTAGGAAATATTTGAATTTTGCCTTTTACATTGAAATCAGCATTAGATACCTTTTTAAATAATTTATAAGGATTTACATTTTGTGAAACATTACATTTTCTATAAGCATACAATATTAGAAAAATTTCAAAAGTGTCTGCAGTTTTGACCAACACTGTATATATAACATAATTGATTTATCTGTCATGCCATAAATATCAGTTGAATAAAATTATGACAAATGCATCATTTTCTTACTTCTAATTCTGTTTGAAAAGCTTTTGATTCATTGAAAGAAGTGCAATATATTTTCCAGTTTTAGGATTTAAAAAACATTGTTGTAATATTTGTCTCTAGAAATAAATTGAGAAGAAGTATTTGCATCATTTTTGTTTTTGAATTATTCTACATATTTCCTACTTCAATTGTGCTTATAATTAAGATATGTTGATTCAGTATGCCAGAAAAGCTGCTTCATTTAGTTATTCTACTAACCATTTAATTTTATTAAAATAATAAGAATTATTTTTATTGCACTGTTGATTGCTATTGACCTCATATTTGCTTCACAATCACTTACACCAATTAAATTCAGTTTATTTCCTTATATTTGGTTACTTATATAAACATTTTGAATATGTATTATATGGCATCTAATATATCATTTAATCTTATTATCTCTTAAAATTATTAGGAAATATATGTCAGCCTGCATTTGCTTTTCCATTATTCAGTGCAAACTAGTGTAAAAATATTTCTGATTTTTATAAAGAGCAATGTTTTGTGGTTTATTACTTTAATATCTATGGTTGTTTAATGATTATGTCATGTTTTTATAGCTCCACGACCAGTCCGAGTATACGCTGATGGAATTTATGATTTGTTTCATCAGGGACATGCTCGACAACTTATGCAAGCCAAAAATTCTTTCCCTGATGTATACCTTATTGTTGGAGGTAAGAATAAATAAATGTAGTTTTATATTTATATGCATTTTTTTAATGAAACACGTAATATGCATTATTAAAAATTATAATAAATAAATTATAATTTTTATAAAATTGTGATGTTTTATGAACAGTTCTTTGGATCTTTTCTTTGTAATTCATGAATTTTTTAGTTTTTATTTTCACTGATACTTTCACTTTGAAGTTAATTATAATCTTAAATTAGAATTTTAATTTTTTGAAACAAATTTTTTAGTATTTATACTAATATTTTATTGATTACTAAATACTATTTTATTAATTTGTGTTTAGGAAACTTTGTTGCAAGATTTCACCTTAGAAAATATATAGTTATATATTGTTTTTTCAATATCTGTAAAAAATGAAATATCAAGGAAAGTATATACAGCCGTCAATGATATTTCTAAGAGATTTTGAGTTTTTATATGAAACAAAAATTATTAAAATCACTTCCATGTTTTTAGCTGGTAACTCAATGGCAAAATTTCTCCATAGAAAATGTATTATGCTTTTAATTTTTCTCAAAAAGGAATAATGAGAGTGGAAGACAACCTTCTATTATAATTCTAGAGATTATGAGCTTTCATTTGAATAAAGACCGGTAAAATCAGACTAGTGGTTGAGATTTGGTGACTAATTTATTACTTTTCCTTAATATTTTAACTTTACAGATTTATTTATTTATTTTCCTTCAGTTTCGTTAATGTGTATAATGTTGTATTTTAATGCTTAAACCAAATGGTCAAACCTTGATAAAAAGTCATCCATTACTTAATAATAAATAATATGGATTTTGATATTTCCTCGTAATCTAATGAACTTGGTAATGACATTGAAATTTATCATACTAACTTTTATTCACAGCTATTATTTTTTACAGATTTAAATTTTTTAAGAACATTTAAAGAATTGAAATAATTTACCTATTTTCCAAATGTTTTTCTTTATTTAATTTTTTTAAAAAAACTCTTATTCAAGTGAATTTTAATATTTTCTATGTTATTGTATTTTTTGGTTCAAAGTAAAAATGTTTGCCATTAGCACAAATAAAATCACAATTTTTTCCCCTATATATATATATATATATATATATATATATATATATATATATATATAATATAACATTTTCAATAACTTCTATTTACCACATTAATAAGATAATCAACAATCTTGTTCCGTATCTTATTCTAATTAATATATTAATCATTTGCTGTTAATCTATTATTTTGGGTTTTGAATTAATAAAAATTTATTTTGATGGAATTTTCATGGCACAGTGATTGAGAAAAAGATATCTACACACTCATTAGAACATCTTTAATTAATTTTGATTAATAGAAACATGTATAATTTGTGTAACTCAAAAGTTGAGATATACTTATAGATGTGAATTATCTGAAGTGCCTGGTAATGACAGCTTTACTAAAAATTACACGAATTGAGATTGACATTTATGAATTTGAGTTATGAAACTTCGATTTGTGTTATTAATTTTTCATGAAATTGGTCAGCATCTGTTTATTCTTTTCTGGAATACTTTGTATATGAGTAATTACTAAAATTTCACTTCATTATTTACTTTTCAGTAAACAGTGATTTTCTTACTCATCAACATAAGGGAAAGACTGTAATGACAGATTTTGAACGATATGAAGCAGTAAGACATTGCCGATATGTGGATGAAGTTGTAAGAGATGCACCTTGGGTACTTGATGACAAATTTTTAGAAGAAAACAAAGTATGAAAAATAATTTCTTCTGTGATCTTAACATTTTATGTCCTTTATTTGAGCATGACTCAACATTTTAAATTAGACCGTTCTTATGTGGTATTTTTTTTGTTCACTGAGATGACAAAACTTTTGAGATAGCTTCTAATAATCTATTGGATTTCCTTTTGCCCAGCAAAATGCAGCAATTCAATGTGGCATGGATTCAATAAAGTGATGGATGTCCCTTGTATATAATATTGCAAAAATTGCTACCGGTGCAGGATTTTGTGCATG
The DNA here is from genome assembly GCA_026543055.1 of Argiope trifasciata. Classification (NCBI taxonomy): domain Eukaryota; kingdom Metazoa; phylum Arthropoda; class Arachnida; order Araneae; family Araneidae; genus Argiope; species Argiope trifasciata. Next base: position 3,246,182 of record JAPMOQ010045292.1, read on the forward strand.
AACTAACCTCTCATTATGTCCCATAATAGATAGATTGCAGATATTATTTAGATATTTTGCAGGATTCATACTGGATGATCCGTGTAGTCAAATTAGTTGTTGGAATTGTCTGAAAGGTTCTTCAAACCAATTGTGGTCAGGTGGCATGGTGCATTAGCAACCATAGTTGTTTGGGTACATGAGGGCCATGAATGACTGCAAGTGGTCGCTAAGTAGCTGAACATAACCACTTTTGATCAATGAATGGTTCAAAGGACCCAGTCCTTTCTTCTGTAAATGACAAATATTATTATGGAGCCACCACTAGCTTGCTCAGAGCCTTATTGACAACTTGGATCCATGAATTTGTGAGGATTCCACCACACTTGAACCCCATCATCTACTAAAATCATAACTCACCTGATCAAACCAATGTTTTCCAGTCATATAGGGTTCACTCGATATGATTATGAATTGAGGAGAAGCACTACGGAAAATGTTGTACTGGTATTAATGGCACATGAGTTAGTCTTCTACTACCATAGTCCATTAAAGGAAATTTCACCATAGTCATATGTCCCTCAGAGATCCCTGCTGTTTTATTTTGTGCAGTGTACTGTGAATTCTACACATAGGCAACTTTTCTTGGTCGTAAGTGCTGGGAATCAGCTACGGTGTTGCCTTTGATGGTAGATTATATCTGACAATAAGATTTTTTTCTTAACACTGCGAGATCTCGGAATGTTGAATTCCCTAATCATCTCTGGAATGAAATGTTGCATGCCTGTAGCTTTTGATACCATTCTGCATTCATAATCTGCTTATTCTTATTTGTTACCATTCCACATTCATAATCTGCTAATTCCTATCATGTGATCATAATCATGTCAGAAACTTTCCACATCTATTACTTGAATACAAATAATGACCCTGCCAATGCGCCTATTTATACATTTTGTATGCAATACTACTGCTATCTGTATATTTGCATGTTGCTGTTCTGAATATTCTGCTCACCTCAAATTTGTAGAAAGTCAGTTGCTAACTGCTAAATACTTCTTAAAGTTATTTGATTTCATACTAAATATTTGTTATTTAGTGTCTTCTCGTCATAATTTTTTTAACATAATGTTCTAAGTAAAATAATATAAAATGTTTAGAATAGTAAAACATAGATATGATTTCAGCATTAGTATTAAAAATTTCTTAATGTACACAAAAATTATTGCGCACTCTTTTGAAATGCAAAGAATATATACATATTGTAAATACATGCATACAAATATATTATACATCATTATCAACTGTGTTCTATGATGTTCATACCCTTTCCTGATTTTATCTATTTTGGCATTGATTTGCATACTTTCTGGTTTATATCAGCCGATTAGTTTTATTTCTTATTAATCTTCTTTAAATCATTTTAATAATATTCACTTCTAATTTCATTTTCTCCTGTATATTGTAAAAACTTTGCCAAACTTTTTTTTTTTTTTTTGCAAGAAAAAAAATTGATTTATATCAGAATGCATAGCGATGAAGGATGCACTTTTTAAGTTATGTCTAACAAAAAGAAGTTAATGGCTTAATTTTGAATACAAATACATTATCATATCAGCAAAAGAGAAATTTATCTGTTTTGATACCATTTATTTACTTAAGCATTATACACACACTTATGTGTATAATGATATATCTTAATCTAATTAAAATCCTAATTCTCTTATTTGCTAATCCAAATCCTACATTTTTATTGCATTATTTCATACACACATCCTAAAAAATAGGCGAAAATGCAGTTATTACATTGCAGGTAAAGGGATACAAATCCCTTATGTCACAATATTCTTACCAAAGAAAACAATGGTTTCCTTTCTGAAATTGAAATGTGTCAAAGAAATGCTTATAAAATTTTCTTAGTGAAATCCAGAGAGAACTTCTTATGTGATCATCTCATACTTTCTCCTTTTTATCCCAGAGTTTAAGAAGACATTTTTCATTGTTACATTGTATAAATCATGCCCTTCCATATAAAATAAATTGAAGCATTAAATTGAATCTTTAAATTGCACGGCAATAAATTTGCATTGAAAACTTTTAGTATTTAGAAAGTTTGTGTGTAAATTCTTTCATTTTTTTAATACCATTTTTTTCTTATTATAGATAGATTTCGTAGCTCATGATGATATTCCATATACAATGGGTGACGATAATGATGTTTATAAACATATCAAAGAAAAGGGAATGTTTGTTACCACTGAACGCACAGAAGGTGTTTCAACATCTGATTTGGTGGCCAGGATTGTCAAAGATTATGACATGTATGTGCGTCGGAATTTAGATAGGGGTTATACGGCAAAAGATATGAATGTTTCATTTCTTAATGTGAGTTGTTTTCTTTTATCTAGTTAATGTTTTTATAAGTAGTAGAAGAGATTTAATAATATTCTAACAGTTTCATATCTGATTTCCTCCAGGAAAAGAAATTTTTATTACAAAATAAAATGGACAAAATAAAAGGGAAATTTGAAGACAAAAGGCATGAAATTATACACAAATGGGAAGAAAAGTCTAGGGAATTCATTAACAACTTCTTGGACTTATTTGGAAAGGATGGTAGAATAGTAAGTGCTTTTTTTCTGTATTAAATCTCAGTTTGTTTTTAACTATTAATAAGTGTCTCATCTATATTATAACGCAATTTTTCAAAAAAGTTTGTTATATATTTTGCTCACAAAAATATAATAATTATAAAATTTTAATGCTGTTTAAAAAAATGTTAATTCTGTTTTATTATTGGTATAATTAATGTGTATACTTTTAATGAAATGTTGATATAAATATTTCTTTTGTGCGAGTCCTTCAAATTTTATTATTTAGCTTTAAGATTTTTCAACTTTTATAGATTTGGATGAATCACATAATTTCACTTTCTAAATTTAAACAAAAGAATACAAATAATCTGAGTCTTCCTTTTGATGATTTAAACATCAAGATCAGCTGTGGTTTATAAATATCAAAACAATTAAAATAATTAATTAAAGAAAATTTTGAAGAACATTTAATTAGAAGAAAGAGTAATTTTCCCCCAAGTTTCTCTGCATTCTAAAACTTATGTGATTAATCTGAGTGTTGATGTTTAAGAGAGCTGTTTTCTTTATTAAAAAAAAGTTTGTTTTAAAGATTTTCATGATATGTTTTAGATTTTTTTTTTTCTCTATGCACTTCCCTTTTTTTTTTTTTATTATAAGTAGAAAAATGTGGTTTTTTAATGCACAAACCATGCTCAGGTATTGGATAAAGGGATTGTACTAGCATTATAGATTAAATTTTGTGAAATATATATTTTAAAAAATAATTCTTTTCCCCTGGTGTTGTCAAGTAAACTAACCATAAAACAAAGTTATTTCTTAATTCAATTTTATTTGAATTGTTGATTTTAACTTTATGTTGGAGACATCAAATTCACACCATATATAACCCATTTTTATATTCCTGTGAGAAATTCTGTTCAATTCAATTTCCTTCTGAAATAAATTTATTTAATCCTTTTTACAATCATTGCATAAATCTGAAGAATAACATCACTTTTTTTAAAGTTTAATCTGATTTTCTCATATTATATTTGAGCATTTGTTTTTTTTAGAATACTTTTTGGAAAGAGAGTAAAGGAAGAATTAGACAAGCACTATCACCTGCAAGCACACCACCAAGTAGTCCTAGTCGCAGAAGAGCGCGCTCTGCATCACCACCTGCAAAATTTCGTCGTATGGAAAGTAGGTCAAGTAGAGCCCTATCTTCTGAAGAAGATCTGTCAGATGATGAATATGATTGGTTGAGGGCCAATACAAAAGCTTAATACGACCTTCTTACTGGCAACTTTCTTGTTCATTTTATTTGTCATCTGCTTCCTTAGTTGTATAGTTTTCTTTTTCAAGTTTTTCTCTGTCTCTTTTTTTCGAAAAGACCATGTGTTGAGTACCAAAACCTTGTGGGAGAAGGTGTGAATTGAAAATGCAATATTCTTATTTATTACTCCAGACTTTTGAAGCATTAGAATTGTATATCATGAGTGAAAATCGTCTTTCTTTTATTGCACTTTTTTAAAAATCTATATTGTATTTAAAATTGATTTTTCAATCATACTATGCACTTAAATAAATATTAATAAATATACTTTTAAAAATATCTGTAATTTTATTTTTTTAACTCTGTATCAGTACAAAAGGGGGGTTTTTTAGTAGTTTATATTTCAAATTATATTAAAATTTATGCAATATTGTCAAAGATTATTTTGAATTTTACCTTTCCACTGGATTAAAATTGCATTCTTCCAAATAGTTGTAAAAACTTTTTTGAATGCAGTGTTTATGTTTGTAATGATATGATAATTTTAAAAGAAATCACTGTAATTATTAAATTATTTTATTAACCTATCTGGATCTCCTGGGTATTTTAAATTGATATTCGTAACATGAAGTGAAAAGGGCTGCATTAAATAAGTGCTTACACATTGTATCTACCAATGTTTTGTAAGTTATCATTTAATTTCAAATAATTGTTTACAATCTGCTGGACAGATGCATGTTGAATAAAATCTTCTTAGCACCTTTTTATTCCTTCTTCATGTTGACTCATGAAAATGGACTGGTAAATGGAACCTATACGTTTTAGTATAAGATTATTACATAGTAATTTATGTCTTTATCTTTATTGGTCTTAAATGCAGTTTGAAGTTTATCATCAGTAGTTCTAGTCTCACGGTATGATTTTTTGTTCCTTTTTAAAAACAAATAATTTTATACTTGCACAGTAAAAAGATACTTTTGAAAAAAAAAAATGTTTATACACTAATTGATGGAAAATATTAAACTTATATTGTAATGAGAAATCTAAGTTTTTATTGTGATATTCAAAGTAAAATGCACTGTCTTTTCTGGAATTTTTAAGCAAAACTATTTTTAAAGCTGAAGAAAAAGTAATACTAGGTTGCTGTTACTGAAATTATTTGAATTTGCTATGTCCCTTTGAAAGAGCAGTTTTTGATGATTTCTGATATTGAATCATTTTGATTGATTGATATTTTATTAAAGATGTATTGTAAATATTAATTTAATTGTAGGCTTGTATTTAGTACCTTGCAATATACAGCTTTATCACTACCTATGTATATAAAATGAATATTGTTCACTTTAATATAACCTTTTTGCAGCTACTTTTTTGTGTAAAGATGTATTTCTGTAATTTTTTTTAGGTCCCATGTCTAGAACACAAGTTCTTCCTTTTAAAAATAATATCTGTTGTGACTGAATAATTAAAAAAAATTATAGACAAATAAATGATTTGTTTATCAATGTGAGGGTTCTGATACTAATATAACTAATATTTGGAAAAGAATTTGTTATTGAGTTAATTTTTTCCCCTTTTTAGTGGTTATTTAATTTATTAACTTTCTTCGTGGTGATACAGAATTTTTGGCAAAATATTTGCTTTTTGTACTTAAAAACTATTCTTTTCCTTCAATTTTTAAGAGTTATAATTAAATCTACTTAATGTTAAAGTATATCAGATTATTTTAAAGAAAGGAATACAAAAATTATGAATATTCTATTTATTTGTAAAATAATAGTTTATATCAGTGAAGGGAATGTTTTAGCTGTTTGGTGTTGCTGCTCGACAATTCCATTTTCAATGAAACATTTAAATGACTATTTTTTCTTGTTCTTTTGGTTTAGTTCCTTTGCAATGTTTATTTATTCACTAACATGAAATCTAGAAAAGTAAGTTTTGTGGAATCAGAATAAAACATTCATTCATTTTAAATTATTAACAGCATTTTGCCTAATGTAAATTATTTTTAGGTTAATTACATATTAAGTTGGAATGAAATTGTTTAAAGGCAAAAAATTTTTTCATTCCAAGGATTGTTTTCATGTAATATGTACTTTTTGTATTTTATCATTCCTGATTGTTTTCTCAACATTACTATTAGATTTAAAGTGATAACTGATATCTCTCTGATTTGCATTTAGTATTTCACGTGCAACATATTTCTTATTCTACATGTTTATTCAAAACTTTATTTAGTTGTTAAATATTTATTTAATTTAAATATTTTCGAAACAGATTGAAATAAATACTTGTTTTCATTTGTTCCAGTTTTACTAGTCAGAACTGTCAAATTTTGAAACAGTTATCTTAAATATATTTGATTTATATTTTATGACATTATTTATTGTTGTAAGTTTTGAATGAAGAAAGATATAGAAATATTTTAGAAGCTTTATATATAAGTGTGTGTATGTGATTGTAAAATGTGGCCTATTTTGTATAATATACATATATAAATATATATATAAAGAGTTGTACATGAATCACAAGAGAAAACAGTCAATCTTTGGTACAAGTTGAATTATTTGTATAATGGTCATTGTAATTTCTTTGATATTCAAAATTTGTTTCCAAAAATACTATGACAAAAATAAAGTATATATGTATATAAATCATCTCTACATACTTTTCTTGTCACTTCATATAAGATGAACTTCTTGCCAAGTTTCTTGATAGGTGTGTGAATACAAAATTTCATAAAAAGATGTTTCGTTATAAATTGTGATTTGGAAGAAAAAAATGAAGTGACTCGTTTTAGTGGTTTATAGAAATTCTAGTAGTGTATTTTTGTTAAGATTTGCTTCCTTAATCTTTCAGTTCACAAATATATTTTTCAGTTTAATTGAAAAAAAATTATTTTAAGATTTTTCTCTTATGTCAATTAGATATCTAAATAATTCAGTATTGTGATCCATTATTATAACTACAGATTCAAATGTTGCTGCGTCAGAATATGTTATGAAAGATATTCTTTTTATAAAATAAAAAAGAATTTAAACTCTATTGTATGTATTTATTTTGTTCATATTTTAATAAGCTTAACATCCATGATGTTATATCTTGCACATTATGATTACCTTTTTCTAACACTTGAGCAAGGATATTTGTTATTTTACTACTACTTTTTGAAACTTTCACTCATATAAGTGATAAAAAATATTTCCAAGACAGAATAGTTTATTACTGAACACTTATTGGATGATACTTATTACTTTAGAGTAATTTAAATTTGTTAATAGTATTTTTATCTTTCATCAAATGATGAAATTTTATAAAGTTTAGAAATGTGCAATAAAACTACCAATTGTTATTGAATCAATAGAATTTTATTTTTTTATCAGCTGTGGATTGATTGTTTTGATTATGTTTATTCATGCAGAAATTATACATAGCCATACTGAGTGACACATTTATCATTTATGAGAACTAAGGAATTGGAATTCGATTATTTAA